>ML677347.1:869021-913540 GCA_007922305.1 Dermatemys mawii
CGACGAAGTGGGTATTAGCCCACGAAAGCTTATGCTCTAAAATTTTAGTTAGTCTTTAAGGTGCCACAGGACTCTTTGTCAAATCTGTTCCACCTTTCCCAGACCTGAAAAAGAGCTCTGTGTAGCTCAAAAGCTTGTCTCTTTCATCAAGGGAAGCTGTTCAATAAAAGATATTACCTCACTCACTCAATTCTATTGTCATGTAATTTTCTGTTTTTATTTTCCTGTTTATCCACGCCAGAGAGAAACTCAGTACTAGTGAACCTCATAGTCCAGCTGCCCAGCTGGTGAAAAATTGATGTAGCTCCATGGACTTCAACAGAGCTACACTAATGTACAGCAGCTGAGCATTTGGCCCTACATGTTATTCCATCATGACCACTCATGTAAATGTGATCCCAATACACTGAGAGGGGAATGCAAGCTTTATGGCAGGTGCCTAATAACTTTGTCCAGTACATAGCACATGCTTTAATAAGCTCTTGTAAGCTCTTCAGAGCAGAGGTAGTCTTCTACTCAGTGGGTGTACAGTTCCTACCACTAGGAAGCCCTCACTTTGGATGGCTTTGGATCAACTCTACCAGATTGCTACTACCAACATGTAGTATGTAGTGTATTTGTACCAATATATTGTTTTGTATTTGCAATTTAAATTCAATATGCAAATTCATGTCATTTTGCAATCTAATATACAGTATGGGCCAAATTCTGGCTGAACTTGTAGATTGTGAAGAGAAGATGCAAAAAGCTCTCTTTATAAAGCACATCCATGCAAGAAGAAGCCTTATTTCCTGCAAGCTCTTGGAGGTGTGAGGTGGGTGAGAGCTAATGAACATAACCTTGTCCTCCTCTGAACACCAGCAAGAGAGTGCAAGGATGAGAGCAGTTTCCAGAGGGGTAACAAGACTCACTTGGTATCTCTATAGGCACTATGACTTCCACGGTGAAAAAGCCTCCTTCTAGTAGTTGGAGAAGCAGGGTGTTCTAAATATCAGGTTCAAATATGCAGGCTCTTTTAAATACTTGCTTCAAACTCCGGAGTGGTTCAATCAGCCCCTCACATTCCAAAGTAGAAAGAGGAAGTTACTCATCTTGTGCAGGAACAATGGTTCTTTGAGAGGAACTAGGGTGTAATAATATCATTAGGAATTCCCAAAGAATGTAAAAATCAATTATAACAGCTGTTTAGGGCAAGTTACAGCCTCTAACATAACTTTAGTTAAAGCAAGTCTTGTTAGAGGGGAAGATTATTTGCCAGATAAGACTGTGAATATTGTAATCCTCTCTGAGTTTACCATAAATGTGCCGTTAGCCTGAAGCCACCTTGAATGGAAGAATATTAAAAATGAATTTGCAGTTGGTGTGAGGAAGTGATCCTTGGCCAATTTTTAAATTGGAGATGATGTTAAAGCTGTGTTAAGTCAAGTTAATATAATAAATTATCTTTGAAAAGTCATGGAAGATGGGAGACAGTCCAGGAAACTGGAAAAAGACAAATATAGGGCCCATTTATTTTTTTAAAAAAAGGGAAATAAGGACAACCCAGGGAATTATAAACCAGCCAGCTTAACTTCTGTACCCAGAAAGATAATGAAGCAAATAATTAGGAAGTCAATTTGAAAACACCTAGAAGATAATGAGGTGATAAGTAACAGTCAGCATGGATTTGTCAAGAACAAATTGTTTCAAACCAACCTGATAGCTTTCTTTGACAGGGTAACAAGCCTTGTGGATCGGGGGGAAGCAGTAGATGTGGTATATCTTGACTTTAGTAAGGCTTTTGATACTGTCTCACATAACCTTCTCAAAAACAAACTAGGAAAATACATCCCAGATGGAGCTACTATAAGGTGGATGCATAACTGGTTAGAAAATTGTTTCCAAAGAGTAGTTATCAGTGGTTCACAGTCATGCTGGAAGGGCATAATGAGTGGGGTCCCAGAGGGACTGATTCTGGGTACGGTTCTGGTCAATATTTTCATCAGTGATTTAGAAAATGGCATAGAGAGTACATTTACAAAGTCTGCAGATGATGCCAAGCTGGGAGGGGTTGTAAGTGCTTTGGAGGATAGGATTAAAGTTCAAAATGATCTGGACAAACTGGAGCAATGGTCTAAAGTAAATAGGATGAAATTCAATAAGGACAAATGCAAAGTACTTCACTTAGGAAGGAACAATCAGTTGCACACATACAAAATGAGAAATGACTGCTTAGGAAGGAGTACTGCGGAAAGGGATCTGGGGGTCATAGTGGATCACAAGCTAAATATGGATCAAAAGTGTAACACTGTTGCAAAAAAAGCAAACATCATTCTGGGATGCATTAGCAAGAGTATTGTAAGCAAGACACGAGAGGTAATTCTTCCGCTCTACTCCGCACTGATTAGGCCTCAACTGGAGTATTGTGTCTAGTTCTGGGTGCCATATTTCAGGAAAGAAGTGGGCAAATTGGAGAAAGTCCAGGGAAGAGCAACAAAAATGATTAAAGTTCTAGAAAACATGACCTATGAGGGAAGACTGAAAAAATTGGGATTGTTTAGTCTGTCAAGAGAAGACAGAGAGGGGATGTGATAACAGTTTTCAAGTACATAAAATGTTACAAGAAGGAGGGAAAAATTGTCCTTCTTAACCTCTGAGGATAGGACAAGATACAATGAGCTTAAATTGCAGCAAGGTTGGTTTAGGTTGGACATTAGGAAAAACTTCCTGTCAAGGTGGTGAAGCACTGGAATAAATTGTCTAGGGAGGTGGTGGTGGAATCTCCATCTTTGGGGATTTTTAAGAGCACGTTGGACAAACACCTGTCAGGGATGGTCTAGATAATACTTACTCCTGCCACAAGTTCAGGAGACTGGACTAGATGACTTCTTGAGGTCCCTTCCAGTTCTATGATTTTGTGAGTCTATAACGCATTTATAAAGGAACTATGAAGGTATTCACTGTGCCTTACCTGCTACCAGTAAGGAGAGTGTGACCAGAAGGAAGCACCCCTAAACCTGTATCTATTAGGGGCAATGACTTGCCTATGGAGGGTTTCTCCAATTGTTTGTCTGTTGAAAATAGCCACTTGCCTGCTGAAGAAGAGTGTATCTCCAGTCCTTTGTGGAGCAGACAGAAGGAGCCTCTGGGCTTACTCTGATTAAGGATTTGTCAGTTGTCCCAGAGTTGGTGCTGGACTTAACTGAAACCCAGGAAGGAAGTGTTCCTAAGCCTGGGTCTATTAGAGGTTGTCAGGGTTCCCTCACCACTCTGAACTCTGGGATACAGATGTGGGGACCTGCATGAAAGACCCCCTAAGCTTATTTCTACCAGTTTAGGTTAAAAACTTCCCCAGGGCACAAATCTCTGTTTGTCCTGGACAGTCTTGCTGCCACCACCAAGTGATTTAGACAAAGATTCAGGAAAAGGGCCACTTGGAGTTCCTATTTCCCCCAATTTTTGCCCCCAAGCCACTTCACCCCCATTCCTGGGGAGGCTTGAGAATAATATCCTCAACAAATGGTACAGGTGAGCACAGACCAAATCCCTGGGGTTTTAGGACACTGAAAATCAATCAGGTTCTTAAAATAAGAAGTTTATTTTTTAAAAAAGTAAAAGAATCACCTCTGTAAACTCAGGATGGAAAGTAAAGTTACAGGGTAATAAAAGATTTAAACATAGAGGATCCTCCTCCAGGCTTAGCTTCAAAGTTACAGAAAACAGGAATAAAATTCCCTCTTAGCATAGGGAAAATTCACAAGCCAAAACAGAAGATAATCTAACACCTTGCCTTGTTTTACTTACTATTTTTGTAATCCTACATGCTTATTTCAGGGTAGGGTTTTAGGAGACTGATTTTCCTGCCTGGTCCCTCTCTGGCTCCAAGAGAATACACAGAGACAAACAAAACCTTCCCCCCCGGCGCCCCCCCCCCAGATTCCCAGATTTAAAAGTATCTTCTTTCCCTACTGGTCCTTTGGTCAGGTGCCAACTAGGTTATTTGAGCTCCTTAACCCCTTATAGGTTCCATACCTCTGGCCAGGAGGGCCTCTGACCTGAAGGGATTTTATATTACTGTATACATAAAGGTTATTATCCTTCCCTTTATATTCATGACATGGGTAATGACATTATAACTAGATTGCATCCAGTTAATGTCATGACTAGGTCTCAGAGATTGGGCAATTCTGATGCATCTATCTTGCCTGTTGGTAGGGTGTTACGGGGTAAGGATATGATAACTGTGTTTAATCAGGTTGATATATCATGACAAGGGCACTAGGAAACCATAAAAGCGATTTAACTGTGTTACCCACTACCAGTGTAGAAACTTGTAAGTAGGAGGGAATGGTCCCTAAGCTTGTGTGTAGTAACCTGTCTGTGGCCAGTGAGAAAAGCTGCAGAGGGAAAGAGTGATTCTGCATTTCAGTGAAGGAGTGTAGTTGCACTCAATAGTACACTAATGTACAATTATTAATTATGTTTTTGCCTGGGATACTTGCTTAGTGGCATATGGTGTAGTTTTCTCTTTAAGCAGCATAAGTGAGACTGTGCAAATAAATAACAACGAGGGTGATGAGTCTAGTTGTCTTTACAGATCCTTAACCATGTTGAAGGTAATAGTGTCTGTATTTAAAGAAGTGACAAAGAGTCCTGTGGCACCTTAAAGACTAACTAAAGTATTAGAGCATAAGCTTTTGTGGGCTAATACCCACTTCGTCGGATGCATGCAGTGGAAGAATCCAGGGGCAGGTATAAATAGGTAGGCAAGATCTGACTCTTGTATTTAAAGAATTAACACTCCCTCTTTATACACTTCTTGTTGACCACTAACCTCTCTTTACACAGTCATACCATCCAGTAAGAGCAATAAACAATGCATCTCATTGTGCATGAGAAAGGTCATTTGAAGTATTGGAGCCAGAGTGTGGATGCCTGTTTTATCCTTTCAGTTACAATTCACACGTGTGCTCTGCCCTAGAGCAATAGAAAAAGAACTTACTTGCATGTTCTGAGCTGGGTTCAGCGCTTAGGCCATGATTACACTTACAGCTTTATTACACCTGCCTTTGGATACAGCTCCAGGGAAAGGGCACCAGCTTGTCCACACTCACAGCCACAACTGCATTGGCGTGGCCACATTTGCGGCACTTGCAGTGGCACGGGGAGTCGTGCATTGTTGGGAGCTATCCCAGCATTCAGCTGCCTGCAACGTGCTTTTCAAATGAGGGGGGTGGGGGAAGTGTGTTGTGTGTAAGCGGAGGGAGAGAGCGAGCTGATTTTTAGAGTGCTGAGAGTGTGTCAGCAAACTGTCTTTAAAATGCAGAGCCTACTAATTTTCTGCTTTTCACTCACTCATGCGGTAAACATTTGCATTGTTGATTTGCCGAGTTACAGATAAGCTCTGAAAATGTACTTCCGCATTCCTCCAGCCGAGTTCAAAACAAAGGGAAGAGTGGTCAATTGCCTTAAATAGCTTAGGGGCTTTTCCAGAGATCACTCAAAGCACTGTATTGTTACTACCTGTTTACACTGGAGCTAAAGCGTATCATCCAATATGCAACAGCTGTTAATCCTCTGGGAAGGGAGGATTACCAGGACCGCTATAACCACAGACTTATAGCTCTCTACATCCCTTGCCAGTTTGGACGGGTAGTAGGTTATAGCGCTCCTGGTGGCTTTATAGTGCTATAAAGTGTCAGTGTAACCCAGGTCTTAGACACAATCATGATATACTGGTACCAGTACATGTGGCATGTGGGTCAGTGAAGCAAATGCAATGTGAGATGCAAGGTTGCATTCATGCCAAGCTATTAGTACCTCACCATTTGTTAGCTATGCTATAATAGTTGCTAACAGAGAGATGGAATATCCTGGTTGGTAGGTGACGGACAACACAATATTTCTTTAACTTCACTGACCTTTGCCCACATGCAGTGGGACAAATCAGCTGAATGGAAGGGATGTTTTTATCTACTATGTTATATTCACCCAAACATGATTTTTTAGAGCAATTAAAATACCTGTCCCCCATTTGGTTACTCAAGTTGGTGTTTGTAAAGAATGAGGCTATGTCAAAGTATCAGTTTCTGGGTTTGTTCATGCTGAGAAGTTAGCTTTGCAACTGGTGTTAAGGTTGCATAAGATGCTATATGGAACAGAATAGAATGTACCTGTCTTTTGGTATGACTATATGGGAAAATGCATGATGTCCATCAAGTTGTTGCTAAGAATATTGGGACAGGGACACAGCCTCCGAGGAGGATTTAGCATTGATATAGTCTTGTTTATTGATATTGGCTTTGTGACTTTTGGATGTAACTGTGATTGTACTTATTCCAGCCATCTCCCCAGTGATTCTTTATCAGCGACATGTTATTTGAACCTAATCTATCTTTCCTTTTAACTGATGTCAGGCTAGTAGATTTCAGTCAACATTTGGGTCCCACTGTACAAATATATAGTAAGACAAAGTCTGTGCCCCAAGGAAATTGCAGTCTAAATAAAAAATGAATGATGAGGGAAAATAGTGGGACAGAAAGGTTAAGTGACTTGCCCAAGTTCAGACAATAGGTCAGTGTCAAAACTGGGATTAGAAAGCAGGGGTGAAATTCTGACCCAATGACATCAGTGGCAAAACTCTGACTTTAATGGGACCAGATTTCACTGCAAAGCCCCTGTCTTGCACTCTATCCACTAGACCAGACTGCCTCTTTTGGAACTCTACCTGAATGGAAATGTAGTACACAAAAGGCATCTGTATTCCTGTTTGGGGAACACTGTGGCATGACAGGAAACAAGTAGGAAATAGGAAGATAGCAATCAAATTACCTGTGTGGAGACAGTGCCTCTTGCCAGGGGCGTAGCCAGGGCTGGGCCTGGGTGGGCCATGGCCCATCCACTTAGCCTCCGGGCCTACTCATATCAGAGCCAGAGCCCCCCGAATCCACAGTGTAGGAGGAGGTTAGTCATCCACAGAGGGGTGTGTCTCATGGAAGCAGGGCTGAGTGGGGCTAACCCTGGGGCCGAAGATCAGGGAAGCAGCACACAGTGCAGGCAGGAGAGGGACACGGCCAGTCAGGTGAACAAACACCAAGTCAGGGTCTGAAGGGGCTGATGGAGATGGAGCTACAGTGGGGGCCCCATGCACTATGGGCACGCCCTGCAGCCTGTGTGCCATGGGCAGCCTCATCTTCTAATTCCTGCTTAGTAGTAAGGGCTGGCTGGAGGGGGTGGGGCGAGGCAGCCCTCCTCCCTTATGCCCCCCCTCCCACTACCCTTCCCTGACCCCACCCTCGCCACGTTCCACTGACCCCCTCCCGTCATTGCCTGCCCATCCAAAAGTCGGGGCCCATCTATTTTTCCTGTCCTAGCTATGTCACTGCCTCTGCCTAATAGCAAGACTGGACAGCCCTTACACATGTTGGCAAGCACTTCGGTTTGGCCTATGGGAGTTATCCCTGATTTACTGTGAGTGCAGACACTCTTATTAATAAGAGTGTCCACACGTGCGGTTAATCAGAGACAATTAATCAGGAATAACTCCATGTATAGACAAACCCTTACTAATCTGAAAAATTCCAGTCACTTCAGTGGGACTACTCACATGAGTGAACTCTCAGCAACATGAACAAGGGCCACAGAATTTGATTCTGCAGGCCAAATTTTCAGAAGAGCTCAGCGTTGAAAATGGGCTAGATTTTCAAAAGAGTTAAGATCACATTTAGACACCAGAATAAAGAGACAGATTTTCTTTTCCTTTTTAAAAAAGAGGCCCAGCATTTTGGGTGTTGAACTTCTTTGAAAATGTGGTCTAGAGGTTCAAAAGAGCCTCTAGACACTCAGGAGAGAAAAGAGACTTAGGCCTGGTCTACAGTATGCGATTACACTGGAATTAGCCGCGTTATATCTAACTAAAACGAAATCCGTCCACGCAACCAACCCGACTCTTAAAACCGGTTTCCATACTCCACCTTGGCAAGGGGAGTAGCACTAAACTCAGCATCCTGTTCTGGATTTGAGGTACTGTGGACACAATTCGATGGTATTGGCCTCTGGGAGCTATCCCAGAATGCTCCATTGTGAACGCTCTGGACAACACGCTCAACTCAGATGCACTAGCCAGGTAGCTGGAAAAAGCCCCAAGAACTTTTGAATTTCGTTTCCTGCAGTCCCAGAATTGCAAAATAGCTCCAGCAAGGACCAAACAGGAGGTACTGGATCTGATCGCAGTACGGGGAGAAGAATCTGTGCAGACAGAACTCCATTCATAAAAATGGAATGCCAATGGGCAGCGGAGACTGCGGAGACTGTGGGATAACTACCCACAGTGCACCGCTCTGAGAGTCAATGCTAGCCATGGTATTGTGGATGTACTCTGCCGACTTAACATGCTTAGTGGGGGCACACATGATCTACTGTATAAAACCTCTTCTGAAAAATCAACTTCTATAAATTCAATATAATTTCGTACTGTAGACGTACCCTTAGCGTAGGAAGAGGGGACACTACTTTCAAATAAGTCAGTTTGCATAAATCAAGTTCAGCTCAACTTCTCTCTGTTGCTATCATGAAAGCACTAATCTTAGCTCTATCCTTTAAAAGATTTTCAGAAGCAGGATTTTAAGCAGCAAAGCTTACCTGATATTTTCAGGCAATGATTAAAGTGTAATAGGAATTTATTAAAAGTTTGCATACCAATTTATATTTTTGACAGCAAAAGGAGAGAAGGAAAACAGATGGATGTGTTTAAATGGTAGAAAATATAATTTGGTTACTTTCTTTTGAATGTAAATGAAGAGGAAAACTATATTGAAGGGCGATCATTTTTCATAGATAAAAAGGCTATTGCTAATCATTATTCTTACTAATATATAGTTACTATAGCTATATTAAGGGCACTTTGGCTAGGTTAATATTATGAACCTTCAATTTTTTTAAGCTAGATTACTAGTCTATATCATGATAACTGGCTGAAGATCTATATGTAATGAATTGGTCATCTCATGTGGGTTCTTAACTGCTCTGGAGTGTTGATAAGCATAATTATCATCCGTGTTTGTGGTCTTAGCAAAGAGATCAAGGACTGAGCAATGATGGAAGCTGAAATATGTACTTGCCTCCATATCAGGAGTGAGTCAGAATGGTACACTGGGCCGGGAAGGAAAGCTTCCCTGTACTGAACTGACTCTCTCGATAATCAGAAGTCTTCAGACTCCAGTGTTTTCAGTCAGAAGTATCTTACTGACAGTAACATTCAGGGAAATAAAGTGAATAAACTGCAGTTTTGGTTATTTCAAGCTCATTTTCAGGAAAGGGAAAGGGAAATGTAATTTTGTTAGGGATTGGGCTAGTTTCAAAGCCCCCGGGTTTCAAAGTCTAAATAACCTATTACAAAGTGCAGTTGGTGTATAGAAAGCAACACTGCACATTTCATAGCACACATCATCTTGTTGCATGACACACAAACTCTTCTCAGTAAAGGTTTGCGGATGATACTTCAATGGAAATGGTTTCTGTCAAAGCTTTGTATGAAGCCCATGTGAGATAAGGTAATAGGACATCGATCTAAGTACAAGCAGGGAATACACATTAGAAAAGTACTGAAATAGATTACTCAAATGGTAAATCTGGAGTGAAAAGTTTCTGGAGTGAAACTGAGCCACTGAAAATGAATCTAAGGAAGTATGGTGCAATCCATCATCAGGAGCCTTTCAGGCTTGGCTAACTTATTCACGTAATACTTTCCATGCATGCCTTGTGTTTTGCAAACTTGCAAAGTAATGGTGCTACCATATTCTTTTTATGTTTTTTATTTATTCAAATGTCTTTACTTTGCAAAGGCCAGGCTGATTACCAAACCCAAATGAGCATTTAAAAACAAGAGATCCAAATGAGTGTGCAGTTCATTCAAGAAAAAGAAAAGTATTTTCCCAACCACAACCACTCCCTGATCAGCTGCCAAATCTATTCCCTTAACCAGATCTCTACTGCACTAAGGACAATCCTGCAAGAACAGGTGAGTTTTGCAGTGGCCTTAAGGTCACTAAATCCAGGTTCTGGTGAACCCAGAGAGAAAGTGAATTCTAGAGCAAGTGTAACCCACTGGTGAGTGTGTTCTACAGGTCCCCGTCTGTGCCAATAGACAGAGGATATAAGTTGTGGCAGCTGTTAGCCAAAGAGCTTTGGTACTTTAGCTCAAGCTGTAGCATCTCATGTTTTAAGCTCTGGAGGTTCAGTCCCTCGGGTGTCATCCAAGAGGGCAGTCACACACAAACACCCATCACTAAAAGTGCCCTGTCACTTAAACATTTTTTTTTTTTGCTATTAGTTTTTGAGTTTTTGACTAGTTGTGCCTCACATTCTTTTTTGGCTTGCCTAATTATACTTTTACACTTGACTTGCCAGAGAGTTTATGCTCTTTTCTGTTTTGCCTTCCAATTTTGACTTCCAATTTTTAAAGGATGCCTTTGTGTCTCTAACCACCTCTTTTACTCAGTTATTTATCCCTGATGACACTTTTTCGGTCCTCTTACTATTTTTTTTATTTGGGGCATACATTAATTTGAGCCTCTATTATGGTGTTTTTTAAATAAATTTTCCATGCAGCTTGCAGTTTTGTGGCTGTTCCTTTTCATTTCCACTTAACTAGTATTCTCATTTTCATGCAGTTCCCCCTTCTGAAGTTAAATGCTGCTGTGGTGGGCTTCTTTGGCATTCCCTCCATCCCAAGGATTTTAAATTTAATTATATTAGGGTCACTATTTTCAAGCAGTTCAGTTATATTCCACTTTGGACAGGAACCTGGGCACTACTTGAGAGTAAATCAAGAATTGCATCTCCCCTGGTGGGACTCAAGAGCAGCTTCTCCAAGAAGCAGTCATCTATGGTGTCTAGAAATTGTATCTCTGCATCCTGTCCTGAGGTGACATGTACACAGTCACTATGGGGATAGTTGAAATCCCCAATTATTACTGAATTTTCTATTTTTATAGCCTCTCTAATCTCCCTCGGCATCTCCCAATCACCACCACCATCATGGTTCCCTTCCTCTTCACCTTCAGGTTCCCTAATTTTAACCCTTTGACCCCCACACCCATCCTTGTTATTATTTTTACTATAGTTGACTATACTTTCACATATAGTCCCACTTCCGCATCAGTGCAACCTACTCTGTCATTCCTATATATTTTGTTCTGTGGTATTATCATGTCCTATTGATTGCCATCATTCTACCACATTTCTGTGATGCCTGTTATATCAATATCCTCATTTAATACCAGGCACTTGAGTTCACTCATTTCAGTATTTAGACTCCTAGCATTTGTATACAAGCACTTATAAAATTTGTCACTTTTTAGTTGTCCGCTTTCATGATATGTAACTGAATGGGACTCTTTTTCATTTGACTATTTCTCTTCAGTTCCTACCTTTTCTTTGTCAACTTCTACCCTCTCTTCCCTACTAGGACAGAGAGTATCCCTGTTAATAGATCCTCCCTATGAGATATCTCTGTCCGAACCATGTACTCCTCTACATCTGTTGGTTTCCCTCAGCTCTTAGTTTAAAAACTCCTCTACATCCTTTTTAATTTTACATGCCAGCAAACTGGTTCCTTTTGGTTTAGATTGATCCTATCCTTCCTGTATAGGCTCCTCCTTCCCCAAAAGGTTCCTCTGTTCCTAATAAATCTAAAACCCTCCTTCCTACACCATTGACTTATCCACACATTGAGACCCTGCAATTCTGCCTTTTTTAATTGCCCCTGCATGTGGAACTGGAACTATTTCAGAGAATGCCACCAAGGAGGTCCTGAACTTTAATCTCTTGCCTAGCAGCCTAAATTTGGCCTCCAGAATCTCTCTCCTACCTCCCTATGTCATTGGTTCCTTCATGTACACCGACCACAGGTTCCTCCTCAGCACTGTGCATACATGTGTTTAGACGTCTTAAGAGATCCACAAGTTTTGTACTCAGAAGACAATTTATCATGCAGTTCTCCCAATCATCACAAACCCAACTTCTAATGATCGGATCCTCCATTGCAATTATCTGTCTCTTCTAATAACGAGGGTCCCCTCTCCCTGGAGAGGTATCCTCAGTGTGAAAGGATACCATGGCATCATCTGGAAGGGGGGGCCCAGCTATGGGATCATTTCCCTCCACTTCAGCTTGATGTTCTCCTTCCCTGAGACTTTCATCTTCCTCAACAGCATAGAGGCTGTCAGACCAGGGGTAGGACCTTTCTACTGTGTTCTGGAAAGCCTCATCTATGTACCTCTCTATCTCCTTTAGCTTCTCAGTTCACCCATTCTGGTCTCTGGAATGCATTGAAGACAACTTAAGGAAACATTTTTAATGGTATAAGGGCAAACTATCCCAATGAGCAGGAAAGATAAGAAGTCTGTGTGACCAAATGCATACCTTATACACCACTGTAATAATCTTTGTACAAAATATGCCTTGTGAGGAATCATTTGAAAACTATAACTTGCTGGTCAATAATATTATGGTAAAATGTGCGTAGCAACATTATATGTAAAATTATGAATTCCCCCTGAATGATTTTGGTGGCACATGTTCAAACTCACATAGCACCAATAAGGCAGGACTGGTTAAGCAGGTCCTAAAGAAAGAAATGTGTGGTTACCTCATTTTACATAGAAGTTGTAAACAGAGTCCCTGAACAGTGAGAGGGGTTAGATGGGAAGTAAGGAATATCTTAATTTCAGCAAACAGAGGTGAGAAGAAACAGTGCATCCTTTTTCCCCATCAGATACCATGTCACCTTTAACTTTAGAAAGAACTAACTATGGGGTAACCCTCAAGAAGATGCATTTCAAAGCATAACTGAACTAATAAGAGAGGCAAAAACACCCCAAGTTATCCCTCCTTATTTATTTCTCTTGTCACCTAAGACGACAAAAGAAACAGCTGACTGACTTTGGGAGCTGATCCTGGCCTGAGAATTTGGTCAGAAATATTACTGGAAACCCGTGATAAGAATTTCACTTTGAACCAAGTCAAGTTTGTTAAGTTTAGAAAGCGGTTTTATCTTTATTTTTTTTTGTAACCATTTCTGATCCTAATGCCTCGTTGCTTGTAATCACAACCCTTCTATTTGTAGGTAAATAAACTTGTATAATTAAAATGAATCCAGCGTTGTGAATTGGTTGGGTAACTTAATTTAAGGTAGCAGACTGTTATCTGTTGAACCCCTTAGAGGGGCAATAGAAATAATATATCTGGAGTGTCCAGAAGAGGACTAAATAGGGCAAAACACACATTTTGGGGGAAAATCCAGGACTGGAGTGTGTTGGAATCACCCTGCAAGTGGTAATCAAGGCTGTTGGAAGCCAGAGTGTGGCTGGTGCCTGGTAACTGGCTGCTGTGGTCACTGTGGTGGGACCAGGGCTGTGGCTATTTGCAGACACTCAGGGTGTGCATGCAGTTTGGCTGTTTGTGAGGAGCCCAAGCTGGGAGCTACATCAGCAAAGCATTGTGAGGCACCCAGGTTGCAGTGCAGGGCTGACACAGCCCTTAAAGTTCTGGATTGCACTTTAAGGGTGCCATAGTATGGTAAAAAATCACCCTGGCTTAACCAGGAGATCTTCGATGACCTGAAACTCAACAAAGAGTCATTTCAAATTGGAAAGTAGTTCAAATTATTCAGGATGAATATAAACAAATTACACACACATATGAAGATAAAATTAGAAAGATAAGAAAACTAGCCAGGAACATAAAGGGTAAAAATAAAATATTTTACTAATATATTAGAAGCATGAGGAAGACCAAGAACAGAGCAGACCTATTATTCAATGAGAAAGAAAAGCCAATAACAGAAAACATAGCAACAGCCTAAGTGTTAAATGCATTTTTGTTTCAGTTTTCACCAAAAAGGTTAGCAGTGATTGGATGGTTAACATAGTGAAAATCAGTGTAAATGGGGTAGGATCTGGGTCTAAAATAGGGAAAGAGTAAGTTAAGAATTACTTAGACAAGTTAGATGTCTTTAAGTTGGCAGGACCTGATGAAATACATCCTAAAATACTTAAGGAACTGGCTGAAGAGGTCTGAGCCATTAGCGATGATCTTTGAGAACTTGTGAAGGATGGGACAGATCCCAGAGGACTGGAAAGGGAAAAATAAAGTACCTATCTATTAAAAGGGGAATAAGAACAACTCAGAGAATTATAGACCAGTCAGCTTAATTTCGGTACCCAGAAAGATAATGGAGCAAATAAACAATTTGAAAGTACCTAGAAGATAATACAGTGATAAGTAACAGTTAACATAGATTTGTCAAGAATAAATCATGTCATACCAACCTAATATCCTTCTTTAACTGGTCTTTTGGACATGAAGGAACCAGTATATGTGATATATCTGGACATTAGTAAGGCTTCTGATACTGTCTCACATGACCCTCTCATAAGAAAACTAGAGAAATATAGTCTAGACCAAAAGTTCAAAGACTGGGAGGTGGGCCTCCTTAGGGGATCCAGAATGGAGCTGCAGGGAGGCATGAGAAGCTTCAGGGAAAAAAACCTGTTCACATTTTACCCACAGCAACAAATAACTAGAAAAGCTGATTCCTTCAGACATATCAGGTGCTCAGATGATGCTGTTTGACTCTAGATGACGCTGTGCCTTTTGATGGATTTCTGTTAAGCTTACACAGCACTATACAAAATCGTTGCCATCCGCACGTTAATCTGTTTGCTACAATGTGATGTGCACAGTTAATTGTAAGCATCGACCACAATCACAGTTTTGCTTTTGCTCTTATTACAATGGATTGTTGGCTCTGTTTAAATCAATACCTTACTGTTTGAATATTTAGTGAGACTGCATGAGTGTTTTTAATCAGTATATGTACGTGTGGCGGTGTGTGTGTAAACTATAGACACAGAAAAGAGGGACGGAATCCAATAAGTTTGAGAACCATTGGCCTAGACAAAACTGCTATCAGATGAGTGCACAACCGGTTGGAAAATCATACTCAGAGAGTAGTTATTAATGGTTCACAATTGAACTGGAAGGGTATATTAAGCGGGGTCCCGCAGAGATCTGTCCTGGATCTGGTTCTATTCAATGTCTTCATAAATGATTTGGATAATAGCACAGAAAGCATACTTATAAAGTTTGCAGGTGATACCACACTGGGAGGGGTTGCAAGTGCTTTGGAGGACAGGATTAGAATTCAAAATGATCTTGACAAACTGGAGAAATGGTCTGAAAAAAATAAGATGAAATTCAAGAAGGACCCTAAGGAAGGAATAATCAGTTGCACACATACAAAATGGGAAATGACTGCCTAGGAAGGAGTACTGCGGAAAAGGATCTGGGGGTTATAGTGGATCACAAATTAAATAGGAGTCAACAATGTAATACTGTTGCAAAAAAAGTGAATATCATTGAGAGGTATTAGCAAGAGTGTTGTAAGCAACACATGAGAAGTAATTCTCTGACTCTGTTCAGCTCTAAGAAGGCCTCAACTGGAGTTCTGAGTCCAGTTCTGGGTACAATACTTTGGGAAAGATGTGGTCAAACTGGAAAAAGTCCAGAGAAGAGCAACAAAAATGATTCAAGGTCTGGAAAACATCAGTTAATTGAAAAGATTGAAAGAACTGTTTTTGTTGTCTCTGGAGAAGAGAATACTGGGAAGTGACAAAAATTAATGATATAAATATGTAAATTGTTCTCCTTATCCAGTGAGGACAGCACAAAAAGTGACGGGCTTAAATTGTAGCAAGGTTGATTTAGGCGAGACATTATGAAAAAGATTCCTAACTGCAAGAGTAGTTAAGTGCTGTAACAAATCACCTAGGATGCTTGTGGAATCTACATCATTGGAGGTTTTTAAGAATAGGTTAGACAAATACATGTCAGGGATGGTATTTCTACATAATACTTAGTCCCGCCTTGGTGCATGCACCTACTGTAATAGATGACCTATGGAGGTGCCTTCCAGTCCTACATTTCTATGATTCTTTGTGTTGCAAATGAATAACAATGAGGTATGCTCATTATAAGCACAGTTACAGAGCCCTCTGGAAAATAATTATGCTCTGTGACATACTGTGCCATTCTAACTGTGGTCTATTGTGGGGAAAAAGGCTTTAGGCAATAATTATTTACTCGCTAATTCCGAAAGGCTTGTTTTGGAGTTGTTTAGATTGATTAAGTAAATACATGGAGTACAAAGGCTTCCCGCTGTCCTTTCACAACTCATTTGGAAACAATTAAAGCACATTCAGAGCAGGTGAATGTTAAACCTTATATTATGATACCAGCATGGAGGGGAGACCTATTACTCAGCAACTCCCACACATGCATAAGAATCACAGAATACCCATAGAGGTGGACAGAGCTTTAAAACAACATCTCCCTGACACATGGGTTACTCCACTCCCAGAGGGAGAAGGCAGGTGTCACTTCAGGGAAACCTTTGGGAAAGCAGTGGCTGAAGTGAGACAGTTCTGATGCAAAAAGTCATTGGAAATGTTTGACAGATGAGCCTTAAACAAAACCTTAGCTCTAAGCAACCCTGATTCACTCCATTACAGAGATTAAGGATATGTCTATACTACCTGCACCATCGGTGGGTAGTGTTCGATGTATCGGGGATCGATTTATCGTGTCTCGTCTAGATGTGATAAATCGATCCCCAAATTGACACCTGTGCTCCACCTTACAAGAGGCGGAAGTGGAGTCGACAGGGGAGCTGCCGCGGTTGACTCACCGCCGTGAGCATGGCCAGGTAAGTCAAACTAAGATACTTTGACTTCAGCTACGCAAATAGCATAGCTGAAGTTGCATATCTTAGTTCGGAAACATCCCCCCTCCCTCCCCAAGCAGTGTAGCTCAGGCCTCAGAGGAGCCAGCTATGAGATCTGGATCTTGTGTCCTAACTGATTAGGAACTTCTGGAATGAATCAAACAGACACTGTATGTTGATTTAATTAAGATCCCACAGACCACTGCAGTTTAATACTGCAGCCCTCAGAACACACCATGCAGATTCTCCATTTGCAGCAAATTTGACTCTCCAGTGAAAACCAAAGCCAGGAATGGACTACTGCAGGAATGGGCAAACTTTTTGGCCCAAGGGGGCCACATCTGGATATGGAAATTGTATGGTGGGCAATGAATGCTCATGAAATTGGGGGCTGGGGTGCAGGCTGCAGCTGGGCGTGCGGTGGGGTCAGAAATGAGGAGGTCAGGGTGCAGAGGGAGCTCTGGGCTGGGACTGAGGGGTTTGGAGGGCAGAAGGGGGATCAGAGCTGGCTCAGTGGGGCTGGGGGCTAGAGGGAGTCAGGAGTGCAGACTCTGGATGGCACTGACCTCAAGCAGTTCCCGGAAGCAGAGGAATGTCCCCACTCTGGCTCCTATATGGCAGCACGGCCAGGCAGCTCTGCACACTGTTCCGTCTGCAGGTGTCGCCCCTGCAGCTCCCTTTGGCCACAGTTCCTGGTCAATGGGATCTGCAGAGGCAGCGCTTGGGGTTGGGGGCAGCGTGTGGAGCCCCATGGCTGCCTCTGCATGTAGGAACTGGAGGTGGGACATGCCGCTGCTTCCAGGAGCTGTGTGGAGTCACGGCATGTGCCAAGCGGGACAAGCCCCAGACCCTGCTCCCCTGTGGGAGATCAAGGGCTGGATTAAAACGACTGACGGGCCAGATGTGGCCCCCGTAGTTTGCCCACCACTGGACTAACGTGACCCAGCTGTTACATTTGCTATTATAAAAAGCCAGCATGGATCAGAGAATGGATTCTCCACAAACACTACATTTCTGAGTTTGGTTCCCCCTCAAAGCCCAAACGGGCATGGACTCATCCCTAGTAAGAATGCACAACATTTTCAAGTTTCTCATCACTTCAAATCTCCAGAAACCTATGTGAAAATTTTTCACAGTTAATTACTAACTTGATTTCAAACACCCTCAGAGGAAATTCCTACCAACACTTCACAGCAACAACTCAATTTGGCAATTAGAAGAATTAAAACTAATTTAAAGCATCATCAGAAAGTCTTTAGGTTAGTTTTAAGCACAGCCTAGGCTTCTGTTTCTCTGTTCCAAGGGAGCTGTGACTGCCCCAGGCAATTAACATAACCAAGAATAAAACTTAAATTTAACCCAGGTTTTGGTGGATGGTAACATTCACTCTGAGAAAATATGACATGTAATTAATTCAACAAGCTGTTGGCTTCTGCTGACAAGGGAAAAAAAATGGCTCCAGATATAGTCATGGTAAATCACTTGCTGCTCCTTCTCTGGTGATAGGCCTAAAGTTCATCCTGTTGTTGTTCTCTCTTTCTTTAAACTACCTATTGGGTTAGTCAGGCCTGGGCGTAGCTGAAGTCGTAGTATCTTAGTTCGACCTACCTGGCACGTCCTCACGTCTCCAGACAAGACACGATAAATCGATCCCTGATACATTAAACACTACCTGCCAATCCAGCGGGTAGCATAGACATAACCTTATATTATTTAAGAGCCAACATCATTCTCAGCCCTGCCTTTTGAGTAGTTTGCAATGTAAAAGGGAGACTCAGTAAGAATAAAGCAAAAGTTGAGAGAGATTAAATGTGGTGTTAAATCAAAACATGATGTCTCTACAGCAGCAGCATCTCTTTCCCAGTTATGGAATATTCTGGGTACAGTGCCCATCAATGAAGTGTCTAAGCAGTGGGATGGAGAGAGCATCTGGCTGTTCTGGGATGACGTTATGGAACGTAAAGAAGAGAGCCTTTAGGAGTGGACTGAAAGAGGAGGGGCATACTAGGATTGAGAAGTTGTACTAATCACATCTGGGGACAGAAGAAGAGTCCGTAATGATAAGAGTGGGAGAAGATGACGAAGGATTCAGTGAAGCTCAGAACTGGCAATGGTGGTTCTGTAAAGAGAAGCACAATAAGAAACAAGAACCAGAAGGCTAGGGTGAACTTGTAGCAGATTTTGAAGAGGAAAATGAGAAATCGGAGCTCAATCTGATAGGTAGTGGAGGTACCTATGTAGCCTAAGAGCAAACTAATATGCTGCTAAACCAAGTAGTACAGTACATCTTTCCTCTCCCTTCCTGGAAATGAGCAACAGAAGAGGAAACAAACGAAGTTCCCAATCTTAGGAGAACAAGCTTTCCTGAAGAGTGCCAGGAACTTTGCAGTTTCAGGTAGGCTGACAAACTTGTAAAATCAGTGGCAATCCATCCTCTAGCCAGCCAGGCATGTTAAAAGAAAAGCGTTGTTCATATATTTTCAAACTTATTAAGTGGTCTGCCTCAGACTGATTTATGGGTGAAGTCTGAGTTATGTATTTATATTTATTTCAGTATATATATACATATATTTCTGTGGTTTAAGGAGCACAGTCTATAGCAAAAGAAACAAAAAACCAGAAGGCACCCAGCTCCACATACAATCCACATCTAGGAGAATCGGATGTGAAGTTCAGCTCCTTGGGAATCTCTTCCCTCTGTGATTAGCAGGGAGCTACTAGTTTGCCTCTGTGTGCCAGAGTATATCCTCAGACCTCAATTCTGCTCCATTACTCTCCTGCACACACTGGGGAGAGATCTAACCCAGGAGCTAACTCTTGGCTTGCTGGTAATACAACAGCTGTTGTGTGCACTGGGATATGGATATAGTAGATTTTGATCTTTGGATACCATAACTGGTTGCACTTTGGGAATCTTACTGATCATAGATTCAAGAATCCAGCTACAAAGCCCAAGGCTATACAAATGTATCTGAAGTGGAGACGGTCCTATATCAATTTTTTGAAGAATGATTATATGCAGTTTTATATTTCATACTTTATCGGAAAAAAAGCTAACATAAAATGAGCAATCTTCCTTTTTGTTTTTTTGGACTTTTTCCATAGCCTAAGCCTTATCTGGTTCTCACTTAGGAAATTAATATTGGATATATAACCTACTAGCTAAAATGATCAGACACATATAAGGATTCTTAAGAAAGATTTTGAAAAAGCATCTTATTTTATAATTCCCCACAGGATAGTCTCAGTCTAGAGAAAAGTGGTAAATTCAAAAGGCTCTCCTGCCAGATTAGTTGTAAAAAGGAAGAAAAAATGAAATATCAATCCTGAGGAACGACTGGCCACATTAACACTTAACTCCCAAGAAAGAATGATCTTGGAATATAAGCATCAGCAGACATAGCAAGTGACGTTGTCCTCATTTTGTGCAGGTAAACAAGGGTCACCCATAATATTGATATCGGATTAGCCAGCTATTTGGATCAGGATAATTAGATCAAGCAGGTTAAGAAGGTTAAATGAACAAATTGCTGCTACTTCCTTTCTTGAATCATTAGAGACAATAAGGGAGCCCATTCACTCACTTTTGTCAGTGTGGCCTGATGGATCTGATTAACCTGTTTTAAGGGCTATAAGACATCAGTTCTTGCTGATTGCTATTCCAAAATGTTTCCAGTGCTGTGAGTTACTTATTGAGTTTGATTTGACAAGAATTTGAGAACATTAAATAGCAAAATCACCAGGAAGCACTGTGCCCATCACAACAGAGAAGGAATTTTGCTAAATATGTTTCATTATACAAAATTCAATAGCTAAATTTGGGTCTCACTCTTACCAAGTGCAGTATGCCCTGACAGAAAATAGCTGTTTCACTATTGGCCCAGCATTATAGCATCTTATCTGTGATCGAATACTTAAGAGCCTGTCAAGCTTCCTTGCCTAAACTAGGATTTTCAGGGCTTTCTAACTCTGGATTAGTGATTTCAACCAGGCTGCCAAGATTCTCAGACTAAGGCAGAATTATTGATTTATGTAGTCAAGAATCAGAGGGGTAGCCGTGTTAGCCGTGGGATTGCAGAAGTAACAAAGAGTCCTGTGGCACCTTAAAGACTAACTAAAGTATTAGAGCATAAGCTTTCGTGGGCTAATACTCACTTCGTCGGATCCGACGAAGTGGGTATTAGCCCACAAAAGCTTATGCTCTAATACTTTAGTTAGTCTTTAAGGTGCCACAGGACTCTTTGTTACTTGATTTATGTATTTATTTTAAAGAAAGAACTTTCCATTACCACCTTCCTACTCTTTCTCCTCCAATGCAAACAATGGTTTCTTAGACCCATAGATCTGACAGTGCTGGAAAAAAAAACAATTGGGTTCACTGGTTTCATTCTGTTGCCAGTGCTGGATAACTTCCTATAGTACATTCTCTACTGCAGTGATTCTCAGACCTGTTTACTGGTGACCCCGTTCATACAGCAAGCCCCTGAGTGCGACCTCCCATCTATTACAAATGCTTTTTTATATAGTTAACACCATTATAAATGCAGGAGGCAAAGTGGGATTTGAGGTGGAGGCTGAGAATGGGAGTGGAACTGAGCTCCCAAGTAACTGCTCCTGACTCATCTGAGGGCCAAGATTCATAGGCCAAGAACTGCTCTCCTTGTGCACCCCCAGCTCTCTTACTAAATAAAGTGCTCAAAGCAGTCACCATAGATTGCAATGAACAAGGAGGTAGATTTGGCGATTGGTAATGAGCATGAATAGATGCAAATTTCCATTCTGCAATGATGGCCTTTTGCTGGGTAAAAATACATTTTAATAAAAAAAAATGTATTTGAATAAACTTTTATGTTAAATGGATTTTACAGACCCATGCTTTTTACATTCCCTTTCCCCTTTTGTTTAAAGGGGCTTTCCATAAATTTACCACAGATTGGCAACAGTGGCACATTGGGAGTGAGAATGCAAAGTGCCAACTATGAATAACATTACTGTGAAATGAATTCCTCCCACAAAACTACCAGGACTCACGGGATTAACTAGCTCTTGTCACTGTAGCCGGGGCTCAATGCCTAATCCCAGCCTAGTCCTACATGAGAGGACTGTAATCGTTCTGCACATTGCTTTTAGGAATGTAATAACAGAGTTTTGAAACTACAGAACTATATTTCAGAAAGGTTAAGACCTTCATACATATATTGCTTCCGTGATCACTTGGTGCATAGTTATGAGGAAATCTCTAAAACTATACATCAAGAGCTTTGGAGAGCCTATTGTCCTACTTATCAGAGAGATAAAATAAAGCAAGAACAATAATGTCATGAGTACTATTTGGCTGAGCCATTCCAGTAAACTTCACTATGACTAATGATCCTTCTAAATGCCTGACAGCATGCAGCACTTAAATGGATGGCTACCAAGATCACTAGATTACATTTTAGCCTCAATATTTCTCCATGTGTTAAGCAGAAATGAAGACAGAAGTGCATCTTTATAAATACAAACAGTTCAAGAAAAACAAACTCTAGCAGGAGGTGAGTCAGGCCAGACTCTGGTTTATTTTAGATTACCTTAGACAGTAGTTCATGCCAACATGAGTGATATACAAGAACATAAGAATGGCCGTATTGGTTCAGACCAAAGGTCCATCCAGCTCAGTATCCTGTCTACCAACAGTGGCCAATGCCAGGTGCCCTGGAGTGAGTGAACCTAACAGGTAATGATCAAGTGATCTCTCTCTTGCCATCCATCACCCCCCTCTGACAAACAGAGGCTAGGGACACCATTCCTTACCCAGCCTGGCTAATAGCTATTAATGGACTTAACCTCCATGAATTTATCCACTTCTCTTTTAAATCCTAGTTATAGTCCTAGCCTTCACAACCACCTCAGGCAAGGCATTCCATGGGTTGACTGTGCGCTGTGTGAAGAAGAACTTCCTTCTATTTGTTTTAAACTTGCTGCCCATTAATTTCATTTGGTGGCCTCTTGTTCTTATACTGGGAACAAGTAAATAACTTTTCTTAGTTACTTTCTCCTCACCACTTATGATTTTATATACCTCTATTATATCCCCTCTTAGTCTCCTTTTCCAAGCTGAAAAGTCCTAGCCTCTTTAATCTTTCCCCATATGGGATCTGTTCCAAACCCCAAGTCATTTTAGTTGCCCTTCTCTGAATCTTTTCTAATGCCAGTATAGCTCTTTTGAGATGAGGAGACCACATCTATACGCAGTATTCAAGATGTGGGTGCGCCATGGTTTTATATAAGGGCAATAAGATATTCTCCATCTTATTCTGTATCCCTTTTTAAATCATGTTTGCTTTTTTTGAGTGCAGCTGCACACTGCATGGATGTCTTCAGAGAACTACTCCACACTTGAAGAAAGATATGGACAAATTGAAAAGAGAGGGCAGAGGAGCACAACAAAAACAACATAAGATTTAGAAAACCTGACCTCTGAGGAAATGTTTAAAAAACTGGCCATGTTTAGTCTTGAGAAAAGAAGACTGATGGAGACACCTGATAATAGTCTTCAAATGTGGTAAGGGTTATTAAAAAGGGAACTGTGACCAATTATTCTCATGTACAATAAAGATAGGATCAGAAGTCTTCCGCTTACTCTGCAGCACAGAGATTTAGGTTAGTTATTAGGAAAACATGTCTAACTAAAAGGATAGTTAAACTCTGGAATAGGCTCTAAGGGAAATTGTGGAATCCTCATCATTGGAGGTTTTTAAGAACAGGTTAGACAAACCTGTCAGGGGTGTTCTAGGTTTACATGGTCCTGCCTCAGTTCAGGGGGCTGGACTAGATGGTCTCTCATGATCCTTTCCAGACCTACATTTCTATGAATGAAGGGGAGATGGATCAGGTAGCCTTTCTGCCCCTGTGCAGCCCACATAAGGGCCAGGCAGAATTCAGTTTTTGCTTAAATGGGAAGGTCAGAGATTGTTCCTGTCCTGCTCCCCTGGGAGTGTGCAGTGCTTCAAAGGAAGGGGCAGAGAAGAGACGGGGCCATGGCTTCGTACCATCCCTCTGGCACCAGCTTTTGGAAAGGGATCAGCATGCATGTGGGACATTCCCCTACATTCCAAATAACACATCCATTGAGGCAGTGAGGATTCACACTGCTTCTTACTCTGGTCTGTGCCTAATAGGCATAATCCAGTCTGAATAACAGGGAAAACTAAGGTTCTGAGGGACAGCGGGATGGGGATACCTAGGAAGGATGGAAGCAAAGCTGGGGAATGGCTCACTCAGTGACAGGATGGATGCCACTTCATCACCAGCTTTGGAAACTGGTGGTGTTCAGGGAGCAGGGAAGGCAGTTGGGGAAGAGATGTCTTAGAGGGTCATCTGGTTAGATTGGCTAAACATCAGAATGATGTTTAAATTTCCATCAATCTGCCAATACTAAATGGCTCATTTCATCCAGCCTGCTCCTCCCTATACCAACAGTGACACCTTTTGTGGAAACTGGCCAGTCTACCTCCCCACTCTGGAGCAGCTGGGCCCAGTAACAGTGCTTCTGGCACCAGCTGGTCTGTGTAGCACTGTTACTGATTAATCCCATCACAGGCCATGATAGCTGAGCTCCTGCCTATGCAGATTTTCAGCCCTTCTAACTTGCAAGGTGGGGGTAGTGAATACACTTCAAAACAGTACAACAGGACTGAGGGACCAAGAGCTGGGCAGCAGCAAAGAGGATCAGGCCCCTGGTCACTCCACATTTTTACATGTCATAAATGAAATAGATGTTCAGACAGTACCAGGAAAGCAAATTCCAGCAGGCCCTTAGCCAAGCCAGACTCCCATTTGCTTTATATTATACAAGATGAGAAAGTCAGTGTAAACTTCCTTTGGAGCAAGCTGCCTCACTGGCCTCTTATGACGAGATCTCTCAGTTCAAGAGAAGTACAGGAACTCCTCACTTAACATTGTAGTTATGTTCCTGGAAAATGTGACTTTAAGTGAAATGATGTTAAGCAAATCCAATTTCCCCATAAGAATTAATGTAAATGGGGGGTTTAGGTTCCAGGGAATGTTTTGTTGCCATCCAGTACAGTACTATTGTTGAGAGGTTCCCCCGCCTTACCCCACACAGGCACAGCCCACTGGCACTGCAGACAATGAGGCAGGCAAGGAGGCTGAAGGTCAGCTGATTGCTGCCAGCAGGAGGCAGGGAGGAGGAGGGGAAAGGAGTCTATGGAGTCTTCCGGGGGGAGGCTGTGGGGAAGAGAGGAGTGTAGGGATGCTGCCTGCTGTGGAGAAAGCAGGCAGCCAAACAACGTTAGAAGGGAGCATTGCTCCACTTTAAAGGAGCATGTTCCCTAATTGATCAGCAACGTAACAACGAAACAATGTTAACCAGACAACTTTAAGCAAGGATCAGAGAGGTGCTGTGTTAGTCTGGAATTGCAGAAGTGACAAAAAGTCCTGTGGCACCTTAAAGACTAACTGGATTAGTCTTTAAGGTGCCACAGGACTCTTTGTCATTCCTTTAAACAAGAAGTTCCTGTACTGTAAAAAAATGTTTGTTTCGTTGCATATCTGACACATTATGCACGTCCTTATTGGTCATTTCTGCAAAGTAACCCAGTCAGTAATATAGTGGGAGAACTTAATGTGAGGGAAGAAACTAAAGATATGCAAGTTCTGCTGCTTGATCTCAGCTGCTGATTTGGAAAAGAGAGAGTGCACCAGTCGATGGGGAAAATAGGTTATTTCCCGATGGTTGAGAACAAGCACATGTTCAAGATTTCAATGGGAGTTGAGGGAGATGAGTGCCTTGCAAGGATTAGGCCTTATCTGATGTCCTCACCATCCCCACAACTATAAATGTAATTGAAATTGTGTCCTTTACCATACAGCAAATTTCCCCAGACCATTCCACATGCTTCCTATTTTCTTATACACTGCAAGCAATATCCTTTGTTGCTCAGTCAGAAAAAAACCCTTTTCATTGCCACAAATACAGCCAATTTCATTACATTACAAAACATTGTTTACACAGTTATTGATGTTTAATAAAGACAAATTAACTCTACAGTGTATTGAGTTATTGGGATTCCTAATTATACCACAAAGTGCTAATTTGAAAGAGCCATGCTAATTCCATCAGCTTTTGTTCAGTCCTGCACAGCTATAAAGTCTGACTGATTGTGAATTTCCCACAATTTTCCAACACTAAACACCTCATTTTATCCAGACCATCTGGTGAAGCTCCCAGTGAGGAACTGACAATTCTCCAGTAATTACATAAATTAGGTCAAATCAAACTGTCACTAGCAGCTTGTACACTCACAAGGAGAGGTATGGGCTGACAGTTTCCATGTGCAGCTTCTCTCCTTTACTAGGCAGCCTGTTTCAGGTTGGCGGGCTGTAAATCACCATTATTCCTGTTGTTTGTACAAGGAGTATGCTGTCCTTCTCAGAACAGAGAGTAAGACAAGGTTCTTGCCCACAAACAGCCTACAATCTAAACCAAAACAAACAAATAGATGTCACAAGGACAGAGGAGAGGCAGAAAGGATGTAACATTAGATTAGACCCTTAGATAGTTGTATCTCTCCTGTCAGACACAGATATCCAATTCAAAAGGTACTTTTTTCTCCTGCTGATAATGGCCCATCCAAATTAAACAGCCTCTGAGAATTGGTATGCTAATGTACAACTTTTTTTTTGCTTTCTGTGTGTATAAATGCATCTTACTTCTGTTCCATTCTATACATCCGATGAAGTGGGCTATAGCCCATGAAAGCTTATGCTGAAATAAACTGGTTAGTCTCTAAGGTGCTACAAAGTCTTCCTCGTCTTATTTACGGATACAGACTAACACGGCTGCTAATCTTAACCCTTAGATGATGTCAGTCAAGGTAGCTCCATGGAAGATAGTTCATGGAAGATCTGATCCTGATCTGGATTTTGGGGTGTTCAAAGCTAGGGGTTTTTGTTTGGTCCTTTGGAGATATAAGGGCTAGATGTAAATCTCAGATCTGAAACCAAGTGTCTATTCTGAGCCAAAGTCCTCAAGTGAATGTGTTTGGATCCAGTATTAGCTTGAGGCCCATTTCTGCTTGACAGATATGGAAACTGGGCTACATAACTGCGAGATTCCTGCCGGATCCCCTACCGGATCCTCTGCAGCAAAGAGTCTGAGAAAGAGAGAGCAAGCAGGATGTGTTTGTTAAACACTGACACACATTCATTATAATCACAACAGAAAAAATGCCATAATTCTGCAAAGGAGAGAGGACCACTGGTTATCCTTGGTCTTTCTGACACAAAGCCCCAGGGAGCAATCATTTTTTTATAGGGATGAGGTTCACAAATAAAAAGCAGTTCCATCTCAATATTAATATACTTTTCTGATATCGATAGGGGCAAGTTTGTGCACTGAAGGTTTATTGATTTATTTGTGCTAGGTATTGGTTAAAGACCGTCTGGAACGACTAGCATTCCCTATGTACACTGCTACCTCAATATAACACTGTCCTCGGGAGTCTACAAGATAGAAGGAGCTGTGTGAGCTGAAAAGTTTGCTCTCTGCCTTGGACTCTGATTATAGTCAAAACTTGAAGCTGAGTTGCTCCCTGTGAACTGGGCGTTGCTGTTGGAATGATATTCCTGAAAGAAGGGCTTGTCTGCATCACTGTTCCAGGACAGGGATATGTGTAAATAAATCTAGTTACACTTAGTATATCCCAGACTACTCATCAATCATTCCTTTTCCATTGGGGAGTGGACATGCAAGGCCTTGACACGAATTATCATTTGGCAAAGGAATGATGCTGATGTTGAGAAAAAGAGCAATAATAATTGAAGTAACCTGCGTGGAACTCGGAGGGAGGAGAACAGGTTGCAGATGAGGTTGCCACCTGTCCAGGTTTTTCCAGAATTACCCCTTTTTTGAGGTAGCTGTCTTGAGAAATCTAGGGCTGCTCAGTACACACAGCTGGCCAGCCAGTTTTATGGGCTCTGGATCATCCCAGAGGTCCTGGTAGATCAGTTCATCAGTGTGTCTGGCTTCGATATAACGCGGTTTCACCTATACTGTGGTACGATTTTTTGGCTCCCAAGGACAGTGTTATATTGAGGTAGCAGTGTACATAGGGAATGCTAGTTGTTCCAGATGGTCTTTAATTAGTCCATCATAGGTTGTCATTCACTTATCACTGGTGGTGGAAGAGTTCAGCCTCTCCCTGTGAGCTGTGTCTTCTGCACTGACCCAGTCTGGTGCTCAAAACACATGGGGATCTGTAGGACACACATGCTTATTATTTACATAGCACCATAGCTGTACATGTTAGTTATCTCCCCAAATAAATACCTCCCCAGTTCTGAAGATCTGACATCATAAAAATGATATAGTACAATACAATCTGGGATTAATTCAGAGAAAGCTGTCGTCTTACTCCCTGAAATGTTGTAGAGATCAGAATGGGTATTTAACAGCATATTGGCCCTTTGGTAAACATTAATGTGGCAGCTCATTTCATTAATGGTTGTGAAGCACTTTAAGATACTTGAATCAAAGCTGCTATTGAATTGATCAGTGGCTGCCAAGCTAATGCCAGATGTTCTGAAAAGGATTCATTTAAGATTCTCCTTCGTCCTGTTCTGCTCAGGCTGCTGATTTCCTACCATCAGTCTAGACACTGTGCAGGATGTTTAGTCACTATTATGAATTTAGGTCCAAAAGATTATGATAATTTGCATAGACCCAGAATACTGGAGGAGTTATTACATGATTCATCCACTCTACGCATGACCAACTACACATGACCATGACAATTCTAAGAAGGAAATCAAAGGGCTGTTAAAAATTAATATGGCAAGGGGCCAATTCCAACATATTTAAAACAAACATAATATTACTAGAGGTTTTTTGTTAAATTGTAATTTAATTATCCTAAAGAAGAAATAATAAACCAAGAGCACCAGTTCTATTTCAGCATGACAGGATAATGTGATTTACCTTGACACTTTTATTACAGTTACTAGGCACAATAATATTTTTAACTATAGAATGGGTGAGAAATGAGAGCTAGAGACAAAGGGAATTAATTGAGAGCTAATCAATATCATAACAGTTTTAATTCATTGCTCTAGACGCTTTTTAAAAAGCTGTGGTTATGAAGAGAGGAGGCTCTGAAAGCTACAGTAAGAGGCTGCTAGGGAGTTGTTCATTTATGTTTTTATGGGAATTTCAGTGCTCCTAGACTGCTGAATTGACAGCCCTGCAGACTATAATCCTGTGTGCAGGGGACAAGTACAGAACAGGCAGTGGGCACAGTACAAGCTACACTGTTCACTCCCTCAACTCTGACCTGCATCAAGGTCATTCAGTTCCCATGCGTTTGAACTAATCCAATTTAAACTGCAGCCTGATTTATTACATTGCAAAAAAGGACTGATCACATCACTTCCATTCTCCCACTTCCACGAGCTCCCCAAATGTTCCATAATCCAATTCACAGTGGCCCTTTCTGTATTTTAAAACGTCCCTGCACATTCCAGACTGCCATCCACACCTTTCTTCTTATTCCTTCTGCTCGCCTTATCTAGCGTTAACATCTTTTTTTGTACCTCCACATGATCTTGCAACATTCAGTGCAAAAACCTTCTTCTCTGCAGCTCTTACCTTTCCTTGGCTCATTAACTCTCCCCACTATGAAAAGATTTTTAAACCTGGGTTTCTAAAGTTAGATTAATGGTGGAATTTTCAAAAGCCCCTATGTGTTTTAGGATCACAGGTCCCATTGACCTTCTATGGGATTTGTGCCACTTAGGCACTTTTGAAAATCCCACCCAAAATTCATATTGTTGCCTCTCTGTTGTGCAGCAGGAGCTTTCAGGCCCTACAAGTTAGTTTCCTAGTGACAGAAATAACAGAGTCCGGGTATTTTCTTACTATGACTTGTTTATTTACACTATATACTCCAGTCTTCAAACAGTGGTGGTCACAAACAGCATGCAAGCCTCTCTGTTAGAAATCTCATCTCAAACACCATTGCTCTGTTCTCAGGAAGTAACTTTACCCCAGGAATTGACTCAGAGAAAGGAAAGCAGTTTGCAGAAACTGCCCCCTTCCCACAGAAAATTACAGCATCAAACAATATAACATTTCGTCAAAGACTGTTCATTGGTAGCACAAGACAAGAACTTGTAAGACTGTATGTAACAGTGCCACCTGGTGACTCAAAACATAATATTTGGATACCAGCATGATTCAAAAGTGATGAGCAGCCTGTAGTTCTCATGAGGCCACTTATTTAGGTGTCTTCAAAATAAAAATGGATTTAGTAGCCTAGCTTTAGATATCTACGTTTTCAAACCTTGTCTGTGGTCTGTAAACCTCTCTTCTCCATTGTCTAGTTATGCGTTTAAATTCCCCACTCTTCATTTACTCACTCTCACTTTTCTATTTCTTATTTTAGCTCTGTAGTCACCTTATTTAACCCAGCAGCAGACCTGTGTCATTAGACTCCCAGTATTTTCCTTTGGGTGAATCAGAGCCTGCTTAGACAGGATTACTATAAATCACCAGAATGCACAGAGCTGGGGTGAGGTGTCCCTGATTTTTTTCTTGACTTCTGGTACAAAAATGTAAGTTTGAAAGTTCACCATTTAGGCCAACTGGGGTATGTCCACACTGCAGCTGGCAGCAAACCTCCCACCCTGGTAGCCAGACAAGTAGCGAGTGCACTAGAAGTAACAGTGTGGATGTTGAGGCAGGGGATGTGGTGTGGGCTAAGTGCCCAAATACAAGCCCACCTGGATCTGTACTCAGGTGATTAGCCTCAGGCTCTGGCTACACTAGAGAGCTTACGGTAGTGTAGCTGCACCAATGTATCTGCACCACTGTAAGCTCTCTAGTGTAGCTGGTCTAAGACAAAAGGAAAGAGCTCTCCTGTTGACTTCATGAATCTATCCCCAACAAGCAGAAGTATCTCTGTCAATGGGAAAAACTTTGATCAGTATAACTTATATCGCTCAGGAGGGTGGTTTATTCTCACCCCTGAGTGACGTAACTTAAGTAGGAGTTGTGACAGGTTGGATCACAGAAACCCACTTGGGACTGCCAACTGATGTGCCAAGACTACTTCAGCCCCTGCTTTCCTGCCCTGGCAGCTTGGGACTCCAGAACCCTGCCTGGTCTGAGCCAGACCCACAAGCCTGCTGCAAACCCAGACCCAGGTCTGAACCACATCCCCTAATAGCTGTAGACTCAACCAAAAACAGCTTAAGAAGTGTTCCTGTCTTTAACACTCAGATGCCGAACTCCCAATGGGGTCCAAAGCCCAAATAGGACTTGGTGCAGAACAGAACACAGTGGTGCCACACCATACACCAAGCCACAGCTCGCGTTGAGAAGAACAGTCGTGCTCAAGAGATAGAGAAGTGACAAAGGAGGAAAAAAAGGGCATAACACTCCAGCCAACATCTATGTCTCCTCCAACTTCCTTTTGAGAGCCTTAAGTCCTATTGCAGCAGAAATACATGACAACAACATAGTTATATAATAGAAACCCCCTCCTTACGTGGCTCCATTCTTCTTTTCAAAAGTTGGCTTTATAAGTATTCTGCAGACAATGTTTTTGAACCATGAAATACACCAACACTGAGGACCGTGTTCTCGTCAAGCAAGAGGTTCAACTCATCATTTCAACATGTTACAATATGTTCCTACTATCTACTCAGCTACTATCTACTGTAAATAGAAACAGCATTGTTCAAGCAATGAAACTGTCCTGGACACTGTGTCAGCTTGCACGGCTCACACTAATCATCTAGTGACAGAGGTCAAACACAAGGACTCAGATTAATAGACAGCACAGGAAACACATTCTTCTAAAGAATCTAAAACTGGCAGCAATTTAAAATCACAATTGCCTCATATAATTTTCATATAATTACCCTAATGTAACAAAGAGATAAGTATACATCATTTAATTTTTATGGAGTTATTTTGTTTCCAATCGTGCCTCATCATCACTGGGATTCTAGGAAACATCACAGAATACTGTTCATAGAAAATATTAGTTACATCGATTCTCAAAATACAATTGTATATATTAAATGATGTGAGTACAGCTCTCTCAGCTGAAGCCACAGCCTGTGATCTTATTCTATGTAAAAGGGTAAATTTGAGCATGGGAGGCGGTGCTGCTCTGCAGTACCCCCTTTAGGGCCCTGGGTGGTATTGCAGGCATTCCCTGCCTGAGTCTGCAAGGTTTGGCTGCCTGTCTGGGGCAGCGTAGCCTGTGCAGTAAGTTTGGTGTCAAACAATCAAGTAACAAAGTAGCAACTCAGAATTCAGCTGTCTGCACCCTGTAAGCAAAGGGGAGAAAAACCCTTCAAACGCAGGCGCTTAGTTGTAGTTCTTCAGGCAAGGCCCAGACCTAGGCTTGGGTTCTGGATTAGCCCTGAGGAGCAACTCCTCTGTCCCAGTCTCACCCACCTCTGCCCCGGAGCACAAGCTGACAAGCTTCTTAACTGGCATGCTGCTCCTTGATTGGTCAGTATTTTCTCCTAGTCCATATAGGCCTCTGGAGAACTGTCTTGTTGGTCACCCAGTCTGAGTGGATTTGCCTGGGGAAGAAAGCATCAAAGCACCAATGACTTCAGCAGGAGGCAGAGAAGGCCTGATAGACACTGTCACAAGCTATGTGGGTAAGATTTCTAACTGTATATCCCATACCATAAGATCAAGGGTCTCTTTCCAAGTATTGAGAAATTTAATACCATTATTTTAAAAATGTCAGTAGGATCAAAACAAAGTCTGAAAAGTCTCACTTCAAGCTCCCTATTCTTCTGCTCATCCCTCAACCTCTCTCCCTTCTCCCCACCTCACAAATATTTGGATGACCACTGAGCAATCATGAAATATTCACAAGTCCTGAAAGTTTTGTAAATGTTTGAACAAGTATCCAAAAATAAGGACTAGAAATGTATTCCTCATTTATTCTCCTGTTTGAGAAGTTCTAGTCTTCCAAACAGGGTGAAGAATCATTACAATGTGACATATTGACCAATCATAAACCTGAATAATGAACATGAACTAGTCAAAGCAATCAATCCAGACAATGAAAATTGCTGGTTAAAACTATTAAGTGGAAAGTGAAGAACTGACTAATGAATGTGTGAAAATCAGGATGGGTTTGCAATTTGTTAACCAAAAAGAGAGGACAAATTCATTCCAAATGTTACTGGAAAAGAGAAGTCTGGCCTGTTCAAATAGCATACCTATCTCACAGAGATGATGTGAAGTTTGTTAGTATTTGGCATTTTGGTGCTTACATTATGCCACCTTTACTCCTGTTGAGTAGCACCTTAATCTGCATGTGGACCTGTTGATGACAACAAGTTTCACAAAGTAAGGTACTACTCAATAAGCATTCATCCAAATGTTTATGAATAATGAATAATACGATTCTTGAACCAGAGCAAACAGTAACTCTCCCCTCACAGCAGTCAGTACATTTATTCACGGAGACACAAACCAATGAATGTAACTATTTGATCAGCTCTAGTAAGAATTATACTACCTTCTTCCCAGAAGGGTTATTTGTGGGTAGGAAGTTTGGGTTTGTTGTAGTGTCTGCAGATGCCCTTAGAATCAGCAGACACTACAACAACTGTCTGGGACTGTCTGGGTTTTCAAACTTCTCAGTTCAGGTTTGTTAGTCTATATTTTACTCCCAGTTTAGCAGCAGACTGTGTAGCAGCATCTAAGATACCCTATCACTATGGAGTAATTAAAGGGTGGATTTTCTCACTAGCCTCCCTTTCCAAGACTGAAAGCACCTCATCAGTGACAAGGTGCACTGAAATGTAACACAGGCCTATGTGCTGGTCTAAACAAGGTGTTTCTCCATCCTCCTTACTGTTTTCCTGAACTGTGTTCTTTAGTCCTGCCCTACTATTCCAGCACTCTTGTTCACAAGAAACCTTGTCTTCCATCTAGTAAGAATTACTGTATCCATTTGGGGAAACTGAGGCAAAAAAAGGTTAAATGATTAAGCTCATATAGCAAATCCTTGGCCAAATGGGGAACAGAATAGAGAATCTTGATTCAAAGTTCCCTACTCTGTTAGCCACTCATCCTCTTACCAATTCCCTAAAATGATCATCATGATTAAAGTTAGGTTGCAAATTATGTATCTTTATGAAGACACACAGGATAATATCAACATATAATTTGGTTAACAAATAAGTGACCATGAGATTAGGGCCCCTTTGTGCTAAGCACCGTACATGGACATAATAAAACAGTCTCTGCCCCAAAGAGATTACACACTGAATTGGCTGGACAAAAGGAAGTGTTGTTATCCCTCTTTTACAAGTGTGGAACTGAGACAGAAAGAGATAGGTGAGTTGCCCCAGATCATACAGATAGCCTGTGACAGAGCTGGAAACTGAATTCAGATCTCTTGTTTCCCTGGCCAGTGTCAATCACAGGACCATCCTTTCTCTCTCCCCCTTAAGAGGACGCTAGCTTTAGGTGAATAAATGGATTGATCAGTGTTGTACATTTGCACTGAAATATTAAATATCAGGGCCTATCAATGTCAGTTTTGTGAATGTTTACCTGTTTTTGTTACAGTTGAAGAAAGTGGGACTATTCATGGTGTGAGGAACCACTGTGTGAGAAAGAGTAGCACAATCTAGTCCTGTATCACTACCAAGAATTTGTATTATTATTATTAATGGTAAATTTGAAGTCAAATTGTGCCTGTAGATTAAATTTGCTTATATATTTAAAAATCTCCAACAAGTAACATAGGCCAAGAGTTTCAAAAGGGACCAGTGATTTCAGATGCCCAGCTGGACCTTCTTTAATGGGGCCTGACTTTCAGAAAGTGCTGAGCCCCTGCCTTCTGCAAATCTGCCCCTTTTAAGGTATCTCAAGTTGGCCACCTAAAATCATTAGTCACATTTGAAACTCTTGGCTTTGTGCTTTATACGAGTTGAACACAACAGAAATCACCTGGAAAATGCTTTACATACAATCACCCAACTCTGGATGACACTTTCATAGTTAAAGAACATACAGGTTCAATATGAATCAAGAAGAACATGTTAAATATGTTAGAAAACAAATTTGTCAGGGCAATCAAGGCAATAATTGAAAGTAACTGAGGTTCCTGCTAGGCTGTTAACTCCAGGTGTTAATTTAAATGTATGGCATTGGGGACATCATTAGTATACATTAAATTAGAAACAAAGCCGGATCAATATTTAAACCACGTCCAGGAAAGACTCACTGAGATGATCATATTGCTCACCGGAATTTCCTAGAGGGACCCAGCGAGAGCAGATAGATGTTATTTCAAAGCAGCCACAAAAAAATAATTGCATGACATCAATTAAATGTGTCATACAGCACTTGCAGATTTATCCTTAAACAAGACAAGATGTTTGATTAAAATAGCAAATAAGCATCAAGTGGCTTTCTGGCCAAAGATCCCAGCTGAAAGTAGCAGGGTATGTAAAATGAGACACAAGCATGTTAAAATTATTGTCAGAATTGTACTGTATACAACAGATCAGATCTTCCACTATTGTAAATCAATGTAGTTCCTGTGAAGTCCGTTGCTGAGGATCTTCTCCAAAACATCACTCGATATTTCAGTTTCTGAACTTCACATTAGAGAAGACCCTGACCCAAGAGCTTAGATCTAAACACGCCTGTTTGGATCCAGATTTCACCCAATATCTACAATGGCCCAAACAAAAATCCCAGATCCAATCTGTTTGAAGATGAAATCCTGCCTCATTCACTAAACTCCTATTTGAATTCAGTATAGGGGCGGCGCCCGACACCAGCGCAGCAAGTGTGTGCCCGGGGCGGCAAGCCATAGGGGGCTGCCTGCCGGTTGCCATCAGGGTGGCAGTGAGGTGGCCCTCAGTAGCGTTTCTGCCGGAGGTCTGCTGGTCCCACGGATTTGGCAGCATTTCAGCAGCAGGTATGCCGAAGCCGAGGGACTGGCGGGTCTCCCGCAGAAATGACACCAAATCGCCGGGAGCAGTGGACCTCCCTCAGCCGTGCCACCGAAGGCGGCCTGACTGCCGCGCTTGGGGCGGCAAAAAAGCAGAGCTGCTCCTGATTCAGTAGGCCAGGATTTCGTTCCCAAATTTGGCTTGAGTGGGGCGGTAGAAGAAGGCTCAAGCTAAGATTTTACAACTCAGACAAATCTCTACATTTTATGTTAATTACCTGACAGATTCAGTGGAATCGCTGTTATTACCAAATCCCTGAGTAACTTTTCTGGCACTATCTTTACAGTCCCCAAACTGAAAATGATATTACCAATGAATCAGACTCATTTCCTTCCTTTGAGAAGGAAAACACCTATATTAAAGGTATCAGATCCTCCTGGGAAAGATTATTCTTAAAAGTATATTTTGTCCAGACTATCTTTTTTAAAATATCAGATGATGAGCCCTCCACAAATTCCCATGGAAGAAAGGGAACCTTATCTAACGGTTCCTACAAAGGAATCAGGAGCTGGAACTCATGGTTCCAGTATTGACTCAGTATTTGCTTGTGAGCAAGTCACTTCAAAATTCCACTTACCTAGACCAGTGTTCCCTATAATTTTTTACGTCCATGACTGAATTTTGTTATGTGCATCAGTATGGAGGTGATGTGTGTTGGGGGTGAGGCCAAGGAGTTCGGGGGGGGCCTCTGGCTGGGGGTGCGAGCTCTGGGGTGGGGCTGAGGATGACAGATTGAGATGAGAGAGGGAGCTCAGGGCTAGGGGAGAGGGCTGAGGCACGGGGGAGTGCAGGCTCTGGGGTGGGGCCAGTGATAAGGGCCTTGGGGTGCAGGCTGCTCGGGGCTGTGGCAGGGAGAGAGGACTCCCCCCAGCCCACTCTGCTGAAGCAGCTCAGGGCTGGGTGAGAGGCTCCTCTCCCCAGCAGCTCCAGGGGATCTGGGCTGGCGGAGAGGCACCTCTCCCTCCTGTACAGCCCTGTGATAGCCTGCAGCACAGCCACGCAGCTTATGGGGAATTTAGCTAGACACCAGTGCTGACTATGTGAGCAAAGAAATAACCATCTCTCAGATAACCAGCCAAGATTAAGTATCTTATTTTATCAATTATTATTCTCATCATATCCTTCTTGTGCCAGTGTTGGCACACAAAACAGAAACTTGTCTCTACCATCCCTTTCTGTCATTAGCCTGCTGCTTCATTTGCTCTATGGTGTTGAGATTGATGGTTCTGTCCTCCTGGATAAGGATTCTTGTTGAGGTTTTTCAAGGGCATCCTCATTTCCTCAGACCGGTTGGTTTCTACTTGACAGCTTCATGTGGGAGTCTGTGTGCTGGCATCCAAGTACATGGTGCAGATATGTCCAGCATCGCCTTCTAATTCCAATGGAGAATTGCTTCTGGTTGGTAATTTCTTGGTGATAACATCTCTCCATCCAATGCTCAGAATCTTTCATGGGCATGTATTTTCAAAGGCATCTAGAGTTCTGCCTAACATTTTAATGCAGCCATATTACTGGAGCTAAGTAGAATTTTGACACAGACTTAATAGAAGCAGGTACAAACCTTTTAAAAGTAAGGAAGGGAACAGCAAGAAGAAAGGAGAGAGAAAGATTTTTGTTCCTGAAATCACTTGCTCAGATTTCAAGGCAACTAGGTCACTGAACTTCAGCCTGACAGCCCTACTACCAATGTTAAGGCTGATACCAAAGAAGTTGAAATTTGTTTATTTCAGGTCAAATTAAGGGCTTGGCTACACTTGCAAGTTAGAGTGCACTGAAGCTGCCCAGTGTGCTCTAACTCACTCCCTGTCCACACTGGCAAGGCATGTAGCGTGCTCTGACTCCACGGCTAGAGTGCTCCTGGTACTCACCTCGGCAAGAGGAAGAACTTTGACGCGTTGGCTGAGATACCCCAGCATCAGTGTGAATGAGGTGTTGCATTACTGCACTCTCATTGACCTCCAGAAACGTCCCATAATCCCCTTAAGTCAAGTGGCCTTCTTGTCATTGTTGTGAAATCGGCTGTAGGAATGTGGAAGTGCCCTTTCAAAGCTCTATTTCTGACAACCGGCATAGTTATCTGCTCTGACACAAAGCAAACATTTCTGAGGAACGCTGCTTGCTTTCAGTGAGTGAGAGAGAGGCGGGAGGGGAAGGGAGGTCTGAACTTACAAGACAGCATGCCGACACACTCTCAGCACCCCAAAAACCCACTCTCTGTCCCCCCACATACACACAACACACTCCCTGTCACACTCCACCCCACTCCCCTCATTTGAAAAGCATGTTGCAGGCACTTGAATGCTGGGATCGCTGCCCATAATGCACTGCTACCAATGCTCCAGGAATGTTTACTGGGCCTCAAGGCTGCAAACTTTGGAAATACCCACACCTCGTTAATCAATAATTAGGAGGAACTTCTTGCTGGACCATTGAAACTGCTTGTAACAAGTTTTCTTTAAGGGACAGGTCTAATGTATAAATAATGGGGGGGAGTTTGAGATAGTGAGACTCTTCAAGACTGGACTCTCTCTCCCTCTGGATGCACCTTGTATTCTCCACCAGCAGACTGGCTGCCGCTATGCACTCGAGTGCCACACTCAGCTTTGGTAATTATCGAAGGTTGGGGGTGTTTTACTAACCTGTTGCAGACACGTGTAAGTGCTTGCAACTAAGTACAGTTTAGCTTTAAGTGAAAGCACTCCTGTGTTGTCCTGTTTGTGCCAGCCATTTATTGGTTGGATGGCCATGTCTCCCCAATTTATTTCCTGACACCACCTCGCACAGAGGAAAAGTTACCAAGAGCTTTGGGCTGAAAGAAACCCGGGTAATAAAGAAGATCTTAATCCTGGGGCTGTCAGCAAAGTAAGATACTACTAGCCCAGACAAGCCAAATCTGTGAAAAAATGCAGAAATTGGGCTTGTTTTTCGCTTAATTGGCCTGTGAGTTGCTTGTTGGCTGGTTTTTGACTTGTAGCTTGTTGCTTGTTTGGCTTGTAGCTTGTTGCTTCTTTTTTTTATATCGACTCCCAACAAGCAGGGGCAACAGAGGTGCGGGGGGGCAAGCACGGGCAAGGGGCAAGCAGGGGCCTGGCGGGGGGGAAGAGAGTCAAGGGTGCACAGTGGGCCCACCACAGTCCGAGACTGCACGCCGGGGGGATCTATATAGAGTGTTGGAGTTTTCTTAGGGTTTAGCTTATTTTGGCCTTATTTTGAAAATGAGATTAGTTGATTTTTGGTTTACTGCAAAAATTGAGGTGCTTATTTACCATGTGAAAGTTGACAACTGTGACTAAACTTGAATGAGGCTCTCAAGTTTTTGAACTAAATAAGGTCATACTCTGTGACAGAGCTTGGCATTCTGCTGAATTCTGTTTGCAGCCTGGTGCTTAACTCAGTATCTTTAATCACCCAGAACATGTCAGTAACTCCTAACAACGGGGGCTGGGAGAGGAGGGTTGCATGCAGTTCAGTTCTTATTGTCTGGGTGAGTAACTCATACTGAGAATAAAGATATGACTTAATTACTTTAACTTATCATCATTATAACTTTGCTTAATAAAATAATTAAGATATGTTTTTCATTTAAAAAAGAAATGATCCTGAATAATTCCTTCAGGATTATTTATATATTTCAGAAACAGTAGAGGCTTGAATGAATGAGTGACTTTCCTTTTTCTCCTCCACTTCTACTCTTTTCACGATTGTATTTATTCAGCCTCAGTTTTCAATGTCTGAGGAGAAGTATAACGTTAGGCCAGGTTATGGCCTCTACGGTGCCATTTTAAGAATCACAAATTTTAAAGCCACAAGGGACCTTTGTGTCCTCCTGCATAGCACAGGCCATGAGACTATTTATTCCTGTTTCAGGACCAGTACCTGTGGTTGAACTAGAGGATCCTTGTTAGGAAAACACCCAATATGGATTAAAAAATGTCCACTGATAAAAAAAACTCCACCACAACTCTTGGTAAATTGTTTCATTGTTTAATAACCCTCACTGCTTAAAATGTTTGTCTTATTCTCTGAATTTGTTTAGTTTCAACTTCCAGACATTCAATCTTATTATAGCTTTGTTTTCTAGACTGAAGAGCCATTTATCATTCAATTCCTGTTTCCCATGTATGTAATTAACTGTGATAAACTAACTAGATTGCTCTCCTGGAGCGTCTCACCATAAGGTACTTTTTTCCGAGTCCCTTAATCATTCTCATGGCTCTTCTTTGAATCCTCTCCAGCTTATCAATTTTTTTCTTGAAAGTGCTGACATCAGAACTGGACACAGCAGAGGGGATGCATGGGACGGGAACATGGGGTCAAGTGTCCCCTTCCAGATTTCGGAGAGTGCCAAACTGCCTGCTGAACCTCCTCACCGGCACTTCCAGCTTGCTCGGTTCCTCTCCCAGCGGCTGAGCCTGGGGAGGGAGCGGACGTGGTGGGATGGAGCCACTTCTCACACTGGCTGATTCTGTGCAAGGTCGCTGCCTCCCTGCAGCCTGATGGCTGCCTGAGAGAGCCCAGCGGGGGAGCCAATGGTGGCCCACCCCATACTCCTCCCACCTGCTCCCTGCACAGGCCCAGCTGCTAGGGAATGGGGTGGAGCAAGCTGGATATGTGCTGAGGAGAGGGAGGGCTCCAGCTCGCTTGGCCCCCGTCCCTGACAGCCGAGCCCAGACCACTGCCTCTTCCCCAGACATGCCCTCACAGGCAACCGCCACAGCAGTGCATAAAGGCAGCGACCCTGAGAAGCCACCCTCACCCGGCGTGAGAAGTGGCCTGTCCCACCCCTTGGATCCCCACCCGGGTCTGGATGCTGGAGACAAGGGCTGAGTGAGCCACAAATGTGCTGTGGGGGAGGGATGGAGGCAGAGCTGAACAAGGACAGGACCGCTCCCTCCCCCAGGTAATTCAGGCCAGGAGAACACATCAGCCCCGGGCTGGGGAAGGCTCTGGGAACAGGGTCCCTCTGCTTGGCCTGATTTATGAGCATTGCCCAGGCCCCTCCCCCTGCTGAATCACCCGTGAGAGTGCAAGAGATCTGTGGAGACACTGTGAGTCTCCCCAGGCTGGGGCCTGCCTAGCCTGTCCCAGAGGTAGTGGATTGGCTGCCCGAGCCTAGGGAGATGGGGCTGAAAGTTTCCGCCCAAAGGCAACACATGTGATGGTCATGTGCTCGCCCCCCTCAATCCTCACATTGTGCCCTATCAGTATCAGCCGGTACAAGTCATCTCTGGGACACGGTGCTTAGTTGTTGCGTCACTGCCAAATACAGAGGTAGTATAAACTCTCTCTCCTACCTGAGATTCCTCCATTTACACCTCCAAGAATTGCATTAGTCCTTTGGACACAGTGGGAGCTCACGTTCAGATGCTTATCCACCATGCCCCAAATCTTTTTCAGAGTCACTGCTTCCCAGGATAGAGTCCATCAGCCCTTCCTTACTCACTGTGGCCTACATTCTCAGTTCCTAGATTTATAACCCTTTAGACCTCAAAACTTCTCTATTAGGTTGACTCGTGTATCTATGGATTCTTCTCAGGTCCCCAGTGATTCACATCACATGCCTGAGATTAGAATTTAGTTCCTGGTTTTGAAAGCACGAAGAGCCAAATCTTATAAATCTGGTACTTTTATGGCCTCCATTACCACAGTACCTGAGCACCTTATAAATTTATGTGAGGAAGGAGAGTATTTTACATATACACACTTATTTTAAAGTGCAACTGAGGCACTAAAGTAAGGAATGAAAAAATGAAAAAGTTTCATTTGAAAAATTTTAGCCACTTCTACACACACCTTTTAACACATCTAAAAAAATAAGCCACTGTGACAGTTTGTACCTCTATGTTCACCCCTTTTACAGAATTATAATAAATCTTGCACAAAATATGTCTTGTGAGGTATCAGTTGAAAATTCATAACTTTCTAATCATTATTGTCCTGATAATATGCGTGTGGCAATATTGCATATGGAATGCCTCTGTACTGTATTACTAGACATGCTCCAAGTCTGCGGGGAGCAGCTACAAACCAGTTCCCCAGAGACAAAAGGCCAGCCAACTCCTCATCCAGGCATCTCCTGTACCTCAGCTGGAGAAGAGAAAGAGCAATAAGAGAGGGAGCAAACACCCCAAATGATTCCTCTCTGCCCACAGCATCCACAACCCCTGAAGAACAAAGAACACAGCTTGGGACTGGGGGAGAGATCCTGACTGAAAGGAATTCAGCCAGTAAGACTGCTGGAACACGTGGTGAGATAGACCTTTGCTTTGAATTCATTAAGCCTGTTAAGTTAGAAATTAGTTGCATTTTACTTTTATTTTCTTGCAACCAGTTCTGACTTTTATGTCTCATTACTTACAGTCATTTAAAATCTATCTTTTGTAGTTAATAAACTTGTTTTATCTAGTGTGTTTGGGAAACTCCATTTGTGCACACAATTTTCTATCAGTAAAATGGTATACTTTATATGAGCCTGCATTGTACAGCCCAGCTCTCTCTTGGATAAGACACACATTTCTGGAGGAAGTCTGGGACTGGAAATTTGTTCTGAATTGTAATTCATGAATGGCTAGCTACAACACTCATAGTATAACTGGGAATATCTTACATGCTGAAGGTTGTGTGTGAGCAGACCAGAAGGGGTAGAGTGAAGCAGTATAAAAGGCCCTCAGTTCTCCAACCTGGGGTGGACACAGCTGTTTGTCAGCCCAGATTGTAACATGGATAATGTCACAGCCACCCATGCTGATCAGGATGAGTGGCAGTCTTGGACAGCTATTTGATACAGACACAAAAGACTTAGACCCCTCAGCATTTCACAAAATTATGCTATGTGACATCTCCTTATTTTTACTCTTCCCCTCTATTCCCTCATATTAGCCTAACACACAAGTTCAACTGACCAGCAAAGCACTTACACATCTACTTAATTTTAAGCACATTAGCAGTCAGATTGAGATCTATAGGTCAGCCTCTGTGGCTAAAGTCATGCATGTATTGAAGTATTTTGTGGGATCAAAATATCACTTGTTACACTCCAGAACATAGCCGGTGACAATTTTAATTATAAGATCTTGGGGATTTATACAGCACTTAATGGAATGGTATCCCATTATGGATTGGTACAAAAAATAAATACAATTAATAAGAAAAATTGATAAATAAACCCATCCTTCATCCTGATCATGAAAAAGCTCAACTAATGTTATGCTGTTTTTACTTTGAAAAATGAAAAACCTCTAACTAAAAAGTTAAAATGGAATTAATAATTGTTAAGATTAATATTGGTTGGGGGAGGGTGTCAAAGCCAATAATATAGCAAATAAATATATGGGACCAAGGAATGTGAGTAACGACTATAGACTATAGGATTTAGTCCATGGCCATTTGTGCTCTGGAAAAGAATTTTTTTTTTCAGAAAGTCTTTTTTGCACCATTGGTAGAGACATAATACAATGTGAAAGGTTTGGCTGCATATACTATAATTCTTTTGATTCCTCATTGAACATATTATGTGTGTAAACAAGCAGACTTACTGAAATCCTCTCTGCTTTTATGCTGATGAGCAAAAACCAGCACTGCGCATTTATACCAGGCATACTTTTCTAAATCTACCTCCTACATAAACTTATCTAGGCAAATGTGCAGGCAAATTGGGGCTGTTCCTAGATTTTTCTTTTCTTCTAAATCCCCACCACCACCACCACCACCAAAATCCCACTTCTTTTTGTCTTTAAAAGTAGTAAGTCTCACATTAAAACAAACATTTCTTTTAATATGAGGCAGTGTCAAAGACTGGTGATTTCTAACACACCCAGTTGAGAATATTTTTCCTCTTCATTCTCTTTCTTTGCAGCATAAAAAAGTAAATGAACACATTCTCCATTATGTGAGAAAGATATCCTTCTAGATTAAGAATACGTTGAACCCAACCATAAATATTCACTGCAGCTCAGTCTTTTGGAGAAGAAGACATGGAGGCCACCTGTCCCATTACAATGAGTTTATTTTACTCACAGGTGTCATTCACTGGGACAGAAGAGCAACAGTTTGGCAGGGGCCTTTGTTGAGAGGTTTGCTAACATCAAGTGGCTTCACAAAAGCCACTGGCTGAAACATCAGTCTCTCATCTGCCGGGTGACACCTATAAGTAAAATAAACTCATTTTTAACACAACAGATGATCTAAATGACCTTTTTCTCCAGGAGTTTGCACTATAGACAATACCTATTTTGAGGATAAGAAATTACTTGCAGTACAATACAAATCTCTGGGTATTTGCTGACAGATCACTGATAAATCTCACACTTAGGAAAGAGGAAAATGACTGAATGGATATGAAGATTTGAACTGCCCTTTGCACAGCTAGCAGTGATCCTATCAAATCATGGGTGGGCAAGGTGAGGAAGCATGCAGCAAGGATTATAGTCTCCAGGTCTGCCAGGCAGTGGGTTAGTGAACTAGTGGAAACAGTTGTGCTTTCTATGGAAGCAGTCACAGATTCATATATAGCTTAGTCTCTGTCAGAGGTGGTGACTGATGTCCAGGCCTAGCAGTTGGGAACTATAAGTCCATACAAATGCATTTTATTAATAAAATGTATATAATGATAAAAATTGAAATTCCATGTTCCACTTAGCTGCAAAGATTATTCAGGATTAAAGTGAAGTATAGCCCTTTTTATTTATTTGTAAGGTATGTAAGGTAGTCATTGAGTTAAAGTAGACAAAATTTACATTTAGAGTAATAA
>ML677347.1:913940-995350 GCA_007922305.1 Dermatemys mawii
ACACACACACACACATTTAGATTACATATATATATTTAATCTAAATGTAAAATTAGTATTTATATAGGGCCTACTTTGCCTTAAATGGGAGGTGGATCAGGGCCAAGGTCCCCTTTGCTACACTTGGCACTTTAAAGGGGAACACCACAAAAGAGAAAGATCCCCCACCATGACTCTTCTTCCTGAATCCACATGAGTTTTATCCATGCTGACAGCAGAAGATCCCACAGCCAGTATAGAGATCTCTATGGCCCCAATCCTACAGAGGAATTCACCTGCAGGGACCCTTACACCTAAAGATCCCTTTGTAAGAGTCAGACCTTAGACTGTAAAGTGCCATCAGCTAAACACAGAAAGCATGGGTGGTTATACCATAGGCCACTGAAGATTGTTCCCTATAGAGGGGCACCAAATGACTTATTGGGTCTTTAAAATAGTTAATTTGTATGATCTCTGAATGTGAAAACTGAATCAAGAAAGGAAAAGAGAAAGTTTTGATTGAGGTTGGGAAGCAGGGATTTTAGCTTATCTATTTAAGGATTAAAGTTTCTCCCACTGGGTTGTATTTGAACACTTTCTGAGTATCTAAAAATGCTTCCTAAGGAAAAAAATAATTATAACTCTGGAAGGGTCCTGTAGAATTTAATAGGTATAAAATCAACAGTGTGCTAAGAAACGGTTTTATATAAACTACTCAAACCCCCATGCAGAATTTAAGAGCGAATAATATCCCTTAAATATTGTAGATTTTCTTAAAGACAACCAAAAAAATTAAGCAATTATAAAATTATATAGGACAGTTTACAAATGTACATGCGAGCTAGAGGATATATCTGGAACTCTGTTGTTTGCAAATAAAGTGGCAATGTAATGCTATGTAATAGAATACAGGGTATTTGTCCACTGTCTTCCCATCTAAAAGTATAATGTATTTTCAAAATTATTTAGTTAAGTCTTACAACATCTCTGTGAAGTAGCTGTCTGTCTAGTAGTCCATCCACCCAAAGCACTTGAATGAGCCTTATTACCAGGGTATGTGTTTATCCTCACAATACTCACGTGAGATTAAGGATAATTGCACTGCCCTTTTTACAAATAGGGAACTGAGGCCCAGAGAAACTAGGTGACTTGGCCAAGGTCACACAGGAAGTCTGTGGTAAAATAAGTCTCCAAAGCCTCAGACTAGCATCCTAAGCACTAGACAATCCTTCACCTCTCTGTTATTACACCTATTTTATAGCTGGGTTAACAAAGACAAAGATAAGTCAAGTGATTTGCTTAAGGTCACACAGCAAGTCAAGAACAGAGCCAGGAATGGAACATAGAATTCTTTTCTTATCAATGAAACTGACATTCTCTCCTAATTTACACCAGTATACACAGGAGTCATTCCACTGAAGTCAGTACAGTGACATGGGATTAAGGAAATCAGAATCATACCTTTTAAAAAAAAAGAATACAACCTTCAGGGAGATGTGAAATCTCTTCTTTAGGAATGAAAAGGAGTTGAAAACCTCTGCCCAGGCCGGCAATCAGTGAGAGCCCGAAGCAATTTCAAGTTATTTGAAATAAAAGTGATATTGTACTTTGGAGTCAGACTGAAATATCTAGAAATGTGTGACACTACTGTGCAGTGCAGTCCCATAATGAAATATGCCCAAACCTCTAGTGAATTGATCATAGCTCTTATTTTCTCAATAACTAAATCCAAAATTGCCTCTGGTCTTCTTGGTTGTTTTATTTAGTTAGTTTATTTTGATTTATATAAACATAAGAAACCTGCCTATCCAGTGCTCTAGGCACCTTTATCGTACATTAAAAATACAGTAAATTAATGCAACTAAACTAGCTCTAGTAGCCTCCTGAAACCAGAAAACAAAAACAACAAAACCACAGTGCAGAGCCTCACACACGGCCCCTTCCCGAAAGGCTAGGAAGAGAGATGGGCTTGGTAGCATGCCCTGGTAATCAACAGATTTGGGCTATTTTGGACCAAGAACCGAAGTTTTGCTTTGATTTCAAAAACTGATTTATAAAGATAAATTTTGTATTTCCCCTACAACATGCCACAGATGGCAATAAAATGAATGACATCCAGGATGGAGGTGGGAGTGGGGTTCCCCTCCACACTTGTTTTTTTTTTCCTTTTTCAACTCTAATTTTTCAAAATTTCTCATGTTTGATAAAATTACAAAATGGCAAAAAGAAAAAAATGAAACAGTGACTTCACCACTCTAATGTTTCCAAAGTAGAAGTTTTGGAAAGTTACAGAGTAGAAAGAAGTAAAAGAAAATGTGAGAAAAAATGTTCTGGACACTTCCCATTTTATTGTACTCAATGGCCAAGTCAAACTCCCCTCCCAAAAAAAGAAGAGGGCGAAATGAAAATTTAAAAAATTCAGACAATATATAATCAATTAGGGGCAGGGGTTGCTTAATTGTTTTTCCATTTTTCATCCAGCTCTACCCTATACCAACTGCTTAAACCCCATCTACTAACCAGCCTGCAGCCAGTGCCGACCATGGCACTTGTGTTATGTATTCACAGCAAGAAATTCCACCAGTGAAGCAAGCCCTGCATTCTGCACTAGAGGCAGTTTCCAAAGGGATCCAAGGTGCAATGTCAATGAAGAGTTCATTGATCTAGCCCAGCCATCCAAGCCTCATGAGCCTGGGTCAGCTGACCCAGGCCAGCCATGGTTTTTTTCCTGAAGCATAGACCACCCCATGAGTACGCCTGGGCTATGTACTAAATTCACCAACTGTGACTGTGAACCATATATAAACCATTTTTCAGTATCTAATAAGATACTAAACTGGGCTCACAAAAAATTGGGAAACAATATACTTTGGTCTTAACTTACCAAATGAAGAACACCCTCAGGGGCAGTCCACTCTCAAAGGTATAATATCTGTTAAAAGCTCTCTATAGAGAGACATAAAGAAGAGATTGGAAGGGAAGTAACAAGTTTATCATTTGTGTTCTGTCACTTGCCTTATTTTGTGTAATGTTTTTTCCCATCTTTAATAATAAAAAAACCACAGTTAATAATGGATTTTTTGCTTGGTTTTGATCATGGTAGTAAAAGAACTCCTGTGACTAAAACAGTGGGAGTCACACTCCTGAGCCGGCAGTCAGAGAAACAACCGGTAAGAGCTCACCTACCATTTCTTGTTTCTCTACACTAAATATTTGTAGACACTTTTAAAATTGCTTGGCAGCCAATAACTTAAAATTACCCCTTTTTACCCCACAAAGTCTTGTAGATTAGAGTGGTGATGGGAAGAAACTGATGTTCTGAATCCCTGTAATTAATTACATGCTATGCAGAAATGGAAAAATGGAGCAACCATTTATGCCATATTACTACAAGACAGATATGTCTAAATGCATTATAATATGCAACACTGAAAGTTACAGATTTGTGTTATGGTAAGAAAATGTGTGTCTGTCCTCTTGCAAAGATGCCTGTTGGCAAATTATTTTAATTGTTCTCCTGGCAATTGAAGCCCTACTGGCAGACTCAATTTTAAAAAGGAAAAATAAAATTAGGCCAGTGTATATAAATACTTAAGTATTTTCCCCTTCCTATACTGAGAGAATTTGACATTACTGTAATAAATTAAACCCAAGCAGAATGAAATTATGGAAACTGAGAAGTTCAGGGTTCTTTCAGTATCATGTGCAACAAAAAGTCCATTACTTTGATACTAAGTAAGCAGTAAGTACCTCCTCTTAAAGCTATTTTTCATATGATGGCTCATCCAAGGTGAAATATGATGGCCTTTTGTCAAGTCCCTAGTGGAGAAGTGTTCATTTCACAATAAAGCCCACTGCAATTTACATTAATGAGCAAGCTAGTTGGCAGCCTCAGAAAAGAGGCTAAGGACTGAATGGACATGGGAATGGAACTCGCTAGAAAAGCACTCATCACTACAGGTCCGATAGTCACTCATCACTACAGGTCAGGATAGCAGGACATTGACAAGACAGAGGGGAAGCCTGCACTACAGGAGCAAATGCTGGTAGGATCTGATTCTCCTCTCATTTACAGCTGTGTAAATCAGAAGCAGGGCCAGCTCCAGGCACCAGCCTAGGAAGTATGTGCTTGGGGCAGCACATTTTAAGGGGCGGCATTCCGTCCAGTCTTGGGGCGGCACATTCTGGCTGCCTCCACCCCTTTTTTTTTTGCTTTGGTGGTGCTGCTTCAGACACTTGTGGTTTTTTTTTTTTTTGGCTTGGGGCTGCAAAGAAGTTAGAGCCAGCTCTGATCAGAAGTAACTCGACTAAGATCAATGGATTTGCACTGGTGTAAGTGGGAGAAGAGCATCAGACCCTATGGATCACATTCACATTCATGCCTGCTGTAACCCCATTAACTTCAGTAGAGAGACACTAGGGATGAATTTGAGCTGTAGATGATAGCAAGGTAGAACCTTAAGAACATTAGAGGAAAATTTCCAAAGGAAGTAGAAAGGGGAGGGGAGATAAGCAGTTAGGGCACTAAGACTGTAAATGGCTTTTCAAAGCATGAAAGTCACATTCATATGTTGACAACCAGATGAAAGGCAGTAAAATAAAATAACCTGTAGAATTAAAAAAGAATATGTAACGGGCACTCTCTGTAAGCAAGACACTGTTGATCCCAGTTTCCTGCTAAATAAAACACGGAGTTATTGGCATGCACATGTCCAATCTACGGAATGACTCATGAACTGTTTTTCTGTTTAACAAAGAAGATTCAGCATCTTATTCACGGGGCAGAGGGAACTTTCTGAAATGGGCTCAACATATGTTGACTTCCTCTGTCAAGCACAGTGACTTATTTTTTGTAAACAAAACATATATTAAAAACACATTTTCCTGAGAGTTATCTTAGCATATTCTTCACCAAGCAGGTGAAATGCAGGATGCCTTTTAGTTTATATTAACCGGAATGAATCCGGCTAAGATAACCCTGAAGAACAAAGGCTGTATTTACCTAAAAGGCCAAATGTGGTGAAAGACTCCTGTTATTCTGGACCCTGATTCAAATGAAAGTACATAATAAACACCTGCCCTTCACCCCGTAATCTGTCTTCTCCAATGGCTACAATGTATTATTTATTTCTTCAGCACTCTCTAAAACGTGATGTGTGTGTGAGAGGTACATTCTTTCCTCAGCCTCAGCTATTTCAGTATTGGAAGATGTCATCAGAAAGAGAATTTTAAAAGATGTTTGTTTGGTGCTGCACAATTTAGGATACCTGTTATCAATCTGCCTGACATCCTTCACTCCCAAAGGAAATCAAGTCATTCCATATTAAAAGCAGTTCATTAATAAACTTCTGAAAGCCAAATAACTTACATAGATATAGGATTTTAGCCTAAATTACTTAACTGTAACAAATTGAAACCATTCCAAAGCTCATTCACTTTCTCTGCAGTGACAGACTCAGTAAATTATCATTATTTCCCTAAGGACTGTTTAAAAAAACCCACCAATCTAGTCTCTGTCCCACATGGATTCATTTGGGGTTTGATCATGTGAGGTGCTGAGTATCTCACAGGATAGAACTCCTGCAGCAGAACTTGGAGGGACATGCAAAATTTGGCAGCTTTAGTTCAGAGATGTCTGCAATTTTGGTTCCAGATCATCTGGGTTCATGCATCTCAAGTTTCAGTTGGAGTTTCATGGCCAACTACATGCTAAAATACAAAGCAAAATTCTGCCTAAAGTTTCGTCTAATTTTGTATTAAATAAAGCAGCTGAACTCACAGGTAAATGCTAAGAGATAAAAGCTTACAAAATATCTTCCATTGCCTGATATCAGAATGTCTCTCAGCAGCATCTGAGCCAAAATCAGGGTCATGTATGAGGTGGTGGAAGCTAGACTCCCTGACTTACACCCACATTCTGCTGCATAAGGAAGTTTCACATGAAGAACCGCTGCCCAGGGGATCCTCAAAGGGATGCTCACAAGCAAAGGAAAAGTTAGTGGCAGACTGAAATATGATACAAACAACAAATAATAATAATGGGGATACCCAGATGGGATTCTGGTTTGACCCCAACCAACAGGGAAACACAATAGTTAGCCAGCACAGCATCAGCCATCCATCCATTCATCACACACCAATGCAATCTCCGCTGGATAAACCCTGCCCTGTAGCACATGGCAGGGTGGGAGGGCAAACTCTGCTGCAGTAGGTGGTGAATGTTACTGGCTCTTTCATTCTCCCCCAGGTCAGTGTAAGGTGAGGGTGGAGCTCTCTTTCTGCCAGCCAGAAAGGAGGCTCCTTAGAATCAGAAGAGTGAGTGACCTTTGGCACATAGCAGCACAAAGCCAGACCACAAATACTCAGGAGGGACATCCACGCAGAAAGGTGCCTGGCAAATCCAGCCCAGCTAGCCATTGCCCTATGAGTCAGGGCTCAGGGAACTGTGGGAGGAAAGAGGACAGTAGCTGAGTCGAAGACGAACATTCAAGAAGCTATAAGTTAAAGTAGGCTGGCAGCTATTTTAACTTATGCCCTCTTATACCTCATTAACTGTTTTTCTTGCTGCTCGTCTCTTTTGGCCCCTCTACATGTTACACCAATTTAAATCCTCCTTAGCCGTAGCATAGTGGGGGCTGGAAGACGGTTTAAGTTACAGCAGCTCTGACCCCCTTAGACTCACCTCTGAATTTGGCTCTTTGTTTGGAGGCTGGGGTTAGCAGAAGTTTTCAGAGGAACTGCACCGATGGCCAAACCCAATTGTGCAAAAATAATGAGTCAAGGCCCCAAAATTATAAGACTGTCTTAAAAAACTGGAGATTTTTTAAATCATGCATTTGGAGTTTTTTATTTGGCATCTGGCTTTTGAACTGTTATAGGACTGGCATTTTCAACCACAATAAGAGCTAGAAACTTACTTTAAAAAAGTAAAAGCTGGGATTCTGGTGTATTTGCATGACTCCAAAGCTCACCTCTCTGTTTCCTCCAAAAGGCCTTTGATGGCCCCCAGACATGACAAGAACAGAAAGGCAATGTAACCAATCATGTGTGCCTTCACAGTGATTGGTATTACTGAGAACTTAAGCAGACGTCAGGCACTCAGCTGCTAGTTCATATGTACAGTGGATTTGATTCAACTCCAAGAGTCTGCAGCCTGAAATTCTGCCACTAGAAATGATATTAAGTATCATCATATTATTCATTTCCTGGGGATGTCTGGCTTTGGGGACATTCAACCTAGATTCCTCAAAACAAACAAGTCACTTTATGTTTGTTTCTCTTATCTTGCCTGACTGTATCCATAAGGGTATCCTCTCACACATCATGAATCCTCAAAGTAGACCACAAAACTGAGCTCCCCTCCCACTGCAAGTGAGAGGATCAGATAGTCTCCCCCAGCAGTATACTCCTCACATTTAAATAAAACCTTCATTGACTCACCCAGGAACTACTAGCTTTGAACTCACCACTATCATGATTACAGATTGCATCAAGAAAAAATGGATAGTTTTGTCTTTCAAACTCACTGACATGACAAAGATCTGGTGAGGAGAGAAGTGGTCTAGTCTGCCCTAATGCTGTGAAATCTTGTAAATTGTATGTTCTCTTTTCAGCTCACAATTTTGAAGCTGTGGGTCATGGAGCATGCTGAAAAAGATACCTCTGAACTCTAAACACAGCTGCCTGTTCTGTGCTGTGTGTGGAACCCAGGCAGGATCCCAGCTCCGCCCGCTCCCATTCTTTACGGACAAAAAAAGAGGAGGGGCAAACTAGGATCAGCCTGGCACCAGGGAATGCTCCCTCCTCTTCCCCTTGCAGTCAGGAAAGGGAAGGGTGCCAGCAGTCATTGGCGTCAGTGGCTACTGACTCCACATGATTGGTTTGGGGCTACAAAAGGTCACACTAGAATTGCCAGCCTTCAAGCATTTAAAAACCATAACTCAGGTCCTAAAATTCATGCGTTTGGCTTAAAATCATGATATCGAAGGTTGTTTTTATTTGCCTCTTGGTTTTGAGTCTTTAGGGTTCATATTTGCAAGCTTTCCTGCACGAGGACTAAAACTTACTTTAAAAAAAAAAAATGAAAGAAAGGCAAGGTTCTGCTGTAGTCACCTGATTCCAGAAGTTGGGGGCTTTAAAGAAAAACACGAGAAATGACAAGACATAAATATCTGCCCAATGTCAGGGGTCACTGTCCTTTGATCTAGTGACTCCTGCTACAGGCCCATCTTGCTACATGTCACAAAGCACTTAACTATTTTTACTGTACCCTAACTATCAATAGAAAGCTACTCTGTGCTCTCATGGACATGTGCAAACTCCAGCCTGTTCATGTACATTGGTAGTTGCTATTTCCTTGAAATTTTGGGTCTCCCAGTTTAAAGCCCAAATTGAAAAGCCTCTTTAGTGAGAGTAGCAAGTAAACATGTACATAAGTCTAATTGAAGTAAATTTTAATGATTTTCCATTGCAACGCCTGTGAAAGACACATGTCGAAAGTTAAGCCTAGGCTTCTGTGCTGTTCTGGAGAGCGATGACCTGAAGCACATGCCTGTGTATATTACTGGTGCACAGCCCTAGCTTAGCTGCTCTTTTTTAGGGAAAATTCCAAACCGAAGGTCCAATCCTGCAAACCTGCACCACATCAGCTTTGTTCATGTGACTGATCCCATTAGAATCAATAAAACTACTCATGTGCATGAAGCTACTCAGGTACAGAAGTATTTGCAGGACTGGACAACAAATCAGTAATACTCAGTTGGATTGTAAGCTCTTTGGGGCGGGAAATGTGTTTTTTGTTCAGTGTTTGCATAGTGCCTATGCAGCGGGGCAGTCACCCTGCTCTGGCCCCGAAGGGGTCAAAAGCAGCCCTCGGGAGGGCTGCGGCCTGGAGAGCCATTCAGGTAGCTGATTGGGGAAGCAGTCACAGGTGTGCCATGCCCCAATCAGGTCACAGCTGGCCCTTATAAAAAGGCTGTGAGCCAGGCACTCAGGCAGTCTCTCTCTGGCTGTGAGGAGAGAAGGACCTAGATACTGGGGAGAAAAGGGTGCCTGGAGTGGAGCAGGGCTGGGGAAAGGCCAGGGGAGCTGGGGAGCTCTAGCCTGGCAACTCTCCAGGCTGCAGGGCCTTATGCAAGGCCTACAGAGGTACTTGGGGTTTCAAAGGTGCAGCGCGGGGCTAGGCAAAGGCAGCAGGTCCAAACCCCACTTGCCTATGATGAGTGGCTTTTACACTACAGTCTGGCCCAGGGGTGGAGGCTCAATGCTGACTGGCAGTAGCCACAGACCACTGGTTCTCAAACTTAATGGGTCCGCGGTCCTTTTCCCACTCCCCGTGGACCGCCGCAACCCATGTATGTCTGCCGAAAAGCCGCCAAAGTGAAAGTTTCCGCTTTCAGCAGCTTTCCGGCAGACATGCTGTGTGCTTCACGATGTCTGCCGAAACCAGAAACTTTCACTTCGGCAGCTTTTTGGAGAACACTCTGAAGCGCACAGCGTGTCCGCCTGAAAGCTGCCGAAAGTGGAAGCATTCCCCTTGGCAGCAGTTCGACGGCACACGGAGCTCGCGACCCCCGGGGTGGGTCACAACCCCCAGTTTGAGAACCCCTGCTATCGACTGAGGCAAGGTGGGGATAGAGGGTTGAGGGTTCCCTGGGGAGGGGCAACCCAGAGAGAGCGGGGCACTGCCAGATAGAGGGGAACCAGGCCAGTGACAGGTGAGACACCAGCCGGCAGAGGGAACTCTGGAGCTGGAAAAGAGCTAATTCCCAGACAGCCAGTAGGAGGCTCCGCACCGGGTGAGCCATTGTATCGCTACAGCCTACCACAATAGGATCCTTGTCTATTACTGAGGTTCCTAGATGCTATGGTACTGCAATAATAATACAGAAATCAAGCTAATTAAAATGAGTTTCCCCCCTTTGTTTGGCAGTTAAATTACAATACTGCCATGATTCAACACTTTAATATTACCAAGACCAAGTTGTGTATCAGGATCAATAGGATTTAATGTAGGGTCACTGCATTTTCCAGGCAGTATTTAATGAAAGGGAAGAATAATGGGCCCCAGGAAGGAATCCTCCAGACAATCAGTACCTCAGATTTGTTCCCAGTACACTGCATGTCTTCTATTACTTGTATAGGTTTTGTTTGTGCTTTGGCCTAAATTAGGATTGGAACAGCAGCATGCAAAATTAAATGTTGAGCTAATGCATTTTGTGGGACATAATGCAGCACTGGCTGCTGGAAAATATTATATTATGTAACCACTGAATCAGAACTACATATTTGAGGATTCAAGAAGAATAAGATGTCAGAGAATAATAACCTCCCTCGGAGGATGTGTACCAAAGCATTCTGAAACATGAACAAATTAATTTAAATTATCTTTCTTGAGCCATATATTTTCCCCAATGTTTATTTACCTAGTTGATGATATAGCAGTACCAACTCATACAGTTTTAGGGGGACATTCTATTTTCCGATCCACAAAGCCAATCTCTAATCCACTCTCCTGAGTTCTGTACCACATACTGCACACAAACCTTCCTCTCTGGAAGAATCATGACAGAGATGCAAGGGGGTCAACATTATACTGAAGATTCAATGGATACAGGAGATCACCAAGATGCACTCTGGTAAACCTCTGGTCAGCATGTTACAAATTGCCTTGTGAGCCTGATCCACAGTCTGTTACAGTCTGGGCAATAGAGAGAGCATGATTTTTAACTCCAGTTGTAGAGACACAAACTTATAGATCTATAGGTCTGTGATTTAATACACTGAGTCAGCCATCAGCAACAGGTGGCAGCCATCACTTAGCAGGGTCTCCCTGGGATTCACACTGCTGTGGATTTCAGATGCTTAGGAGAAGCTTCTTCTGTCCAGAGGAAGCGTGTAACTCACTGCTCAGTGTAAGCGGCACATTCCTCTCTGTGCCCCACCCACACAGTATCTGAGTCCATTACAGCCCAACACAGAGATTGGGTCTTCAGTTAAAGCTGTAGTGAGTGATCCAGGCTTACAGATCGGGAAGTCTCCACTTCACTCCCCTCTGTGTTGAGCAATATGGTGTCTCTCACACTATGGACTCACCCTGTGCTGATGACATCCAATGTCCTTCTTTAGAGATTCAACCTATGCCGTCATCGAGATGTCACAATAGGTCGAAGAAGCCTCTTCCTACTGTACCAAAAAAGTGACTAGATATATATGTTCTCTCACTCACAGAAAAACCTTTGAATGGAACTGAGTTGAGTGGATCAAAAAAGAATATAAAGAAGTGCTAACTAAATTCTTTGTCTTCATCTTATTTTCTATAACACGTTTGTGCTAATTTAGTACTTGTGCAGAATTAATCAGAGTGACGTCAGTCAGAATCAGTCAAGGCCTCTATTGTATGAAGCAGAATATAAAGAGATATTGATATAAGATTTAGCTTTCAAAAGTGCCCAAGTAGATGCTTATGTCACATTTTCAAAAAGTAATTGAAATTCAGTGGGACTTAGGCTCCTAAATCACATAGGCGCTTTTGAAAAATTTACCACTAGTAGCTTCTCTGAAGTGCTTAAAATGTAAGGGCCTACTCATGCAAACACTTATGGACATCTTTAACTTTAGGTAACATGAGACATCTTGTTGACTTCAATGGAAAGCTCATAATGTGTAAAGTTAAGCACATGTGTAAATCTTTGCAGGCTTAAGCCTTAGGCCTAAGAACACAAATGGAGCTCTCCAACAACAGGCTCAGCAGGTGCAGAATAATGGTAGAATGTGTATTTGGCAGATTAAAGGGTCGCTTACGCTGCCTTTTTGGCAGATTAGACGTCAATGAGGAAAATATCCCTGTGGTTTTAGCAGCCAGCTGTGCTCTACACAACATTTGCAAAGCTAAGGGGGGAAGTTTCTCCAGGGGTGGAATGTTGTGTCTGATCACCTGGTGGCTGATTTTGTGCAGCCAGACACCAGAGCTATTAGAAGAACTATCTGCATGATGAGATAATTGCAGCACTTTTCAAAACATGTCCTCAACTCCTCCTTATCTGACAGTGTGTAGGAACTGGCCCTCAAGGGCACAAAGCAAAAGAAACAATACAGAGAGTCAGTATTGTGAATGAATTCAGTCTTGAATCCCAAAAGTTACATACACCTCTTTCTCACTTTCACTTGGCAAGCACAGGAGCTTGGCAAGAGCACTAAATATGGTGAGTTCACCCGCAGCGGGGCAGGGGGAAAGAAAGTGGGGGAGGTGGAAATGGGACAAAGGATTTGGATGGTTTCATAAGGGGATCACTACAAGCCACTAGGGACACTATTCTGAATACCTGCACAGTTCTCCATCAGCCAAGGGTGATCTAAGCTGATATCTCATTACTGCGGGTAACAAAGGATGAAAGGGTGCATCTCCTACATGTGTGCAGCTTCAAACCAGGTCTGTAAAAGTAATTGCCAATTGGTGCAGCAAAGTTTCTACAGAAGGGGAAGAAAAAATAGCTCTGCCAAGGAATCTTTGACAGAAAATTGCAGAGTACTTTTAGGAACATTTTCTAGAGATCTCTATGGAAGAATCTTGGGAGATCCCAGTGTGCATTAAACTTTTCCAAAGGGACTCCACTGCATAGCTGCGCAAGGGAATGAGAAGCAAATGCAAACAGTACCTAGTGTTAGTTTCTATCCCTTCTCCCATTTGCACCATGTACCAAAATAAAGGAGACCGCTACCTCACGTCACTGTGCAGTATCACAGCAAAACTATTCCTTACTCAACTTTTTGAGGTAGGGATAGCTCAGTGGTTTGAGCATTAGCCTCCTAAACCTAGGGTTGTGAGTTCAATACTTAAGTGGGCCATTTAGGGATCTGGGGCAAAAAATCTGTCAGGGGACAATACTTGGTCCTGCTAGTGTAGGAAGGGGACTAGACTTAATGACCTTTCAAGGTCCTTCCAGCTCTATGAGATAGGTCTCTCTCTCTATATATATATATATTCCTGCTCCAGGTTCACCAGGACACTGGAACTGGCTAGCCCCTGTGGAGTTCTGCACACTATGCCACCAGATGACCCTGTCCCATATCCTCCTCCACCTCTTGGCCCTCAGGGTTGACTCCGCTGGCTGTGGCCTCCAATTCCTCTGAAGTATCCATGGGGCTCTTGGCAATGTGGTTATTGCCAAGGAGGGCATGTAGCTCCTCGTAGAAGCAGCATGACTTTGGTGCCACACCAGAATGACTGTTGGTCTCTCTTGCCTTTAGTAACTCCTGCCTCAGCTCCTTGATATTAGCATGGCACTGCTGCAGGTTCCTTTTATGCCCTTTCTCCATGCCATGAGCAATCTGCTCCTAGGTATCAAAGTTCTTACGGCTGGATCGGAGCTGACTGCACAGCCTCCTGTCCCCACAGACTCAACAACTCCAGCTTAGTCCAGGCAGGAGCGCAGTTTCTGCAGAAAGCCGGCATGGTTAGCTGGGAAGATGCAATGTGAACTCTCCACATCGAGCAAACAGGAAGAGGAATCTCAAAAATTCCCAGAACTTTAAACGGGGAGGGACATATGCCTGTGTACCTGGCTGTAGGGCTGTGGAGCTGAAACTCTACACTCACTGACCAGAGTGATCATGATGAGCATTGTGGGACAGATCCTGGAGGCCATTTATGGCAACATAAGCAAGTACAGTGTCGACACTGACACTGCGTCGATCTAACATGGTCACAAAAAAAGCTCTATGCTGTTCATCTAGGTGGTTTTGTTATATTGGCATAGTAGGAAAGTTAAATTGGGGATGGGGTGGAGCATTGTTGTGTGTACACCTCCACTGTTTTGTCAATGAAAGGTGACTTTTGTTGACAACGCTGTAGTGTAGACTCTGCCTCAGTAACTGAGAAGACCTTTCATTCCAGGCTCATCATTCTTCACACATACTCACCCTCTTGCTTTAGTTTCTTTTCATTTTGAATCAAGAATCAGAGGGGTAGCCATGTTAGTCTGGAATTGCAGAAGTGACAAAGAGTCCTGTGGCACCTTAAAGACTAACTAAAGTATTAGAGCATAAGCTTTCATGGGCTAATACCCACTTCGTCGGATGCGTGCAGTGGAAGTATCCAGGGGCAGGTATAAATAGGTAGGCAAGAACCAGGTGGGAGATAACAGGGTTAGTCCAATGAGGCTGAACCAGCTTGTTATCTCTAATCAGGGAGGGTGAGGTGTTCTTCTAGCAGCTGAACTGGAGGTGTGAATAGCTAGAGAAGAGAAGCTGCTTTTGTAGTTAGCTAACCACTCATAATCTTTGTTCAATCCTTGATTGATTGTATCAAATTTGCAAATGAATTGCAGCTCTGCAGTCTCTCTTTGCAGCCTGGTCTTGAAGTTTTTTTGCTGCAAAATGCTGACCTGCATAAATGCTGTTATACCACCTGCAACATTCACTTTGAATGTTGCAGGTGGTATAACAAACATAGAACATGTTGTGCATGGCTAAAATAAGAACTCAATGGGGTCCTGAAGATTATCATTTGTATTATGCTAGTGTCTAGAGCTACAACTGAGATTGGGACCCCCACATTGGATACTGTATGAACACCTAATCAGAGAGAATCTCTGCCCCGAAAAAGTCTGAATACATGTACATTGATAAATGGAAGTATAATTATTACAGAAGGGGAACTGAGGCACAGCAAGACTAAATAATTTGTCCAAGATTATATAGGCAATGGTAAAATCTGAACCCAGGTTGTCTAAATCCCTGACCACTACCTTAAACACAAGACTTCCACCTACTCGCTATAGAGAATGATGGGGGGGAGGAAACCATAAAGGATGTTTCTTCCTAGACCAATAGGACAGCATCATAACAATGTAGAGAAAATTGTAGATTTTTTTTAAACACACAAAGGAGAAACTGAATAGCTTCCATTGGGCTTTTTATTTTTAAACACTTGCAGCTATGTGGGGGAAGAAAAGAAATTTCAGTGAAAGTAAAAGTGATTTCTGATTTAATCATTTAGGAAATTATAGATGCTAATAAATGACAGACTGGGAAAAAGACAAGGGAAGATGGCTTACCTATAAAACCTCTATAATACATTAAAGACTTGTTTCTATAACATCAACAAAATCCCTTTAAGATTCTTTAGCATAAGGTTCCCAGAACTGAAGTTGTGATAGTAATGGATTTATCATGACATTGACATACTGATCTACAATGGAGAAAAATCAGTATGACATTCTGCCAAGTAACATATTCCAAATGGATAAAAATAACACATATATCATCCTGAAAAAGTTATGAAATAAAGTTCTGTTATTATAATACATAAAATCAAATCCAACATAAGCAGCATAGTATAATAACCCTCTCTCAGTTGTATTCAGTGAAACATGCCAATTTGTGTTCCCAATTTGATTCATTTGAAAGTGTAATTGAACTATTAGAAGACATACTCAAATTAAAAAAAGAATGGAATTACTCTCTCGCTTTACGCACCCTGTATTGTTCAAAATTGGTACGGAAGACTGGGAAGTAATTAGCATTTTTGTTACTCTAAATACTCTGGGAGAAAAATACACTTGACAGATCTAATGTATGTCTCCTGTGTTGAATTTAGGTAGTTTGTCTTTTCAAACAGTTTTCACATGACATGCTCAAGGGTCCATGGGAGCCAATGCAAAGATTCCTATTGACTTCAAGGTATTTAATCAGGCCTTTGGGTACTCAGGAATGTACTCTAAACCTACCAAGTGCTGGCATTAAATAATAATCCAATATTCACCTTCTTCAGCAAGAGATTTAAGAGAGGGAAGTTAATTATGTGTTTTGCGTTATACCTAAATTTCAGTTTCAATCATTTTTGCTTTATTTTAATTCTTTTCATTTCGTGTGTGTAACCCTTCTGCCCATCAGAGTTGGCAGCAACAGGGGCCGGGTTCAGTATCCAGGGGTTCCATTCCAATAGCACAATACAAAACTGGCTCGAGCCCCCACCCAGTGACCTGGGACAACCATATACCACTCCTCTGGGCGTCTGTAAGAGACAATACTTCCCCTCTCGCGAGCACAGAGTCTGAGTGTACCAAAAGCCTTTTAATAACAGGGAGAAACAATGTGGCATAATATTGGGGAAACACCACAAACAAGGTTAATAAACCAAACCATGAACCAGGAGCCCCCTCCCAGCAAATAGGCCGTGGCCTTCCCTTTGGCTCTTGAGTTCCACAACCCCCAAAAGTCACTCAATAGTCCCAAAAGTCCAACAGCCCAGGAGTCTCTGTTCTTAGTCAGTGCAGAGTTCAAAAGTCACTCAGCAGAGTCTTACCTCCCAGCCTAGGTGGAAATGGAGGGTAGGGCAAGGGGCACCTTACGTGGTCCGAGGCCGACTGCGCCGCCTCTCCGTGGGGTTCCGCTGCAGCCCTCACCGCAATCCGCTCTGCTCTGCTGGCCATTCCACGAAGTGCTCTGCTCGCCGATACTCGAACTGCTCTGCAGCGCCAGTCACTCCGCTAGCCCGCCCTGCTAGCCGACACACGGACAGCTCTGCGGTGCCGGTCACTCCGTCAGCAGCACAAATGGCTCCGCTAGTCAACACACGGACTGCTCTGCTGCGCCAATCACTCCGCCAGCAGCACCAACTACTCCGCTAGCCCGTCCTGCTAGCCGACACATAGACAGCTCTGCGGTGCCAGTCACTCCGTCAGCAGCACAAATGGCTCCTCTAGTCAACACACAGACTGCTCTGCTGCGCCAGTCACTCCGCTAGCCGTCCTGCTAGCCGACACATGGACAGCTCAGCTGCACCAGCCACTCTGCACTATGTTCAGGCCCCCCAGCTTGAGACAGTGCTCAGTGATTTCTTTAGCTCTTAAGCAATTTCAGTTCTTAAGTGATTTCAGCATATAGTAGGGGAGCCTTAGTACAGGCGCACCAGTGAACCTAAAGTGATTTCAGCTCAGGAGCCTGAACCCAGGCTCCTAATGGAAGCAAAATTCAACTCTGATATTCTACACTGGAGAGAGGCAAGGTGCAATAGGCCTGTGGGGCACTCAGACAAAGCCCTCACCAAAAGATATATATGCTTGTCCGCAGCCTCTCTTGATCTCAGAGTGTTCTGAAACGCATGGCCCTTGCCCAGTGAGTGCTACCTAGATGATGGCGAGTCCCTCCATCATAACAAGGGCCAAGTACGTGTCCATAGTCTTTCATTCACAAAATCAGGGTAACATCACTTTATATTTCCTGCCCCAATAACATAGAAACTGGGGCTCCCACATCAGCCGAAGTAGCCATGTGGGCTGCTGTGGGCTCAGGCTAGGCGCAGTGGGTGTGTCTATGCAAATTGATCAGCCCCAAAGTTATTTTCCATAACTCACTGCAATTCCCATAGTTTGCCACCAGATGTCAGAATATATCTCATTCCTGACACTGCTTACATGTGTTTTAAATCAATAAATTTCTCATCTTTGGCATGAATTTTATACTATTTGCCAGGGTAATAGGCAGGCCGAGGACTCTGTATGTCAAATCCCATTTAACACTGCTTAATGTTGGACAATAACAAGGTCATGTTAACCTCTGTCTCTTAAGAACATAAGAATGGCCGTACTGGGGTCAGACCATAGGTCCATCCAGCCCAGTATCCTGTCCACTGACCGTGGCCAATGCCAGGTGCCCCAGAGGGAGTGAACCTAACAGATAATGATTAAATGATCTCTCTCCTGCCATCCATTACCACCCTCTGACAAACAGAGGCTAGGCACACCATTCCTTACCCATCCTGGCTAATAGCCATTAATGGACTTAACCTCCATGAATTTATCCCATTCTCTTTTAAACCCTGTTACAGACTTAGCCTTCACGACCTCCTCAGGCAAGGAGTTCCACAGGTTGACTGTGGGCTGTGTGAAGAACTTCCTTTTATTTGTTTTAAACTTGCTGCCCATTAATTTCATTTGGTGGCCCCTAGTTCTTCTATTATGGAAACAAGTAAACAACTTTTCCTTAGTCACTTTCTTCACACCACTCATGATTTTATATACCTCTATCATATCCCCTCATAGTCTCCTCTTTTCCAAGGTGAGAAGTCCTAGCCTCTTTAATCTCTCCTCATATGGGATTTGTTCCAAACCCTGAATCATTTTAGTTGCCCTTCTCTGAACCTTTTCTAATGCCAGCATATCTTTTTTGAGATGAGGAGACTACATCTATACGCAGTATTCAAGATGTGGGTGCACCATGGATTTATTTAAGGGCAACAAAATATTCTTTGTCTTATTTTCTATCCTTTTTAAAATTATTCCTATAGTCCTGTTTGCTTTTTTGACTGCCACTGCACACTGTGTGGCTGTCTTCAGAGAACTATCCACGATGACTCCAAGATCTTTCTCCTGATTAGTTGTAGCTAAATTAGCCTCCATCATATTGTAATGTAATTGTAATATTTGGGTCCTTTATTTCATCTAAATTAATAGATTAGTGCCAGTCATAACAATCAGCCCCACAGTGGTTGTTTCTGCTTCTGGGCTTCCATTCAGCCCACAGGCTGCTCTGCGGCTTCTCTGTTGCTTGCATGGAGTATTCCTCCCTATCTGGCCTCTGATCCAGCTATTCAGGCTGAGGATTTGCCCCATTCCAAACAAAAACAGCCACAACAGAAGTCAGACAGCAGTAATTAAAGTATCGCATTTGCTGAGGTTTCTTCTCCTCTACTCATTTGCAACACAGTTTCTCCACAGATGCTGTATACTGATCCATGGGGAAGCACCGCTAATCACACCCATTTCCCCACTGTTTCTTTTATAGATCAGCACAGAATATTGTGATCACTGTAGAGGAGCTTTTAAGTTTCTCTCTCTCTCTTGTGCCAAGATAAATGCTTGTGGAGCTGTGTGGTTTGCATCCAGCACCAAGCAAAATACAAATACCATCATCAAATATAGCGCCATATTAATGTGTTACATATAGGAACATTCAACAAAAAGTAACACTGAAATGTGAAAGACAAACCATAGCAATTTACTATACATAAAGAACATGGGAGGAGACACAAAGTTTGTGTGCTTCAGACAGAGGTGTTGGAACAGCTTTTTATAGTGGGGGTGCTGAGAGCCATTGAATCAAACGCTAAGGGCTTGGTTACACTTACAGCTTTATAGTGGTTTTCGTTATACCTGCCCTCGTATACAGCTATAGGGATAGCGCTATAGTGTGTCCACACTGAGACCTGCCAGCAGTATAGCATGGCCACACTTGCAGCGGCATGGGGAGTGGTGCATTATGGGCAGCTATCCCAGCATTCAGCTGAGTGCAATGTGCTTTTCAAACGAGGGAGGTGAGGAGAAACATGTTGTGTGTATGCAGAAGGAGAGAGCGAGTGGAGTTTTGGCTAGCTCAGTGTGTCAGCACATTCCCTTTGAAATACAGAGTCTGCTAGTCTTCTGTTTCACACAGGCTCACTCCGTAAACATTTGCATTGCTTATTTGCCAAGTTAAGAGACTAGCTCTGAAAATGTACTTCCACATTCCTCCAGCTGAGTTCAAAACAAAGGGAAGAGATGTCAATTGCCTTAAATGGCTTAGGGGCATCTCCAGAGATCACTCAAAGCATAGTATTGTTAATACCCATTCACACTGGAGATAATACGGAGCACTCAATACGCTATAGCTGTTAATCCTTTGGGAAGGGAGGATTACCAGGACCGGTATAAATGTGGACTTATAGCGCTCTATGTGCCTCGCCAGTGTGGACGGGTAATGAGTTATAGCGCTCCTAGTGGCTTTATAGTGCTATAAAGTGCCAGCGTAATCAAGCCCTAAACCTTGTATATAATGGAAACCCCTTTGAGCCAGGAGTACAGCAGCAGAACCTAGTCCCCGTCCCTCCACTCAGTTTTGCTGAAACCATAGGTGTGGGAACATGGATGGTACATTGATACAGAGTGAGCTGCATTGCTTGGTAAAATGGATGCAAACAAACAAGCATTTTAACACAGCTATGTGCAAAATTATAAATCTGGGAAAAAAGAATACAGGCTATACAGAATGGGGGAATTATCCTAGGAGGCAGAGCCTCTGCAGAAGAATTAGTCAGCTAAACATGAGCTCCCAATGCAATATTGTGGCCGAAAGAGTTAATGTAATTCTTAGATGTATAAACAGAGGAATACTGAATAGTAATAGGGAGATTATATTGCGTCTGTATTATTTGAAACATGCTGTAGCTATTTTAGAAATCTCACATTGCTATCTTCTTTGTGTTTTGTGAAATCTGCAGTGAAAGTGTTCTTAAAATGAACAACATGTGTTGGGTCATCATCTCAGACTGTTATAACATGAAATATATGGCAGAATGTGGGTAAAACAGAGCAGGGGACATACAATTCTCCCCCAAGGTGTTCAGTAAGAAACGTAATTAACGCTTACTTTTTTAATGAGCGTCATCAGCATGGAAGCATGTCCTCTGGAAGACTGGCCAAAGCATGAAGGGGCTTACAAATGTTTAGCATATCTGGCACACAAATACCTTGCAATGGCAGCTACGAAAATGCCTCTTTGCACTTTCTGGTGACACTGTAAATAAGAAGAGGCAGGGCCGGCTTCAGACACCAGCGTAGAAAGCACATGCCTTGGACGGCACATTGTAAGGGGCAGCATACCCATCAATCTTGAGGCAGCACATTCCGACATTCTGGCTGCCCTTTTTTTGCTTTGGCAGTTCGAGCAGCCCTGAGAAGAGGGCAGCATTATCTCCTGTAAATGTAAACAAACTTGTTTGTCCTGGCTGAACAAGAAGTAAGACTGACTAGACATGTAGGCTCTGAAGTTTTATATTGTTTTGTTTTTGAGTGCAGTCATGTACAAAAAAAATCTACATTTGTAAGTTGCACTTTCACAACAAAGAGATTGCACTACGGTACTTGTATGAGGTGAACTGAAAAATACTATTTCTTTTGTTTATCATTTTTACAGTGCAATCATTTTTAAGCAAAAATAATATATACTTTGATTCAATTACAACACAGAAGACAATACGTTTAAAAATGTAAAAAAAATCCAAAATATTTATTAAATTTCAATTATTTAACACTGCAATTAAAACTGTGATTGTGATTAATTTTTTGAGTTAATCGCGTAACTAATCGAGAGCCCTAATACTAATAATGAACAATTATAGCAAGATAGGGGATTTACTGGCACAACTAAAATTGCTTGTTGCACCTGGCTCTCCTTTACCTTATTCTCTGAAGGTATGCTCCAATCCCATTGCAGTGAAAAGGAGTCTTTCCACTGATTTCAGAGAGGCAAGGGGGCATTGGATCAGGCTTGCTTGTGCTTCAATATCTGCTTGACGTGCAAGAACTTCGCAAACATTTAACTAAATCACCTTCAAAATCCCACTAGGAAGCAGGTGTTATCTCTGTTCTGTTGCCTGGAAAACTGAATGCAGAGGTCTAGTCACCAGCAGGTGGTTAAGGTGACACAAAAAGTCAGTGGCAAAGCTAGGATTTGAATTCAGGAGAACTCTCTTGGTTGCCTGTGTCATGCTTAATCTGCTAGAACATGCTGCCCACTTAAAGCAGTTTGACTGAATCACCTCTAAAGAGCTTTATCTAGGGAACACACTGCCAAATGCAAACTCTCTTTCCTTACTGAATTTAAGGAAGTTTTTTGGGGATTTAGGCTACTCTGGACTCCACATTTCCAAGTGAACCTGCCAATGGATTTATGGGGTCTAATCTGTAGCCTGAACTGCACAACATTTGCATAGCAGTAGTACCCAATTTAGATGCTAAAATACCACCTCTGTGTGCTTAAATGGCCAGCTATTGTCCAATTTCAAACACCTAACGCAAGGATTGGTCAGGAGGTGTTGCCATTGTGGTGAGGGTACACCATAACAAAGGATAAAAATATGCAGCACCTGTCTGGTATGCCAGACTCTGTTGTCCTAGCACAGTTTCCCAAACTTTTTTTGGCCACGGAACACTTTTTAGCCTGGTATATATTTACAGTACACTTATAATATTATTTTGTTTGGTTTTCAAATAAAAAATTGCATTATTTATGCTCGAATATATTTTATTTTATAAAACAAAGCAAAATACAAATTTAAGATAACTTGAACTAACAATTTCTAACTGGAAAGCGCGTATAAAGTAGTGCAAGAGTCAAAGTTCTCTTTACGTTGTGATATTTAATACGAGATCTATCAATAACTAGAAAAAGTTTTATGTTAAATTATAGTCATTCAAAAAGAGTTGTAAACTACACTTCAAATATACCAAATTTAAAATTAAAAAACATTTAAAGACCCCTTTCTTAATTACAATTATTTCACGGAACACCTATTCACATCATGCGGAACACCAGTGTTCCATGGAACACAGTTTGGGAAACGCTGTCCTAGCATGTTCTTCCTATCCCTCTAACCATCTTATTGTGGTGTTATTGAAGTACTACTATTATCTTTAGAGCTCAATATAAGATGGAGAAGATGAGACAGGGCTAAATTCACAGAGGAGTACAGTAGGATTTATAGTTAGTGTGTGTAACTTACACAATCTCCAGACTTCATTAAGCCTTGTCTACCTTGGGGATTTGCCCTGATTATTACAATTGGCAGAAGCCACCACTACATTGGTACAATCCCAGAGCGTACACAAGTGCAGCAATGATGGAGCTTTCCCAGGAGCGCAAATTGCAGCTTTCCTTGTCTACACTCTGAGTTTACACTACCCCCAATGTAGCTATACCGCTGACAGCTGGCATCAGGGCAAATACACACTAGACAAAATCAAGCTTTTATCTTGCAGACTTGCCTCACAATCTTTAATGTATTTATACTTGATCACCCCTGTGAGATAGGGAAGTGCTATTATCCCCTTGCAAAGCAGGCCCAAGGTTCTCCTGAGACTACAATGTGTGTTTAGAAAGTCATTTCAGGAATCTAACCCAGGCTGCTATTCAGGTTAGAAGGTACAAGCAGGTGAAGCATGGGGAACACAACACATCACTTAATTTAGGTCTCAGATCTCCACAGTGGACCTTGCCTCCAATATTTTTTTCTCTCTATGTGCACAGTCTGTGAGTAGGGAGAGCTGAATATTGGAGTCAAGATCTGAGAGGAGGATTGTAACTGACAATTCTATGTACTAACGAATTAGTCAAATGTCCCTGAGGAGATCTATATTATCCATAGTTAATAGCTTATACTTTCCACGAGGAATGCATATGGGGATGCAGAGTAGCAGCACCATATGGTATCCAGCATCCCCCTTTTTTTTTTGTTTTGGCTGTTGGGTCAGACTCTCAGCTATTGTAGATCAGTGGAGCTCCATCGACTTCTGTGAGGCTAGACTGATTTATGCTAATTGAGTATCTGGCCCATTGTGTCTTGCTTTGGACATAATCCTGGACTATTAGGACTAGACGTGCAAGGTAAAGAGTGACAAAAAGAGGGCAGGGGGAGCATAGGGGAACCTGATCCCTCATTAATGAGAGCACTATTGCTCAATCTCCTCTGCTTACTACTGCCTAGTATCTGGAGTAAGACTGAAGAGGGGAGCATATAGGTAAATGCCTTATTTGCAGGCTGTGAACTCTGCTTATCAGTGTCTCTTCAGACACATCCACTCGTAGCTTGCATCCCATCCCCTCTGCTCTCTTGAAATAGAGTGAGACTTATGTTTCTGAAGTACAGCTGTCTTATTACTATTAATTTGTTTTCCAGTAGTGCCTATGGGTTATGAAATTACTTGGGGTCCCAGTGTACTAGGCACTGTCCAAACACAGAGTCGGAGCATACAATCGAAATAGAGAAGTGATGTGACTTGACCAATATCATGCAGCAGGCTAGTTTCAGAGATGGGACAGACTACAGTCCAATGAAATACCCCCTGGACTACACTTAAATACAGATTCCTAGTTTATAAAGCCAGACGGAACCACTCAGATCTAGTCTGACTTAATCTATAACACAGACCATTGGATTCTGGGGTTAATTCCTGTTGAACTGGAGCACATCGTTTAGAAAAACATTCAATCTTGATGTAAAAATTACCACCACAATGGTAAGGTGTTCCAGTGGTTAACACTCACTGTTAAAAATGTGCACCTTATTTCTAGCCTGAGTTTGTCTAGCTTCAAATTCCAGCTATTGGCACTAGTTATACTTTTGTTTGCTAGGCTGAAGAGCCCAGCATCAGATTGTATTGGTACTTATAAACTATGATCAGGTCATTAACCTTCTCCTTCTTAAGATAAATAGATTGAGCTCCTAGAGTTTCTCACTATATGGCATGTTTTCCGAGCTAGTAATCATTCTTGTGGCTCTTCTCTGAACCTTCTCCAATTTATCAGCATCTTTTTTGAACTATGGACACCAGAACTGGATGCAGTTTTCCAGATGATGCATCAGACTCAGGTGATGAAAATCAACATGCATCAGTCCACACTGCTTTGGATTGTTATCGAGCAGAACCTGTCATCAGCATGGATGCATGTCTTCTGGAATGGTGATTGAAGCTTGAAGGGACATGTGAGTTTTTAGCACATCTGGCACATAAATATCTTGCGATGCTGGCTACACTAGGGCCATGAGAACGCCTGTTCTCACTTTCAGGAGACATTGTGAACAAGAAGCGGGCAGCATTATCTCCTGCAAATGTAACAAACTTGTTTGTCTGAGTGATTGGCTGAACAAGGACCGAGTAGACTTGCAAGCTCTAAAATTTGACAGTGTTTTATTTTTTGAATGCAAATTTTTTGTACATAATTCTACATTTGTAAGTTCAACTTTCATGATAAAGAGATTACACTACAGTACTCACAGTAGGTGAATTGAAAAATAAGATTTCTTTTGTTTTTTTACAGTGCAAATACTTGTAATCAAAAAAATATTAAGTGAGCACAGTACGCTTTGTATTCTGTGTTGTAATTGAAATCAGTATATTTGAAAATGTAGAAAACATCCAAAAATACTTAAATGATATTCTACTATTGTTAAATAGCATGATAAATTTTTTTAATCGCTTGACAGCCCCAATTAATATTATTACTGCTGTCTGACAGATGCCCTCTAGGCAGTGGAAGCTTGGATTCTATTGGAAATAGCACATTCAGCTCTGCTGCTGAAGGGTTCATAGGCTGAGAGGCTAAGGGTCATGAATATGAAGTTATTTAACTTGAGAAGTGGAATGAATGTTCCACCTTGCCTTGTCGGAATAAGGTGGTCATGTAGTTCTCCAATACAATACCCATTATTAACTTACATAAGTGTGTGAGGTTTTTCAAACTCATGGCTTATAATATCCTTCAGTAATGAATATTCACTATCGTAGAAAGGATTCCAAATTCCCCTGCTTTCATTGAAACCACTTGGGAGTTTTGAAATTCACTTGAAAGGGGAAAGGATTTTGCTTTGGGAAAAGTTTCTGTCTCTTGCTTTATTGATGTGCCTGGTTCCATGGCAAATGTGCCTGTTTTGCCTTCCACTATACGTGAGGATTCGTGGAGACCCCGAGTAAATATTGCCAATCCCTCAGTGAAAGGGTCTCCTTTTGTTTTAATAAATTTTACTTTTTTACTTGTGGTTATTTTTCTTTAGGCTGGGGCTTTGAGATGAAATGGGAGCTCTTATCAGCCCTGTATTGTTGCAATAATGAGTCAATTTTTAGAACAGATGTAATCACTGAAAACTAATTAACAGTGTAAATGATTTGCTTTTACATAGTGGAGTAGAAGAGGAGAAGAGACCTGGATAGTTCCGGAAGCACTGAATATTGGACTGGCTGGTTCCCAAGATATACATATGTAGATTACTTTCCTGTTGCTAATGGTTGCGGCATTTCATTCATATCATAGGCTGACAACTTAAAAACCTGTGCTGTGCGTTCCCACAGTGATGCTCTGGGTCACACACTCAGGGGAAAATGTGCTTATGACAAGGGAATTTGGATTTACATTATGCCATCTGAGGACCAAGTTAAGAGGGTCAAGAATAATGACCTTACTTGTCTTATTATTCCGACACATTACTGGCAGCCCCCATTAATATGCTTGGCACTTTTCAGATATTCAAAAGATGGACCCTGCCCCCAAAGAATTCATAATCCAGGAGGAATTTAGTCATCTCACATCCTACCTGGATCTTTACCTGAATGATCCTTTAATCCAGCACTTGTAGTTGAGTCCTGGCCTGACAAAACTAGAAAAACCTGGAGAGAGGCCTCATTTCTTGGAGGATAGAATCAGGAATGTAAACAGATCATTAGGCTGAAAATTGAATGCTTCTGCTAAATAAGGTAAGTAAACAATTCATAAGTGTTGCAGCTGCATAAGAAATGTGGGGATCTAAAGGATACCTTTTAGGTAAAGAAGTGTTATCTCCTCCTCCCTTCCTTTCCCAGCTACAAAAAATGAGCCCTAGGTCATGGCCTCTTTCTCCCTCCCCTGCAAACTGCTGCTCCAAGGAGTTCACAACTGCAATTATAGCAAAGAAGTGTATCTTCAAAATAAAACTTATCAGTAGAATATGCTTATGAGGTAAATAGTAATCAGGGGGGTGGGAATAATTATATTCAGTATAGGGTTATCAATATTCATTGTATGGGCATTCACATTACTCCATAAGGGCTTTAGGGGTGTTGTAATAAATGTAGGAATTTACGTACTAATGTAAATAGAATATGATGTAACTAATCCAGTGCTTACTGGACAATTGAGTCCAGGGGAACAAGTACCACAGTAAAGAAGCCCATCTACTCAAATCCACCTCTGGGTCAGCCTACTCTTCTTCCAACAGCATTGATTACTGAAAAGTAACCAAGGCAATCCAAAATGTGTGATGCCATCTATAGTAAATGCAATGAGATATGTAATGTATCTAAAGGCAGAAGGTTTCTGTGTAACTTTGGAACTACGATGTACCCTGCATCCACCTCCCTTTACCCCATGTTTGAGTCTGATCAACTTCAGCAAAGCCTGAAGTTGATGTGAGTTCTTGGAAAGAAGAATGGAAAGAGGTTTTGGAGGGAAGCCCAATAGCACTTTGCTGATGGAGCAGGCAGCAAAATTCAGAGGTTCTAGGAAGCTCTCTCACATCATTTGAAGAACCAAGGGGAAAGTAGGATCACGGCACACTTTGTTAAAGTTTTCAAGACTATGTGTATAAAGAAATGTAGCAGTTTTATTTGACAATTTTTGTTGCCATGGAGATAAATGTATCCTTCATGGACAATCTGGTGCGGGGTCCTGGCAATTCTTTGGTGGGTGATGCTCAGGTTGCTTAGGAGACAATATGCGCAAGCACAGGCTGTCAGCCAATTTGTTACCCTGGAAACTCTGGGAGTCATTGCCTACTGAGCCATCATCACCCTCTAAAGTGGGTCCTAGACAGTTGCTATGGAGACAGATGAACTTCATGCCCCAGTATGGTTTACACATCAAGGCTAAACAATGTCAACTTTTTTAAAAAAAATTCCTGTGTAAACTTTTCTAACTTAATCCTACAATAATTGTACACACTGATCTTTTACGGAAAAGCCTTGCCAAAGTAAATTAAGTTTTATAATTGTAGACCAGCGTTTCCCAAACTGTGTTCCATGGAACACTGGTGTTCTGCACGATGTGAATAGGTGTTCCGTGAAATAATCGTAATTAAGGGGTCTTTAAATTTTTTTTAATTTTAAATTTGGCATATTTGAAGTGTAGTTTACAACTCTTTTTGAATGACTATAATTTAACATAAAACTTTTTCTGGTTATTGATAGATTTTGTATTGAACATCATGGTGTAAAGAGAATTTTGGCTCTTGCACTTGATTTTTGTGCTCCTTTATATGTGCTTTCCAGTTAGAAATTGTTAGTTCAAGTTATTTTAAATTTGTATTTTTGCTTTGTTCCATAAAATAAAATATATTTGGGCATAAATAATGCAATTTGTTATTTGAAAACCAAATGACTACAAAATAATATTATAAGTGTTCCGTAAATAAATACCAGGCTAAAAAGTGTTCCATGGCCAAAAAAGTTTGGGAAACGCTTCTGTAGACGGTTCCAAGATGTCTTCAAAATAACATCTGTTTAGGACTGCCTTCCATTTAAGGATGACGTAAAATATGAACCACAACAAAAAATTGCTGCAGATGTTTGCTGTCATGGTTACAATGTAAGCTGCACCTTTGACGTCACATTGGTTTCTCTGTAGTGCACTCCCTCAGATATTAGGCCTCTGCCTATTCCTATCGTGGGGTAGAATCCCAGGATTTTCCTATTCACAGACCAGGTCCCTCAGCAACAGCATGCATGTTTACCAAACACGATTCCTCAACATGTCCAACTGGGTTTAGTACCTGCAAGAGATGTCCCTTCAGGCATTGTGACCAGTAGATAAATGCAGTGACTGAGAACAGTTTCTTCAAAATATATAATGTATCCGTAGGTACAGAGCAATCATAGAAAAGCACTAAAACAAGACAGGAACGCCCCCCTCCACTCTCCTTATAAAGTTTAGTGTTTCCATCAAAGCTTAGCCAGATCCAATTTATCCTAAGTATGCCCTCTTCTGAGGACTAGGGTTTCATCTGCTTCCCTGCAGATACTGTCCCTCTCTGTCTGTGTTCTTTCAAGGACCCCTTTGTAAGTCCCTCTTCTGAACACAGTCAAACTGGTTTATGCGCCCTACTGGGGGCAGGGAGAAAAGGGTTTGGAGATTTGGGGATACTGTATACAGTATTGGTCTTATCAATGTCATGGAACGAGGTAAAATCACCTCTCTGCTCCTACTTCTCTGTTTATACATCTCAGGATCACACTAGCCTTTTTTTTCCATAGCATTGGACTAGGAGCACATGGTGAGTTGCTTGCCCACTAACTCCTAAATTCTTTCCAGAGTCTCTGCTTTTGAGGGTACAGTGCCTCATTCTGTAGGTATGGTCACCATTTCTTTTTCCTGGCTGTACAACTTTGCATTTGGCTGTGTCAAAATACATTTTGTTTGGATAGGACCAGTTTTACTAAGTGATCCAGGTCACGCGCTATGACTTCCCTGCTCTCACTGTTATTTGTGTCATCCACAAATGTTATCAGAAGCGATTTTATATTTACTTTCAGATCACTGATGAAACTATTGAACTAGTCTCAGGTCTAATATCAATCCTGATAGAATCCCATTGGAACCAACCCCATTCAACGGATTATCCCTATTAGCTACTTTCACCAATGCTATATACAGAAGTAAAATCATTTCTGTACTCCTACTCACTACTCCTCTGTTTATATATCCATGGATTGCATTAGCTTTTTGCCACAGTACTGCACTGACAGCTCATGCTGAGTCGCTTGTCCACTGTGACTATGAATTTCACTCAACTCGTCATTGTCTTTTCCTCATAAATGAGATGCAGAATGGTTCCAGGACAATCTCACTTCTGATTTTTCAACCCTCCACAATCTCAAGGGAATTTGCTGTTTTTCCTACAACAGTGAGTCTGACTCATGGGGTAATCTGAAACTTACCACAGTCACATTGCTATTTTAAGAGCAGGGTTTCAATACTCTATGTCAGAGGATGAGATAGTGATGTCAGGTAAACCTGCAAAAATCCAGAGGAATTCAACTAACTTCAATAAAGTTACTCTGGATTTTTCCTTGTGTAACTGAGATTAGAATCTGGCCCTGATCATACAAATTAATCAAAGTTAAGGATCCATTGTAGCTGGGATATGGGCTACAAGATCTTAGAAAGAACCAAAATGTCTCATACGGGGAAATTAATAAAATGATTTGCAGGTAGCAGATCCTTCTCTAGCTCTCCGCTGAGACATGATGCCTATTCTCTCTCCACTCTCACACCACGTATAGTGTTAATAAACTGCTTCTGTAGAACAATTTTGAATTAATTTGACCTAAGAATAGAATGGATAGTTTGCATGTTGCTGTCTTTTCCTACATGCCATTTACCATGGCATTTAGCCCCTTTGCCTGTCAGCTGTGGCAAGAGTTACTTTACCCTTTACTAACGTGTTATTTTCTTTCCCTGTGGGTTTTTGAGATTTTTCAATCATGGGTATGCTGCTGCTTTAGAGACTAAAACTTGGAGCAATATTACCTATGCAATCAGTTACTGCTGCTGTGAAGGACCCAATTCAGCAAGGTCTTGAAGCATGAATAGACTACAGTGGGATTACTCACATGCCTTTAATGAAAGATGGTTACAGGATGACTTGATCACAGCCTATAAGTACCCACATGCAGAACAGAAATTTGATAACAGAAGGCTCTTCTGTCTAGCAGAGAAAAGATAAAGTTGAAGCTAGACAATATCTGATTAGAAATAAGGTACAAATGTTTAACACTGAGGTAATTAACCATCAAAACAATTTACCAAGGCTTGTGGTAGATTCTCCATCTCTAGAAATTTTTAAATCAAGAGTGGATTCTCTAGTTCAAGTGCAGTGTCGCAGGGCAGAGGTTTTAAAAACCTCTGCTGACTGCTAAGGACCCTGGTTCCCTGCAGCGGGGCTGGGTTAAAGGGCTAAAACCCTGAGCAGGGAGAGCAGCTGCAGACACTAATGAGGGCAGGCTCAGGGCAACCTACTGAGCCAGGTGGAGGCACTGAGGCTGATGACTGGGGAAGAGTACAAACCCAGGGAAAAGCTCAGAGAAGGGAGGCTAGTCAGGCAGGGGGCATCTAGCTCTGTCTCTGCCAGTTGAGACAAGCCTCAAGGGGCCAGAGGACCTGGTGAGGGGCCTGGTTCTGGGGAAGTTGGGACTATGTGAGCACTGTAAATAAAAGAGCACAGGTGAAGCACCAGAGTGGAGTGTTGGAGACCTTTTCTTTCACCAGCCTAACCACGGGGCACAGGGACTAGGGGAAGGAAGCCTGTGTGCCCCATGACATGCAGTTATAGGACTTGAAGCAGTAATTAATTTAAGGAAGTCCTATGGTATATGTTATGCAGGAGATCATACTAGAGGATCACTATGGGTCACTTCTAACTGATGAATCTATGAAAGTTTGCATTATGCTCAAACACTTTACTGAATCGGGCCCTTAATGCAGACAACCTCTGTGGAGAGTTAGCAGAGGACTAATACTTTTCACAAGTTCCTATAGACACTTCTAGAGCTGAAGTTCCTAAACTCTTTCATAGTCTGGGACACATTTTGAGAGTGATTGCTGATGAGAGACATTTTCTATAAGACAATCATATGAGCCAACCCAATCCTTCCTTCCCACTCATGATCCCTTAAAACCTGTGATAACTACAATTCCTACTAAAAAATAAAGCAAATGCTACTTTACATTAGTATTTATTATTTTGAACTATCCTCAATGCAATGAAGGGTAGATTTTTAAAGTATTTAAAGGATGCAGGTAGCTGCCTAGTGGGACTTTCAAAAGGCCAGATAACGCTCACTGAAATCAGTAGGAATTAGGGAGTGAAAGTGCTTTTGAAAGTCCCACTAGGCACCTATCTCTTGGTGCCAAAATAGCTTTAAAAATCCGTCCCTAAGTGTTTCGTCCTCACACACACTAATTGTGGTTTTCATCTCATCGCTGTCTTCCATCTATTCTGAGTCTCTCTTTGGGTATGGGTTGTAAAATGGACAAGCAGCACCATGAAATCCCCAATGGTCCATAGATCACAATTTCACAAATGCTACAACCCGGCAAATATAAATAAATAAATCTGCAAACTTCAGTGACTGAAGGACTGAATTTAAGACCATCTCATGATTGCTGGAAGTTTCATGAAGAATATATAAAATGATGGATAGCTATTTTCAAGTACCATAAAGATTATAAAATCTGACACTGGAAAAATGCCAGAAATATCAAAATTCAGAAATGATGCATAAGATGGTATAAAGTGGATTCTGTTATATTAACTTTGACTCAGTTAGACCTACTTACACCCCATTCTTCTGATATGCAAGGGAACCTACTTGGTGAAGAAACAGTGTCACATATGGAGTTTTGGCTCCTATTTGTTCCAGGCAAAAGATCAGCTCTGAAGGTACATTGGGGAGATTATTACATGCTTTTATTAGTGGTTGGGTTTTTTTCCAGTTTTTAGTATTTGATGATTAATACCTGTTCCAAATTGCATGAATGCAGCAAGATTTAAAAACAGAAGGAATGGCTGTACTGTTCCTGTATGAAATACCCATTTCGATGTCCTGACTATAATGCAGCAATGTGATTTTTTTTTCTCTTCACTCAGATTGTTTGTTTTTACTAAAATTGCATCTGTTCTGAAAACCTTTTTCTGATGATCTTACCTAAAAAATAAAACTAGTAATCTTTAAGGCACGGACAACTCTGCAGGTATCAATACTGTTTATATCTGGAGATGGACTGGAAATAATGATCAAAATAAAAATCACACTGACTGCATGGAGCTCCTAAAATTAACCTCCCAGGGCTTAATTCATACCTAGTTACTCATGGCACCATGAGAGAGTAAATATCTGTTTGTGTGATCCTACCAAGCCTAAAATTAATCCCTTAGTACATTCTCATTACCTGAGGCATATCTTTATAATGAATCATGCAATAAAACTCTGTGTACCATCAGCTTTTTACTAGTGAGACTGCTAGTCCAATTTACAGATCTCAAACACTACCTTTTTAGATATGGAGTGTATAAACAGAGGGATATAGGAAATCTTATAAGGCAAAATTAAAGTATCACAGGAAATTATCTGTGACAATAGTTAATATAACCAGAAACATCATGGGACATAAAATTTGAAATGCCTTTCCAGGCTCCATCTTATTCATGAATGCCAAAGACAGTTTCACTAAAATTCTTGCTTTAGGATGACAGATGGAATATAAGGAGTACCCCTCCTACTTTGATCCAATTTAGATTGTAAACTTCCTGGGGCAGAAACCATTTCTTTTGTTCCACATCTATACAGGGCCTACCACAGTGGGGCCCTGGTATATGACAGACTCCTAGTGACTACCACAACATAAAGAAACAATAATAATAATAATAAAGGTTCTTTCCCTTCTAATACAGCACTATTACTATTACACACACACACAGGACACAATGCCTATAGTTAAAGGAACACAAGTGACTCCACTAGTACTGTGTCTTTGTCTAAAGCTAGTTAAGTTAGAATCTGAATGAGGCTGAGGTTCTGAAGTAAAAATACTATGAGCAAGCAATTAAAGAATGTGTCTGTGTAACCTTAACTCTCTCCCTTTGTGCATATGCATTGTGTTAGAGGATTTAATAACATGATCACATGATATTATTCCCACAGACCCTGTCTCATTAAGTTCCTGCTTTTTCTAATTCCCTTCCTCACAAGAGTAGTGTGAAGATAAATTAATTAATGTTTCACAGATGCACAGATACTATTGTCATGGGTACCACAGGAATGTGTGTATCTTTATATCATCATTTCCAGCAACACACGTTTGTGTGGTGACTGCTCTCATGATGAACACGCTGGGGATTAGAATTCAGACCCTTGAGAGCGAAACACGAGCCTTCTTTTTCCCACCAGAGAAAAGCACGAACACAGTCCCCCACTATCACAAATTATGCAGTCGAGTTTCCCGCATTTGGGGAAATCAGATTTACTTCAATTCTCATTTGCCCCAACCGTTCCTAGTAAAGGGGCTTTTGCAGAGCCAATGTTCCAGAACAGATGATTCTGTCCTTCATGAACGACTCTTTTGTGAGAACAAAGCAGCTGCATTGACTCTTACACTGAGGAAATGCTGTTTAATCTTGTTCCTTTCCTTTCCTTTGCCTAGTACTCAGAAGAGGTCAGAGAAAGAGCAGGAGTCTATTTCCACTAAATAGAATGCACCTCTTTTCCTGGCAACATTTACACTGTCGTTTTCATTTGTGCACCCAACTAAGGCAGGCAGGGGCGACTCCACATTTTTTGTCACCCCAAGCATGGAAGTTAGGTGTCCTTCGGCAGCACGCCTGCGTGAGGCCCATAGGTGCCGCCAATTTGGTCCCTCTGTTTCGGCATACCTGCCACTGAATTCGCGGGACCAACAAACCTCCTGCAGAAACACCGCTGAAGGACGACTGAGTGCCGCCCCAGGCATGATCTTGCTGCCCCGGTACACGGAGCCGCCCCTGACCCAGACAGCCTCTCTTCCTCAATGGAATTATATAAGAAGAGTCAATGTACATCCAAGTCCAAATGTTGATTCTGGCAGACATCTCCCCAAAGCCTGCGCTATTCTCTACTGGCAGAATCCCTTTATCCTTTACATTTTTCATTTGCAAATGGCTCCCCATTAATGAGTTATCCTCTCCATACTCAGTGGCCCTGAACTATGCAAGCTATAAATCCTTCCTTCTCACTTACAGTATGTATCTATTTTCTTCTCCAGCTCAGCACCACCAGTCTCTCCCTGCTCTATATGTCCTGTCCGGGTTTCCATTTTGCTCTCAGGGTATGTGATGGATAATGTCATGACTTTACAGTTGTGCCACAGTTTGTCCAGAGAAGAGATTATAGTGTTTCAAAGACAAAGGCAATGAGATTGTGTATTCAGTAGCCCAAATTCTGTTCAGAGGTCAAAGCCCTATTGATTAGCCACATACAGATGCCCCTTATCTCCATTATCTGCTAGAAGCTGAAGTCAGAGTTCTCCAACTGTGCATTTCAGTAGGAGCACTCTGTTATCATGTCAGCCATTACAGATGAAAGATCTCATCCTCTTAGGCAATTTTTGAGCAATTTGTGTGCCACTCCATTCTGAAAAGTGGCACCACAAGAATGGCACTGTGGCCTTTCACATTCTTGTCTCTCACTGACACCATATTAAATGAGTTTATTTCTGACTGACAGCCCTGCAAACTCTATGTGGGATGAATCGGCCAAGCTGCATTCTTCCTTCATGAGCATTTCTACCCCCATCTTTACTTGTAGAATACTGTGGTCTTCAAATTAGATCCTCAGAGACATCTGCAACTCTGTTTTCCTGACTGTTAGGCACAGCTGCAAGCGACTGGAATTAGTAACCAATTCTGCTGGTGATGTACAAGAAAGTACAGATCATAGCTTCCTCCTTTTTAGCTCTGTTGGCTCAGCAGGGCTAACAGAAATAAGGTTACCAAAAAGGACTCTGAATACAAATTGGACACAAATTTGTTGCCATTTTTACCAAGCCACTCTTTAGAGTAGAACCACACATTGCCAGATTGCAGCCCTATCGCTCACACTAGAGCGACTGTGATGTAGGATTGTGTGTCATCAAGGATGGATTAGTGCAGTGCATGCCACTTTTATTGTGGGGTACCCAAAATACTGATCTGTTGCCTGCAGTTAGTGCAGAAAGCAGCAGCTTAGTTGTCAGAGATGCATAAAAGGTATTTCTCATACTGCTTCGCTCTGCACTGGCTGCATACAAATGGGTATATGCCATGTTCACTTTAACTCTTCAGTGGGCTACGCTCATTACTTTGCTGATCTTTTGACTGCTTACATTCCAACCCATCCCGTCCAATTATGTTAGAACATATGAAATGTTAAACATCTAGGGCATTCAGCATCATGAAGGGTACTGTTTGTATCCAGGATGGTTGGAATTACTTGTCTCTTGACACTGAGAGCATCTCAGATTTATATCTTTTAAACTGATTTGTAAACATTTCAAATGGCTTTCATCATGGCCCTCAAATTTGACAGTAATACCTAGGTCCTACAGAGCACTTTTAAATCCACAGAGCTCAAAATTGCTTTAAAAAAGGAGAGCAGTATCATTATCCCCATTTTACACATGGAGAAACTGAGGCACCAAGAAGGAACCTGAGTTGCCCAAGGTCACCATGCAAAAACCATGTAGAGTCAGGACTGTACCCAGGTCTCCTGAATGCCTTTTCAGTACTCTATCCATTTGGCCACACTGCCAAGCGTGATTTTGACTTCATTTTATTTAAGACATCTAAGAACATCCCTGATATCTAAAACAAAATTATTATGGTTGTTGTTTATATCTGGGGATTTCTGGACCCGGCAGGATATAAAATAAGTAACAAGGTTTAGTTATGTAGTATAAATGGTAACTGATAATGAAATTAATTCTGTATTACATCATTCATATGAGTTATGGACAGGTAATATTTTATTTCCTGACAAGAGAGCAACATGTTGCTGAAACACATTATAATGGAGTCAAGTCATCTCTTAATCAATTACAGTTCAAATGTCATAGGGTACAATGCTCATGTGTTTTCTCCCACATGTGATAAGACAGTTGCTTCATTCATGTGACTTGCAATTTCCAGTTTAAACAGATTGTCATTTACTGTGAGACAATGTTACATGCCATGCCATGTTGTACTATGCCATTTGAGGCAGAAGTGCTATAGTAATGTGATCTTGCATATGCTATGCATATGTATGACAATACCCAACAATGGCATTTTGAAGTCATCAGCTACCAGCCTGGGTATTGTCATCACAGTATAGTGTGATCAAAGGGACTTTGTGAAAGTCTAGAGATCAGTGAAAACAGGAACTTCAAGTTATATTATTGTTCTGATGCTGTTCGCAAACAACCCTGGTATTGACCCTCAATCCCCATAAAATGCAAGGCTGGTTGAGAGATTTATCAGCTAAAACATCCCAGGAAGCACTGATATTGATTTGATTTTATGTAGCTCTCCAAAGCCCTTTTCAGTTTTCAAATGTTAATAACAAGGGAAAGTGCAACGCTAGTAAAGAACATGGGGCAACCCTAACGGCACATCCCTCGTGTTGAATAATTGCAGGAAAAAGGTGAATTTCAAGCAAAGCTAATCTGTGGAACAATTCCAGGTCTCACCAGCCGATATCTGAAGATGATTTATTCTCTACATGACATACCCCTGGAGAATTCACCATCCTCCTCTAGGGTTTCAACTCTATCCATCTCTGTTTGTGCTTTACTTAAACAAGCCACCAATTCATGAAGTATTATCTGTGGCTTCTCAGAGCCACTTTATGCACAGGTTGCTAGGGGGCCATTAGGCTAGCAGGAAATAAATGCCATTCAGCTATTATCACTTGGTCTTTTTACACTGGGCTCCTCACTTCAGTAGTTTTGCCAATCCCCACAAATTCAAAAATCATAAGCCAGGCCCTCAAAATCATGAAACTGTTTTAAAATAATCACTTGTTCTTAAATAAATACTTTGGGATTTTTCTTTGCATCTTGGTTTTTAATGTTTTTCAGCTTCTCTCTTTAACCATGATGCTTAGAAACTTAATTTTTCTTCCTAAATGAAACCTCCCATTCCCAAGTAATCACATGCCTTTAGGAACTGGGACTTAAAGAAAAACACCCAATACTGTGATAAAATAAGACATGTGACAAAGTCTTTCTTGAGAGTTGGCCACACTGCCAGCCATTTTAAAACCTTCACAGCTATTTTACCAAGCTCCCTCTGACTTTTACACTTTTGTCTTGCATTCTTTTTCCATCTTTATTGATTACTATAGTAAGGGCTAGCTTATTCACAAGAGCAGGTCAACGATAGGACTGATGAATAAAGTGGTCAGTGTGAGTAAGTGCTCACAAAGAGAACTGCACAATCTGGGCTTCAGGGGATGCTTAGTAAACATTCTCTTCCTACTATCTGCCTCCTGGTGTGAGACCACAATCCCATTACTGATGGCATCTCATTCCATGTAATTAATTTTAAAATGTCATTTAGTGGATAGTAATAATTAGAGCTGAGCAAAACTGAATTTCAACATTTTGTTTCATCCCAAAACACGACAAAGTTGATATTTTCAAAATTTTCCATGGCAAAGATATTCTAAACAAAATTTGAAAGGAAAAGTCTCAGAACAAGACATTTCAACATTCCCAAAAGCAAAATGTTTAATTTTGGTTTGTTGAAATGACCTGAAATGCTTTGTTTGTTCTCCTGCTTTTCTTGATTTTTTTTCAGAAACTGTATTTTCTGTCAGAAAATCATTCTGACAGAAAATTCCCAGTCAGCTCTAGAAACAATATTGGAGGCTATGGATGACAAATGAGAAATTCTGATTCTAACCAGGAGAAGGCAATGTGGTACACAGCAGCATGCATATCACAACTGTTTTTGTTTGGATATTTTCAATGGAAAATTGTGGTATGGTGATCAGTCCTTAATCTGGAGCTCAGATACTTATTCACCCCTCCCTGGCCCCATGCTTCTTGGAAGCAAGCTGAGGCAGGGTGGGGAGGGGGAGAGAGAAATAGAAAATACAAAATGGCAGGAGTGTGAAGATCCAGCCTTTTGGCTTTGCAGGCTGATCAACTCCCAGAGCAGAATCCCCCTTAATTTCACTTCACTGAACACTCAAGACACATGCAGCAGTCAGCAAGAAGTTGAAAAATGAACCACCAGCCCCCACCAAAACAACTTATCACACGATGGTCATTGATAGCAGTATATATCAATTCCCTGGGGTACTGAAAAAGATAACAAAATAAGTCAGATATTACTTAGGAAGTTGTTCCTATTCCATAATTAAACAAACCAAGAGACAAAAATGTAAAATACATGATAGTTATTTTTAAAAGTAGGTTTTTTTAAAAAATGTATTAGTCTTTCAGATGCAAAAAGTCCCAGAGTGCAGTTTAACATACTATTATTGAAAATGTAATACTCTAAGGGTATGTCTACACTGCAGAAAAATATCCCAGGGCAGCAAATCTCAGAGACCAGGGTCAACTTACTTTGACTCCTGCCCTCAAGGCTAAAAAGGACTTTGTAAACATTCAGGCTCAGGGTATGGTTACACTTACAAGATTATAGCGCTATTGGTTATAGCGGTCCCCTTATACAGTAATATGTATAACGTTATTGTATGTCCACACTCAGACACACCAGCGGTATAGCATGGCCACATTTGGGGCACTTAATGTGGCATTAAGAGCAGCGCATTAGGGCAGGTATCCCAGCATTCAGCTGGGTGCAACGTGCTTTTTAAACGAGGGGGGTGAGGGGGGATGTGTTGTGTGTATGCGGAGGGAGAGACAGTGATTTTTCCGTTCTTCTGAAAGCCTGTCAGCAAGCCTCCATTCACAGAAGGCTTTGTTTTCACACAGGCTCCCTCCTTAAACATTTGCATTGCTTATCTACCGAGTTAAGAGAGAAACTCTAAAGAGGTACTTCCGCATTCCTCCAGCCGAGTTCAAAACAAAGGGAAGAGACGTCAATTGCCTTAAATGGCTCTAGGCATCTCCAGAGATCACTTGTAGCGCACTGGGTGTCCACATTCTTGCTGTGGCGCTACAGCAGCTGCGCTACAGCCCTTATTCCCCATGCAGAGGTGGATTAACAATAGCGCTATAACTCAGCGGTTATAGCACTCTACGTGCCTTGCCAGTGTGGATGGGGAGGAGGTTATAGCGCTCGTGGAGGCTTTATAGTGCTATAAAGTGCCAGTGTAACCAAGCCCTCAGTCTGAAGAGTAGCTCTGAGCCCTAGCAATGGGGGTAGGTCTCCAAGCCCAGGCTTCAGCCCGAGTGGGAATGTCTACACAGCCATTTTTAGCTTCATACTCAAGCCTGAGTCAGTGACGTGGGTTCTGAGAGTCAACGCTGCAGTATTTTTCTTCTGTGTAGACTTATCCTTAGCCAGACTCTGGGACTTTCCCTGAACTGCGGAGGTGCCTACATGGAATGTTAGTGTGTGGCATAGCGCACTGCAGATTGACAGCCTGGCCTACTGTGCACTCATTCACCATGTAGACAAGTCCTGGGTAACCACAGTACAAAGGTTCAACCTGCAATAACCAAGGCCTGGGCTTCCACCAATATGTAACCATTCCCTAAGCACTTAAGTATCCCCAGGGTTCACAGAACAATTTTGTCCAAACTCTAGTTAAAGACAAACCTGTAGCAGGCAAACAATTTCCGCTAGTCCCTTGGGTCACTTGAGAAAGGTTTCACTGCATTTCACATTTCAATGCAGATGAGCGTTTTCTTAGACTAAAGCTCCTGAAACATGTTCAACAATTTCAGTGTCACCTTAGAGCATTCAATTCTACATTTGCGGCCTCAGACTGTCATTTATGGCATTCCTTAAACAGCAGCAATGTGGCAATTTGGATCGCTATTTTACCTGTCTAGGTGCTGAGCTGAGTGCCTCTATGTACAACAGGAAAATATTCTACTTGACAACTGGGCTCCAGCTCACCACACTTTGACTGTTCTCCTCTAAGCCTTCCATAACGGACTCCAATTTGCTTCTGGCATCCTTTCTATTGTTAGTCTGAAGCCCTTTCTTTAAGTCTCCTTAATGCTGGAGGCAACTCAGTCATAGAAGTAGGCTGCACACCAGCTGCAGAAGAGGACAGGGAAGGAGTCAATAACCTATCATAGGGCAGGATGAATAAAAAGCACACCCCTGTCCCATCTCAACTCTTGGCTGAAGGAAATGTTTCATACCCTTCTGTCTATGGCAAAACCTCTCTTTTTCTTCAGTGGTTTCTTGCAATTACCAATTGCAGTTAAGTTGCCATAGACGCTTTAGGCCTTGCTAGAGCCATAAGCACACATAACAGTATGAGGCAAAGGCTGTGAACCAGAGCAGGCCTGGCTTTGGCAAAATAGCAACTAGATGTCAGCTAACCAAGTAAGCACATTCCTGACTGGAGAGCACAGTACAAAGACACACAGATCTCTCAAGTAAGTATATAAACACTTTAAGAAGTGGTACAAGAGCACATTGACCCCTCGTAAGGTAAGGATGGGATGACAGGATAATGGATGAGGATGCTTTGTTCAAACTGGAGGGTACATAGATAAGGGTGGTAACTAACAACATCTAGAGAGTGATACATAACTTGTTTGTATCAATGTCAAAAGGAGAAGTCTTAGGAGGGGTATCTTTGTGCTGGCTTAGGGGACGGGGTCTTGGTGCCCTGACTGAGCTGGTACCTTGTGGCAGGCATACATGTGTTAGTGTACTTGTAGCTTCTTTGGGGCACTAGTACCATGCTTCATTGACAATAAACCTGGTCAAGTGCCTTTGCCACCAGACTGAGTCTGTGTCTTTGCTTAAGAACAACATGGAGGGCTGCTGGACTGGCAAGTTATACTCTCTGATACTGAAGCTGACATTGGAGCTACAGAAGCACTTAGTGGCCTTAACAACATGCCGCAGCACTAACAGAGGCTACTTGGCAATAAAAGCAGTATTTTACTTTAGCAATGTGATAATAAATGAAGAGTGCTTCTCTCAGAACAGTGGATCAGCAAAATCAGTGATACCCCTTCTCTCATTTTACAATCTTCAGCATTTTGGACCTGAGCTGCTATATAAATTAATTAATTTGGGAGGGTTTTTATGATGTACTGTCCATGACCATCTAAGACCAGGAAAGATTAAGTCTCTTTTTTTAGATCAATTCTATTTCCATCTCTACTGCTGACTCACTGTGTGATCTTGAGCCAGTCACTTAATCTCTCTATGCCTCACTTTAGTACATTGCAACGGAATCTCTCTCTAAATCACATTTCAGCAGAGCATTTAAGCACTCAGTTAGCCTGAAGTCAATGGGACCTCGCATATGCTTAAGTACTTTGCTGAACCTAGACTTCATTGTGGGGCAAGAATGTTAACCTTAATTAATATTTGTAACATTTAACATTCCTGTAGTGGGAAGAACTCCCCTACAGCCCAACACTGTGGCATTTAATTTCAGAAAAGGGAACTATATAAAAATGAGGGGGTTAGTTAAACAGAAATTAACAGGTACAGTGACTAAAATTAAATCCCTGCAAGCTGCATGTACTCTTTTCAAAGACACCCAGAGCCGGTGCAACCCATTAGGCAAACTAGGTGGTCACCTAGGGTGCCAAGATTTGGGGGTGCCAAAAAGCAGTGCCCCCTAATTTTTTTAAAAGCATTTCTGGGCTGGGCTTGCCCACAGTGTGCTGACACCTGCAGCCCTCAGACTCTCTCCCAGCCCAGGCAAAGCCACGCCACTGGGAGAGGAAGTTTGAGAGCCTCAGGCAGAGCTCTGCCCCACCACTGGTGCCCCCATTGGCAACGTCAGTTTCAACCTGGAGCCTTCAGACTCCCGCTCCTAGCACAGGCCAAGCCCCTCCAGGCTGAAACGGACATTGCCGGCAGGGCAGGGAGGGGAAGGGAGGATGGGAGCTTCTGCAGGGCTCCCCGGGAGCGGGTGGAAGGAGTATCGCCTAGGGTGTGAAATGTCCTTGCACCGGCCCTGAAGACACTATAATAGACGCCCAATTTAAATTTATACCCCAAATTAAAAAACACACAGTAAAAACTAAAGAAGTGCCACCATGGCTTAACCACCATGTAAAAGAAGCAGTGAGAGTGTGGTCTCCTCATCTCAGAAAAGATATACTGGCAGACACACTAACGATACACACATTTTGACAGAACTATGGGTTACAGCACATCATGACTTCTCATGTGATCTCTTATATGGAATGCTTTGTATGAAGTATATCAATTATATGACAGGTGAATATGGGAGTTCCAAGGTGCTGCTTTGAGGCACTCTATCAGATCTGGAAAACTCACCACACCTAGCACACTGCTTTCATAGTATTTATGCAAAAAGGTCATGTCAGATCTCTAATAAAAGCTTATGGTGGACTGATTCTCAATCATTGTAAGATGTGTGTACAGATGATATTTAAGTTATGTATATGGCAGAGGTGACAAACAGGTTTTGGCAGAGAAAGGGGTGTATAGTCACCTGCCTGCATTGGTTCACATGTAGATTAAGCATTGTAGGATAACACAGTGGAAGCCCTGTTTTGCATATGGAGTCAACATGAGGATATGAAGGCAACATGGAGCCAACACACCAGGGAATGAACCGCCTAGGATCATCTTGACACTGGGGACAAAACAATGAGTTTGGAGGTTATAAAGAGAAGAAACAAGGACCGTGCTTTTTACACTTATAAAAGGGAAATTCCAGCCATGTCGGTTGGAGACTCTGAGATTAGCTTATCTCAGCTGAAGCACTTTAGACAAAGGTTGTTGAGGTAAATTTAGTTTCTCAAACACCTTACTTTGTTTTATATGTAACCTGTTGTGCCTATTATCCTTATTTACTCTCTAATGTCTCAATGCTGTGATGTTATACAGAAGCTAATCTGCAGAAGGATCAAATAAACAGTGTATATGCTGATCCTTTGGGAAGCACTTACCTGGTATTATTGCGAATAGCCAGTGCCTAGATTGATAGGGGGATTTTTTTTTAAGAGGGGCTTGGATGCACCTATTGTTAACCTGCAGAGCAAAGTGAGGGCTAGCATTACCCTGAGGAGATTGTTTGGGCAGCTAACAGGCTGGTGGTGTAAGGGAACCGATACTGTTAAACACAAATAAGTCTCTTGGAGGCAGAAGAGGCAACAAGATGACTTAGTCCTGGGCACTCCTAGAGTGTCACTGGTGGTTCACTATTCTGTGTCAGCAACTCTCATCAGGTCTGATATACTCACTACGCCTTACACAGTCATGATACATACCCCAAATTAGGCATGTGATAAATCATTGGACAACTAATCATGCATTGACCATTAACATTCTTACATGACATAAGAGTTGTGCACAAAAAGTTAGAGATGTGCGCTAGAATTATGTTCTTAAAATATGTTTGGCAAACAGTGCATCAGCACTAGACAAAGGAATGTGCATTTGCTTGTTGTCAAGCAGAGACAATGAAGGCACATTTACACAAAAGGTAAACAAAGCCATCAACCTATGGAGTTGAGGGGAGATATCATTTGAGGTTCAGATCCCAGGCAACAGGCTAAGCAATGGAATAGGATATTTCTGTATGATAAAAATGTATCACGTAAGGTCTTTTAGGAAAGCTAATGACACGCTGCTGATTAATACCATTGTAAAAATGTACATATTAACACTATGAAGGATTATGAATACTCACAGATATGATGCTATAATGCCTGTGACAAAACAAAGGAAGCAACAGATTCTACCCAAACTGGGGGAAGGCGGCTATCATCCATCACTGAAATTAAGCAAGGTGTGACCAAAAACAACAGAAGCCCCATTTACATATGAATAAGCCTGGAGATGGGAAGTCCACATGAAGGAAAGAACAGCATGAGGTCATACGGAGTCTGGGGACAAATTAGTCTGGGAAGATAAGGAGAGAAGAGAAGCCATCTGGGAATCTATTACTTGACAGAGCTCTTGCAAGCTGAGACGGATGAGTCCTTTGACCAAAGGGGTTGAAGTCTCAGAAAACTGAATATAAATGAAAAGACAGCTTAGGCAAAGATCTTTCATCTAGGAAGATAAGGGAAATGAACATCTCATTTCTGTGGAAAGTCCTGACAGAGCAAGTCAGCCACAGCTGGAAGAAAAAGATTGGTAAGAAATCTATGGTGAGCCAACACTGTAACTTAGTATCTTAGCGACTAGAAAACATTTCACTTTGCTTGTAACCATTTTGTCTTGATCCTTTTTACTTGAACTCATTGAAGTTTATTTAATCAAACACAGATTGGTTTAGATTAAAAGTAGAACAAAACCTATCCAGTGCTCTGTTTGAATTGAAATGATTGTTTACTCTAGTTAAAGCAATAAGCTGTGCTTCTGTCTCTAAGGTTGTTCACTCCTTCTCTTCTGAGTGCTCCAGGAAAAGGCTGGACACTTCAGGGTAGAGGGTTCGAGGAAATTCAGGACTAGGAGTGTGCTGGGGTCATCCTACAAGTAGTAACCAAGGTTGGTGGAGACCAGGTTGGGACTGTTGTGTTGTAGACTGGCTGCAGAGGTCAATGCAGTGACTCAGGGCTGCACAGTCAGGGAACTGACTAGCCCGGACACCAACAAATGTAAGCCAAGCCAGCAGGGCACTTAAGACACCCACGGTTACAGGACAAGTGATGTCACATTTTGGGGTTCTGCCCAGACCAGTGAGAGGTTGTCATCTCCCTTCAGAACTATCCCCCAGTTCACAATATGTACAGCACCATTTCAAATGAGCCTTCAGTTAATATTTGGGTGTCATTAATGCACAATAAAAACCTTTAGGAAGCCTGCCTATGTAAGCAGCTGATGAACAGCTTGTATTTGAGATGTCAGCACATTTCTCTCATTCAAGGTACCCCACGAAGGGAACGGTCATCAATTTCTGTAATTGATTTTGTTTTTTTAAAAAACCAGAGATTGTCTCATTCAGTCAAAATGCCTTTCCCAGTAAGCACACTGCTGCTTCACTGAGCTGAGAGCTGCTGACACATTCAACTGTGGTACTACTAATGGCAACTCTAAATCACGCCACTGGCATATAGCCCTTAATGGACACTATGTTACCCATGCACAGGGGAGGTAGGTCAATTTATTTACCAGCTCTGTGCTACAGAAATCTGTCCGACTTAAGGATATGAATTCATGATCTATGCAAATGCCTTAAGAAAAACTACAGCTGGATTTTTCTAAATGAGCTTGTGAATACTAAAAGTGGAAGCTAATAGGATTATTCCCTTTTAGTGACTAACACTCCAAAGATAAATTGTTGCAGCACAGCTGTTACAGTGCAACCTAGCTAGACTAATGTTAAAGAAAAATAAATCTCTAGTTACTGACATGAAGAATACAACACAGGGCCTAAACCTTATATTTTCATTTTTTTTTTAATACACACACAGCTACCCATCCACCCACCCAAGTACAGGGACTGGGACTTCTGATAATCAGATCTGCTTTCACATAGGTTCGCCCTGTGTACTATATTCACCCTGCGTATTACACTGCTCTACAGCCAAAATGCTTCTGAAATAAATGTAGTCAAACTTCATTAATTCTGGGTCACTGAGAACGAAAATGATGCTTAAAATTGTTAATTGGCTCTAGTTTTCAAGATATGCTATTGGGTCAGTATATATGACCCTTGATATGGGAATGGCGGAGGATAAGTGAGTTATAAAAGGAAGGGACCTCAATTTAAACCAGAAATGACTAAATACATCTTTGACTGGATCTATGCATAAAATCTATAACTGGGTTTGGATAGTACTTGCTTTTTAGGCAAAAACAATGAATGATGCAATCTGAAGCTGGTATTGCATTATACATGATATGAATTGCATCATGTTATTCCTAGAAGTCATGGATGATGCAATCATAAAGCTTACATCACTCTGCTGAACAAATTGCCCTATATCAGCTCTAGAAATCATACAGTATCATGCTCTCTTATTTGTCAGTGTTTCATTTTGCAAAGGGACACATTTCTGTTTAGCCAAAGTGAGCAGAGATGCCTCGTACTTGTGTGAACAGTGCGGATAACTTCTGCTATGTTTGTGGTGAAGTGACTTTTGCATCACAAAAGGGCAGTATAACCACTATGGTTAAGAAAGTCTATCACCTTTATTTTGGCTGCAAAGTTGGAGATCGGGACAAGAGGTGGGCCCCACACATATGCTGCAACACTTGTGCAACAAATCTTCGCCAGTAGTTGAACAGGAAAAGGAAATCTATGCCTTTTGCAGTGCCAATGATTTGGAGAGAGCCAACAGATCATACCAGCAATTGTTACTTCTGCATGGTGCCTCCAGTTGGGAAAGGTATGTCAAAGAAGAAAAAGTGGACTGTGCATTATCCAAACATTCCATCAGCTATACGCCCAATACCCCACGGAGAAGGGCTGCCGGTTCCTGATGCACCAGAATCATTCTCACTTGAGTCAGATGAGGAAGAGGAAGAGGATGAAACTTCTGGTCCTGAACCATCAATGTCACAGGACCCACATTTTCTCTCATCCTCCTCCTCTGAACCACACCTCTAACACAAGCTGAACTGAATGACCTTGTCAGGGATTTGGAACTACCCAAGAGTAAGGCAGAGCTGTTCAGCTCCAGACTACAGCAGTGGAATCTCCTGGCAGGTGATGGTAGGGTTTCCATGTTCCGTGATCGTCAAAAGGATCTTGTCCCATTCTTCTTCACGGAAGGTGATCTTGTAGCCTGCAGCAACATCGATGGAGTGATGGCAGCCCTCAACATTGTTCACGATCCAGATGAGGGGAGACTCTTCACTGATTCATCGAAGACGAGTCTTAAGCTGTTTTGCTGCATAATGGCAATGTTTTGCCATCAATTCCAGTTGGTCATGCAGTCCATATAAAGGAAACCTATGACAACATGAAACAACTTTTGAGGTGCATAAACTATGACCAACATCAGTGGCAGCTTTGTGGCGATTTGAAGGTTGTCGCTCTCTTGCTTGGTCTGCAGACTGGATACACAAAGTACTGCTGTTTTCTCTGCGAATGGGATAGTCGTGTAAGAGATTCCCACTACATCAAGAAAGATTGGCCACTCCGACAGTCATTGGAGCCTGGGAGGAAAAGTGTTCCTTGATTCAACAAGTGGTGGATGCTGAAGATTGTTACCACCCTTACACATCAAGCTGGGTCTGATGAAGAACTTTGTCAAGGCCATTGACAAGACACAGGCAGCTTTCAAGTACCTCCGTGGAAAGTTTCCAAGGTTAAGTGAAGCTAAGATAAAGGAAGGTGTGTTTGTTGGTCCTCAGATTCATGAACTTCTTCGAGATGATGCATTTGACCATGCACTGCGTGGCAAGGAAAAGATGGCATGGAAAGCCTTCCGGTCAGTGGCAATACATTTTCTCAGAAACAACAAGGCAGACAACTACAGGTTGTTGGTGGAAAACCTCCTCAAGGCATACAAAAGCCTTGGCTGCAACATGTCACTAGAGATACATTTTTTGCACTCTCATCTAGATTTTTTTCCACCCAACTGCGGAGCAGTGAGTGACGAGCACGGCGAGCGATTTCACCAGGACACTGCAACAATGGAGAAACGCTATCAGGGCAAATGGAGCCCATCAATGCTTGCAGACTATTGCTGGACAGTGACAAAAGATGGTCCATTTAATGAACACAAGAGACAAGCCAAGAAGCGCCGAGTAGACACTGAATAGGACTAAACTATGTACATAATAGTTTTTTGCCTTTTGTTTCATAATACATTTTATTTATATAACCCTTTTGCTGATTTTTAAAGTGTTACATAAAGAGGACAGGTGAAATATCATGTAAAGCAACCATAAACCCATGAAAAGACCTAGGTTTACAATTTATGATTAAAACTCTACTATCTACACAATATACATAAAATGTAAAAACTTAAATATCTTTGAAACAGTAGCCAGTTTTAATTGTCATATTTGACTTCAGCACATCAAAATACATAATAAATATCACATTTTATCTCTGAAGCAGATGACTTCTAAAAAAATTGTAGACCAGTGTTATATTGACAACAAGATGCTACATTTAGTCATACCACAACCAATTGCTTCAGCATGCACAATATTGAGCACATATAGTATTTCAAATAAGAAAAACCTGACCATTGGGTTCACACAGTGTCTTCAGATCACTGCTGTAATACCTCACAAAGACACTTGGCCTCCAGTCTGCAGTGCCTCCTTTGTAGTATTTCCCAGTCTCAATTCCACTGATTTCTGTAAAATTGCAGGAAACTACACTGAGCTTTAATCCACAGATTCAGTCTGGGTTACTCCTTCCCTGCAAGGCTGTGCTGGAGCTGAAAAGTGCTTAACATGGCTGTCAGTGCTGTACACCTGACAGAACTCACTACAGATTGGCCAGGAGCTTCCAACTTATAACTAAGGAGGTATGTGTGTGCATTCAGGGATATCTGACCTTAATGGTGCCTTCCACATCAGCTTCCAACATCTGCTGACCATGGTTAACAGATTCCCGCACTCCCTCTCTTGTGCTGAAACAGCAAATACTTCTTTGCAGTTATTCAAGGCTCTATGCCAATGGTGCTCAACCTATTTATCACTGTGGGCCTCAAAGTGTTACAAGGGCCACAGCTTCAAAACCACATGCCCCTCCCAACTTAACACCCTCAACCTCTAAGCTCAGCACCCTCCATGGGAGCAGGGACCCTGACCCCAGACCCTTCTGCATGGGGACCCCCAACCCCTGCCTTGCAGGGCAAGGGGGCAGCCAGGACCCTGACCCCAGACTTCACTGTGTGGAGCTGGGTGGCCAGACGCCCAGAATCCAAGCCCTGGGAGGCCAGGGGGAATCGATTGCCAGCAGCCTTTAGCGCACAACCCAGCTGGGCTACAGCTGTGTATGCCTGTAGCAGAGAGGGGACTCACCCTGCCGCGCCTCCCACAGGTCTGTCCAGGAATTAGCTCTTCCAGTGTCTGGAGCGCCCTCTGCAGGCCGTAGTCCCACTTGCTGCTAGCCCCATGTCTCTCCCTGGACCCTGGGGCCCTCTTACCTAGGGTGCTGCACCGCTGCAGTACCCCCACAGTCCTACTCTGGGTCTCCCCTCCCTGGGGAACCCCCACCTCCTATCCCCACCTTGCCTCAGTCTAGGTGACTGCCAGTCACCACTTGCCCCCGTTCTCTGGGGCAGACTGCAGCGTCATTGCCATTCATCACTGGCAAGGGGGTTGGCCTGCTGCCTCTGTCTCTTTAGCCCTGGACTGCCCCCTGCAACTCCAGTACCCCTTTGCTGGGCCATCCCCTAGGCCCTGGAGCCTGGGGGTTTCTAGGCCAGAGCTCCCCCAGCTCCTCTTGCCTTGCCCCAGCCTTGCTTCCCTCTAGGTACTCTGTCAAGCTTCCCCAGCAGCCAGGCCTGTCTACCTCTACAGCCAGAGGAGACTCTCTCTGTTCTAAACTCTGGGCCTTTATATCAGGGCCAGCTGGGCCCTGACTGACCCAGCCACAGCTGTGGCTGCTCCACCCCACCCGCCGTCACTTGCAGCCCTTTGCTGAGCTGCCCTTCCAATGAGCCTGGGAGCTGGGTGTGGCATGTGATTTGTGGACCTAGCAAAAGTGATCAGACACCTGCTCAGTCCTCTCCCCATCTTCTGTCTAGATCTCTTAAAGAGATACCTCCCTATTAGGCAGGTAGGTTACTGTTCCTCTGTGTGTGGCCTCTGGGGATTATGAATAGAACTTTTGAATGAAAATCCAATCTATACTTTAATTATGATTACAATTAATTAAGGGTATTTATTTTTCTCTAATTATTTTCTGTCATGTGATTATATTATCCCACTACATCTGGTTTTAAAACAAACATTGTCAGCAACTGTTTCTACTTCAGTTGTATTAGTCTTTTGTTACTCAAATGTAGCTCATCCTGAAGTAAAAAGCAGCACTATCTCTGGATTACAGTGGCTACTTGGTTGTACACATTATACAGTAACAAGGGTTATGTTAGAAGTACATAGACTCATAACAGAAGGGCAGAAAAGACAACTTGGGTCACCCAATCTTACCTCCCGCATCTTGGCAAGATTACTGCCTATCTCACTCCAGCTAGAGAGGCCACTTATTCTACCAGCAAAGTTTAAAACCTCTATATTTATTCTGTTCATTCGCCACAAAACTGTGGCAAAGCGTCTGTTTAGCACTGTGCCACAAAAGCTTATTGTAAGGCTCAACCAGCCAATTGTCATCAGCACCAGATGATATTCACCCCAGAGTTCTGAAGGAACTCAAATATAAAATTGCAGAACTAACTGTGGAATGTAATCTTTTACACAGGCATTGGCTTCTTCCAAACCCCAGGGGTGCTCAACCCTTGCTCCGCCCCAGGCCCCACCCCCACTCCACCCTTTCCCCCACACCTGGAGCACCAATAGAGTCTGTGCCTGTGACCTATTACTTAGGTCAGCCTCTGTACCAGATGATTAGGATATCCTGTATCAGGATAGTTAATGTGAAGCTGATTTTTAAAAAGGCTCTAGAGGTGATGCTAGCAATTACAGGCCAGTAAGCCTAACTTCAGTACCAGGCAGACTCGTTGAAACTATAGTAAAGAACAGAATTATTAGACACATAGATGAACACAGGTTGTTGGGGAAGTATCAACACAGCTTTTGTAAAGAGAGGTCATGCTTCAGAAATCTCTTATAATTCATTGAGGGGTCAACAAACGTGAATAAGAGTGAACCAGCAGATATAGTGTACTTGAACTTTCAGAAAACCTTTGACAAGGTCCCTCACTAAAGGCTTTCAAGCAAAGTAAGCAGTCATGGGTGAAGCGGGAAGGCCTTCTCATGGATGAGTAACTGGTTAAACTACAGGAAACAAAATTTAGGAATAAATGGTCAGTTTTCAGAATGGAGACCATAAATAGCGGGTTCTCCCAATGATCTGTAGTTGAACCAGTGCAGTTTAACATATTCATCAATGATCTAGAAAAAAGGGATAAACACTGAGGTGGCAAAATTTGCAGATGACATTAAATTACTCTAGGGGGTTTTTTTTTTGCGTAATGGTCAGAGATATATCTCCGACTTACACAGAACCTGGGTTATGCCTTGCATAATGGAATGGAATGCCTTGCGTAACTTAGAGAGCATCTATAATGTGCCCTGGAAAACGTAATGCCAACTATACATACAAAATGACGGGGTCTAAATTAGCTGTTCCCACTCAAGAAAGAGATCTTGGAGTCACTGGGGATAGTTCTCTGGAAAACATGCACTCAATGTGCAGCCGCAATCGAAAAAGCCAACAGAATTTTATGACTTGTTAGGAAAAGGATGGATAATAAGACAGTAAATATCATAGTGCCTCTATACAAGTCCACTTCTCTAGTTACGAACTATAGAAATGATCCTTCCTCTCCTCGCTCAGGGTTCACACTTTCCAAATATCAGGCCTCATAACCTTAACTCCCTCCAGACTCTTATAATAATTGTTGTTGCTCTTTTCTGAACTTTTCAACATTTTTCAAGTAACAAGGTTCCCAGAAATTAACTCTGTATTCCAGGTGTGGTTGCACAAGAACTAGATAGAGAATTGTTGTCTCTTTGCTCTGTGGAGCGACATCACTGTATACAGCTCAAAATGGTGCTGCCCTTGTGTCTACTACATCCTTGTGTCTACTAAATCTGAAAGCCCTAACTGGGAGTGAGTATTCAGTGTCTTACAGGTATTTCCCTTCCCAGTAAATATCCTTCCCCCACCTGCTTCTCTCCAGATGTATGAGCATCCAAGGTGAATGATTTTATTTTGCGATCTCTTGCTGGCCCTTTTCACTACCTTTGTCTTTACAGCATGAACAACTGCTCTCAACTTACTAGCGTTTGTCAATTTCATTCAATGTGCATGCTCCGTTCTCTTCTAGGTCAAAAATGAAGACATTAAATGACATTAGAAGGCACAAAAATCCTGGCTCTACACTTCCCTCTGCTCAATTATGCTACCTTTTGTCCTAACCTTTTATGTCCTTCATTCAGTTTTCAATCGCACCATTGCTTATCAATTCTGAATGTAAAATTTTATGACACTATATCATGCTCAGTGCTTAGCTAAATGATTTGCTATTATCCAAATATACTACAGCTACTGCTTTGCTTTCATTGATTAATTTAGTAATTCTTTTTTAAAAGATCAAATTTATCTGGCAAGATTTAGCCTTTATAATCTCATACAGTTCATTGCTCATGCTTCTGTTCTCCTGACAGGATACAAGTAAATGGAGTTACTCTACATGTACAATGAGCGTAGATGTCTTACAATTTTTTATTTAACATTTTGCATGCTGCATTTTCACAGCTACATACTGTGTGATCACAGTCCCAGTCCACATCCATACGTTCTGAAAGTCCTGCCGTGTCCATGGTCAGATGTGGGGGAAAAGCCCCTCTAATATCTGCCACAGTCACAGCCTGACTCAGAAACAGACAGTCCCATTCAGATACTTAACTTCCATCACTGTATCTGAAGGAGCTATAAATTGTTCTATTATAATTATTAAACATGGCTGTTGCATGAGATTTGAGTCAATAGAAACCAGCTAGTTGTAGGCAAAATGTGGATAGCCCTTTATTAATAAGGTTTGGAACACAGGCCAATCCAAATACCTATTAGTATTTAGCCAAATCTATATGTGTGATCAACCTTTAGAGGAAAGGTGATTTTGTGAGTAATGCATGAAGACCTGTCATGTTGCAGCTCAGCTTCAGACTACCTCTGTGACCTCTGCCAAGTCACTTAGGCTCAGATCAGGAAAGCACAAAAATGTGCTTAACTTCAAGCATATGAGTGGTTGCACTGAAGCCAAGGGGGCTGCTCATGTGCTTAAGTGCTTTGCAGAACCAGGGCCATAATTTCTCTCTCAGTTCCCATCTGTAAGATAGGAATAAAAGTTCCTTTCCTTCCTTGTCTATTTAGGCCCTGATCCTGTAGTTTGTTGTATGTAGATGGACTGCTGCACCTGCACGGAGCCCGTTTCACATCTTGCAAGACAAAAGTGTCTTAGCCTGTAATCTCTTCAGAGAAGGGATTGCTGCTATGTTTATGTACAGTGCCTTGCACACTGAGTACCCCAACCAAGCTCAGAACCCACCTGGGCCTAAATAATTGGGCTGAACCAATCCAGCGGTGTGCCTCAAAGATTATCACTAATGGCACACCTCTCCTCAATTAGTTCCTTGAGTATTCTAGGATGTATTTCTTCAGGCCTTGCCAACTTGAAGACATCTAACTTTGTCAAGGGAAAGATCAAATTAAAAAGTACTTATTTTAGCCTCGGATCTTACCGCATTTTCACTGGCATCCACTAGGTCAGATATCTACTCACTATAAAAATTTTTGGTGAAAACACTAATTTAGCATTTCTGCCAATTCCACACTTTCTGTTGTCTTTCCTTCCACATTGAGTAATAGGCCTATCCTATCCTTGGTCTTCATTTTGCTTCTAATGTATTTGTAGAATATTTTTATTATCTTTTATGTTGCTACCTAGTTTAATCTCATTTTGTGCCTTGGCCTTTCTAATCTTTCCCTACATGCTTGTTTCTTTATCTTCATCCTTTGTAATTTGACCTATTTTTCACTTTTTCTAGGTCTCAAAAAAGTGTTTCAGATATTGAAGATCTCATGGTTAAGCCAAGGTAGCCTCTTGTCATACTTTATGCAGTGGGATAGTTTGCTCTTTTTCCCTTAAACAATATCCCCTCGAGAAATTTGCCAGCTGCCTCTCAGGACTAAATCAAGAGGTGCTTCTCGCCTTGTGGGTTCCTGTACCAGTTGTTCCAAGAAGCAGTCATTTGAAGTATCGAGAAATTTTGTCTCTGCATTTCATCCTGAGGTGACATTTCTTCAGTCAATATGTAGATAATTGAAATCCCCCACTATTATTGAGTTCTTTATTTTGATAGCTTCTCTAATCTCCCTTAGTATTTCATCGTCACTATCACTGTCCTGGTCACTTGGTTGATAACAGATTCCTATTGTTATATTCTTATTAGAGCATGGAATTACTGTCCATAGAGATTCTATGGAACATGGAGATTCATTTAAGATTTTAACTTCATTTGATTCTGCATTTTTCTTTCATATATAGTGCCACTCCCTCCTCCCCCGCATGACTTGTTCTGGCCTTCCAATATATTTTGTACCCCAGAATGGTTATGTCCCATTGATTGTCCTCACTCCACCAGGTTTCTGTGATGCCTATAACGTCAATATCCTCCTCCAACACGAGGCACTCTAGATACTATTCCCCGTCCTCAATAGGTGGACCCCATTGTTGCTTAGCCGTCTTTCTTCAACAGAATAGCATCCTGTGGTCAAGGAAGCCAAAGCCCATTTGGTGACACCATCTTCACAGCTAGGCGTTCACCTCCAGCATCTGTCTCTGCCTCGGCCCTACCCTTGACCAGTAGGACCGAAGAGAACACCACCTGCACTCCCTGCTCCAAGAGCCCTGTAGTGACTTCTGATTTGCTCAGGCTCATACCTCACAGTATCATTAGTGCCCACATGGGTGAGCAGCATGTCGCAGTAGTCAGAGGGCCAGATGATCCTCGACAATCCCTCTGCAACATCTCGGATACAGGCCACTGGCAGGCAGCACACTTCCCAGGATGCCATGTCAAGCTGACAGATGGGTGCCTTCATCCCCCTAAGAAGGGAGTCACAGAGACCACCACTATCCTATGGTTCCTCTTTGGAGAGGTGGCTGTGATCCTCCCAGCCTTGGGGTTACCGAGCCTCTCCTCCACCACCTTTGGGGGTGATTCCTCATCCCTCATTGTCAGGGCAGCATAATGGTTCTTCATCACTATGGTCCATGGGCTGGGTGTAGGGGTGGAGCACTGCCTGCCACCAGAAGTAACCAGCAGCCAATGTCCTCCCTGTGACAGAGCTGTATCCTCCTCACCTGCCAGTGTGAAGCAGTCTTCTGGTTAGCCTCCTGAGCCTTGGCTGTTTTAGTTTTTGGCTGCCCATACAGAGGTACCTTGGACTGCATTTTCAGAAGCACTGAGCATCCACAATTCCCCAAGAAGTCACATGAAGCTTCATATACTCAGTGCATCTGAAAATCAGGCTCCAGTAGCCTCTACTTTGGCCACTGATTATAGCTGCTCATTTTGACAATGTTGGCCGTAGGCTCTCTGTGCCCCGGTCTCCCATTGGTGAAATGGAGATTTTATTTTTTTTTACATCACAGGAGATAAACCCTGTAATGTTTGCAAGTCTCAGCTACTCTGGTAACAGGGCAATATAAGCACATGGCAATATAAGCCAGTGGATTCTCTCTTGTGTGAGCTATCAAAATTCTTAACACCTCCTTGGAAATTGTGGGTTATGAGATTATTTTAATTTTTTTTTTCAATTTTTTCAATTTATATTTACACAGCTGCAGGAAATTATTGTGTGTGTGTGTGGGGGGGTAATAACAGAGGTCGAGAGTCAAAGTTAAAGCTTTATATTCATTAAAACAAACTGTCAACATCACATGTCAAATATACAAAGTAAATATTTTTAAATCAACCTCTAAATTCTCAGGCTGCATGTCTTTCTTTGCCTACTGTATATTTTGATCATTATTGATGGAACTATTTGAGTTTTTTCCCCATGTGTGTATGGTGAAATTGACATTTACCAATTTAAAATCTAATTCTTCAACATCTAGTTATACCTCTAAACTTTGTCTTATTTATTTAGATGGCAAGTTCTTCTGGGAAAAGACTGTCTCTCAATCTGTATTTGTACAGGGCCTAGCAAAATGGGACCCCATTCTCAATTGGTCCTTATGCACTACCCTAATAAATATGATTAATAATAAATAAGATGGGTGTGGTGGGGAACATGGGAGAAAGTAGGGATGACCTTGAAATATGTTCAGTAATTCATCTGTGCTTGCTGCTTTGCTGAGCTTTCATTTTCCTAACTTTTTCTGCTTTGGTGCAATCAGAATTTTTTTATTATCCTTCTACTTTGAAACAGATTCATCCTAGCAACTAGGACATGACCCTCCAGCATTTTTTATAAACAATAAGGGAAAGAACTCACTGCCTTTCCAGTCTTGTCCTTTAATGACACCACAGGCTAGTTCAGAAACAGTCTCTTGCAGGTGTCAAGGTTTGTTTTTTCCTTATGCTTTTTCAATGGAGGAGTCAGGTAACTGAAACATGTGTTGATCATGGGATAGTGTCCATCCAAGGAGTTAACAAGTATGTTACCCCTCATTCCATGCAATCATATTAGCCACACAAATCTCAGATTGCCAAGAATCAGAGATGTTTGAAATGGAAAAGATCAGTTATTTCCCTTAGCCCATCCCTATGCAGCCAGTGCAGGAATGTTGCCTACAGTAAAATCTGGAGTAGCAGCTAGAAAGGGGCGAATTCAACTATAGCTGCAGCTTTGGAGAATACACAGGGGCCTGAGTACGTTTATTACAGGACCAAGATGTAAACAACATCTTGACTGGAGAAGAGAAGGACAGAGAAAATGAGTAACTGAGTGAATGTTGAATACCCTGGACCAAATTATCTCCAGTTCTTTGTTTTCCTCTTTATCCAGCCAAAGAGTGGAGTGTCTCAGTGTTTAAGATGCAAGCCAGCATCAGCCTCTGCAAATAAAATAAAAAATAAATCAATTTAACAAATTAAATCTCATGCAATGCATCACTTTTGTTGTATATTAATCCCATCAGAAAAAGCTCTGTGTTATTTTGTTGCTGGGTTCTTTTGTTCATGAGATGTTTGCTTAAGTAGTTTGTTAAACTACAAAGTGAACTAGCACTCAGATGGAGAAAGCCATACTGAGCACTCCTACCACTATGTGAGAATGACAGTTCCAATTTCAGAAAATTAAGGAAATATTATCATCTGTGCATGAAAGGCTTCTAAGCAATGCCGTATTTATGAATTGCTGTCTCTCCCTACCCCGCTTATGCTGCTAAGGAGATAGCAAAATAAAAACCCATGTGAAATTATGGCTCTTTCTAAAAATCTATGAGATGACACTTCTTGGCAGGTCATTGTGTTGAATGTATTTGCTCTCTGACTACTCACATAGTATCTGAATAATGTAGTTCTCTGAAAACAAATCAGTTAACACACTGCATTGTAATGAGATAACTGTAAGCTTTCCAAAAGCTCCAAGACCTTTGATGCTAATGCTAAGAGAACACTTCAAAGATACTCCAGAGCTTTGTGTTTCAGTTATCATTGCTCTGATAGAAATATTTATCAAATTCTATATTAATCAGTAGAAGAAACACTATAAACTCTCTGTTCTGATTGTGTGAAACTGAATGGAATAAAATAATTCATTTACTTCACACCTGCAACTCAGAAAAATCTCCCTCAAAATTGTGCAAGTTTGACTTCAGATTTTGCAGTCAGACAAAAGTTCTGGCTGAAAGGACATCATCAGCATATCTAGTCAATTTCTTTTGAGAAATGAGGTATAAAAACTTTTAGGTACCATGTACACTTGTTCCTGGTCTCCCTGTCAATTTTTGTGGCTTTACAAATACTTTTTCATATCTTTAAGTGTTCCTGTCTCTTTCATTGGTATAGGTCATTCATATGATAACAACAGAAAAAACTGACAGTAGATCAGGGACATGACTGGGGAAAGAGAGCTGTCAAACTAACTATTTACAAAGCACAGTCAAATGCACAAAGTAAAATAACTGAACCCCACCCCAATTTTCAATGCTGAAATTCACATTTAAAAATTAGAAAGTTCAGGAGGAAACCACCAATAACAATACAATATTGCATCACATATATAATCTGTCTTATAGTGAGAAACTAAATATGTTCAGTGTATTTGGCTTAGCTAAGAGAACGTTAAAAGATGACTTGATTGTGGTCTATGGGCACCTACATGGGAAGAGAATTTCTGAAAGTGGAGGGCTCTTCAGTCTAACAGACAAAGGCAGAGCAAGATCCAATGGCTCGGGTGAAGCAAAATATTTTGATGCTGGAAATAAAAGTGCATCTTTTAAACAGTGAAGGTAATTAACAAGTAGAGCGATTTATCAAGGGATGTGGTGGATTCTCCAGCATATCTTCAAATCCAGATACAATGTCTTTCTAAATATATGCTCTAGCGTACTCAATAGATCTGAGCTTACTGCAGCATTTTTAAGTGAAATTCTATGGCCTCTGTTATGCATACTTCCTGGATTTAAAACCTAGTAACGATGTGGTGGTGCATGTCACATGGCCATGTTGTACTATATTGTGAAGCATTGATCCTGCATTTATATACATCAGACACACGAAGCATTATCTCCCAAGGCACAAGTTAAATAGTGGAAAGGCTGAAGTGATGCTAGTGCGGAGAAGGAGAACTACCCAAGCACTCTTTCTGTAACCTCACATTTTCCTGAGGGTGTCTGCTCTCAGGTTGTTAACCAGCCTGTAAATTTGGTGTTAGGATGAACTTCCTCCTTTGAATTTCTGGACACCCAAACAGCCAGATCTGTGAAAAGCATTCATGGGAAGACTCTGAGGTTATGGCTTCTGTTTCTTTAAAACTGTAGCAGGAAGGGCGAGGGAAAAGTTCTAGGCTACACAGAGTTTGGGACAATACTGTTTTCCTCATTCTACTAAAACTCCTCATTCAGCATTAGAAGAAATAAGAGACTCTGTAACATAAGTGGGGGGACTAAGGGTGTGTGGGGGGGAGTGGGGGTTACACAGGCCCTCAGGTTTTACACAGGGCCCCAACCACCAGCCCCACACCCGGAGTTCCACACCCCAGCCCCGCTCCCCACCCCACACCCTACTCCTGGCCCTGTGCCCACCCCTAGCTATGGCCCCACCTCAACTCCCTTATCCCCATCCAGGTCCCAACCCCCTTCCCAAAGACATGGCCCTACTCCTGGCCCCAGCTCTGGGGGAATGGGGGGCACTGATGCAGTAAGGGGAGCATGAGGTGAAAAGTCATAACTGCTTGCAGCACCTCCACTCTTAAAAGTATTCCAGTGCCACTACCCTGTAATTCTCTACCATTACACAACAAAAATGGCATCCTCTTGTGCTGAATTTGGACTTCGCCGCCATGATCCATGCATTTGCATCATCTAGCACTGACTGAACATGGGGCACAAAGGGAAGCGAGGACTAGGCTCTTGGCATATTATAAAAGGATCTTTCTAGAGAAAGGCAGCTTCTGAGCTTGCCTCTTCACATGCAGCAGCAGCTAATATTTCATGCGCTAATACTTAGCCCTTCCCTCTAAGGGCTTGTATACCAGTGCAAATCCCCAGTGTAGATATGCTGCGCAGGTGCAAAGCGGGGCTTGCACCAGTGTCATTTACCCTGGCTTTCGCTACATCGGTGCAAAAATCTCCACAGTAGACTGTCCTTATGATCATAAAGCGCTTTACAAGTGTGGGTCAGATTTACCATCCCATTTCTACCACTGTGGAAATGGGAACACAGGGAAATGAAGAGACTTGTCCAAGGTCACTAAAGTCTATAGCAGAATTGAGAATAGAACCCTGGTCTCCTGATTCCCAGCCCGGTGCCCTATTGCTGGCATAACCTGGCTCTAATCTCTATATTACTGCATTTCATAGCAATGGAAACCCTGAGGCCCTAGTGGAGTTGAATGGGTATGTTAAAATAGCTAATGGACCTGCTCCTTCAGCTAACTCAGGAGAGGGCTACTGGCTAGAGCTGCCAAGAAACTTTGAAATAATAGCCTTTCCTCTTGATTCCACATGTATGATTTTGCTGATGACAACAGGGGTCTTCTCAGGCCTCCTGGGATTGTTACATGGTCTTGTTACCGTTACCCTTCCCCAGAAACCAATAGGCACTGCTGATGGAAATGTTGGAACATTTTAGTCCTCACTACGATTACATCATCTTCTCCTAGTCATACTTCTTCCAGAGATCAGCATGGGGCTTCATGCTATTCAGCATTTTCATCAAAGATCTGGAAATAAATATAAAACCGCTGCTGATAACCTTTCTAGATGAACAATGACAGTGGAACGATAAATAATGATGAGGACAGTCAGTGACAGGCAATCAGAGCAAATGGATCACTTCAAAATCAAAGTTAAGGAAGAAGCACGAGACCTTAAAAAATGGGAATTGGGTCCTGGAAAGCAGCAATTCAGCAGAAAAGGATTTAGGGGCCATAATGGACAAGCAACTCAATATGAGCTTCAAGTATGATACTATGGCAAAAAAGGCTAATGTGACCCTTGGATGCATACACGAGGGTAGGGAGGTGATTTTACCTGTCTATGGCATTGGTACGACTGATACTGGAATAGCGTCCACATTTTTAAAGGGCTGTTGAAAAGCTGGGGATGGTTAAGAGAAGAGCCACAAAACTGATTCAAGGATTGGAAAATATGCCTTATAATGAGAGACTTAAAGAGCTCAATCTGCTTAGTTTGTCCAAAAGAAGACCGAGAGGTGATTTGGTTACAATGTACCACAGAGTGGAGGAAATACCACGTCATAAAAGGCTCTTTAATCTAACAGGAAACTGGAAACTGAAGCCAGGCAAATTCAAATTGAATAAGGCAGTATTTTTTAATGGTAACAGTGATTAACCACTGGAAACAATTGCAACGGGAAGTGGTGGATTTTCCGGCTTTTGATGTCTTCAGATCAAGACGAGATGCCTTTCTGGAAGATATACTATCGTCAAATACAATTTATTGGGCTCAATGCAGAAGTAACTGGGTGAAATTTCATGGCATGTGAGATACATCAGACTTGATGATTCAGTGGTCCCTTCTTACTTTAAGCTCTATGAATCTATGACTCCCTTCTGTTTCTAAGCTTTTAAATCCCTTCATTTACTTATTTCATTCTCTAAATAAGCTTAGAAGGAATGCAAAGTTTTTTACCTAACTTTACTACAAGCAGGGCATGTTTTAGTTATCCAATACAATTCTGCTTCAGCAGTTGGCATAAAGCTACCAATAAATAAGAGAGAATATTAATTGTGCTTTATGGGTAACATTTCCATATCCTTCTGCTGCTATCCTTTGAGTTCCACAAGATATTATCTGAAAGCAGCTAAGCAGAAGAATATTTGCTAGATATTTACATAGCATTTTCCCAGATATATTCCAAAGAAGTTTATTTCCCTATTGTCTGGAAGCTTTCATGAAGCACCATGCTAACATGCTGAGCGATAATATTTCCTACAGGTGGTATGTATTTTGTCCCTGTACATATTGTAAATTTAATCTAAACTGGTTTAATAAAAAAGATTAAAATTCACTGTAAATTGGTGAGCTGTAGGTAGTATAACTACATTATTCTAAAACTCTCCTGTAAGAATATAGTTTGATATTCTGAAGACTACATGGGAGGCAGCATGGTCTAGTCAAAAGAGCACTAGATTAAAATCAGAAGCACTGATCTACTAAGCAATATAGGGCAAGTCACTGTACTTCTGTGTATCTCCCACTGTGTCTGTATTATCCTTTTACACTGTAAAACTCGTTGGGGCAGGAGCTCTCTCTATGCATTTGGACAGGGCTTAACACAGCAGGGCCTTGGTCTTGGTTGGAAGCACCTCAACACAACAGAAATTATGATATTACTTAATTGTAAAGTTTTCATGAAGAAAAATAAAGCTTTACATTTCCTTTTCACTGATTACATTCTGAAAATGCTAAATGTGTGGCACTTATTCTTAGGTCCTAAATGGCTACAGAAAGAAAAAAAAAAGTTCAAAATTCTTTCCAAACTATTCTATTCGACTTTCATTGATGAACTCATGCAAAATCATCTTCTGAGAACATAATGAATGGATTTAAACAAACTGTCATCTGCATAATTGCAAAATTAAACTAATTAGTTAAATTAATTAAACTCACCTCTAGGTAATAAGTGTACCTTGCTTAAAATTAATAGTTTAAGATAGCAGCAATTTAAATATTTACTACAGAAATGGAGGAGAAAAAAATAGAATGTATTAGGTAAAGCTCATGGTTTGTTCTTCTGTAGAGTAGATTCAGGATAAGAATCAAAATGGTTTTAACTAATTAGTTGTGGATTTTACCCACTTTTTTCCCCTTTACATGTTACTATTCAGCTCTAGAGGCTTTTATGCCCTGTCTCCCTCGGAGGTGAAGCTCCCATTATGGCAAAGAAATGGAACATGATAAATTTTTGGAAGCTTTTTCAATGCTCCACACATAGCCAATATTTCAATGTCAACGGGGTCTTGCAATAAGCCATAGAAGAACTTTTCTGATTTAAAATCTTTTGAAGCACAAGTGGGCTTAAATATAAAATCTACTTACCAGTGTAGCAGGAGACCCTGGTTAGCTATGAGGAAGCAAGTTACTTCCAAAAATACAAGAACAGGAAAGACTAACTATTTGAAATCATCAGCTGTTGGAGAAATGAAGCCTACTGTAGAATACATATCTCTGAGCCTAATTTAACCTTTTCCCACATAGTCACTATTCACTGCAAAAAAAACACACCCAGGGAGAAAAGCTTCTGATCGCTTTAGCTGGGATTAATAAGACAAATAGCTCCAGAGGGAAAGAATGCCCAAGGCAATCAAACACCGGGAGGCAGTTCACGAAGATAATCTGTCGAGATGACTTTTTTTTCTCCTGATGCAGGAGTTTGCATCTGCCATGTGGTTTCCACATCAAAGAGAAGAAAACTGAAAGGACACTGAGGACATGCCAGGGCACTCCCCTGGCCAGAGAGCCAGCCACATTTGATCTTGAAACCAAGTGTATTATTTTGTTTTTAAAGGGCAGCATAAGTGGAAACATTTCTAGTCACTGTGAAAGCGTATTTAAACAAGAGACACATTATACACACAATTCTAGGGGTTCTGATGCACTGAGCAAACCAGCAAATATCCACCTTCTCCAGACCAGAGCCAGAGAACAGAACCATCTGTTCTGCCTGTATAATACAGCCTTCTTGGGACTGACATTTTAATGTCTAAACAGCTTTACAAATAAGAAACTGTGCTCTTGATAAGTCAATATAGTATTTATTGAGTGATCTACAGTACTTAACTGACCCCCCCATTACCACATACCCACAGTGGGCTACATCCTCATGGGAACAGATAGATGGCCAGAGTACTTCACCAAGGCCTGGGTCCGAGACTTTCTATTCCAAACAGAAACACAGGATTTGGCATACCAAATGAGATCAATAGTCCATCAAATCCAGTATCTTGTCTCCAGTGCTTATATCAGGGGTTAGGCTTCATTTCACTTCCCCAGTGACTCCCAAGGACATCAAGATAGCTTTTTTATTTTTGACCATTAAACAATTATATCTATACTAAGCTCTGTTCCTTTTCATTCCTTACCTCTGTGGTGAATACAAACACCGAGCAGAAGAGAGTAGGTGACTTACGCTTCCAGCAGCTAAAGAAAGGAGCACCACAGAGTGGTACACAATGAAGAAACATGGCATTTCTATAGCTACCTAGATGTCCGTCTTTTGAAAAACAGGAATTTCAGGAGTTAACCCCAGACACTCTTGTGCTTCACACTTCTATATGGCCTTAGAAATATACAGTGTTTGCATTCTGTGAAATTGAGAAGGGCAATACTGATGTATTTTAATTAAATTATTTAAAGATTACTTCTTACCAAGAGCTGCACGCCATGAGTAGATCCAGTCCAGGATATATTTATATAAGTCAATTAAGTATCTAGAGACCTAATAAAACTTTTGACAAGCTTCTTACAAACTGCAAATTTCCCACCAGCAATATGAAAGCACAAACATTGGTTGGATAAATGCATAAGAGACATAAATACCAGTTGGTGCCGCATGTGATAGTACTAGGCAGGAATGTGATGTAAATAAAATTTAACATGGCAGAAATGTATTAATATCTGCAAAAACATCTGAGACAGCTAAAACTCCGATGAAAACAAAATCTGTGTGCTGAGTGGGGAAGCAAAGAAATCAATAGAAAAACAAAACCATGGTTTTATAACACACTCTTATGTGGATGGTGCAAAATCCAAAATGCCAAAACAAAAGAGAGAATGAATTTCTTGCAGTTTAAATACATTTCTGCTACAATCCTGTATCTAAACATCTGTCAATTTTTCTTCTTAGAGAAGAGCATGCCCAATGGGACAAGCCTCACTGGGAATTCTGGAGATACAAGTCACTGGATGGTCTCTTTCAAGAGCCAAATTACTCATTGGTTTATTTAGATTTAAATAGTAAAGATACAAGGGTCTAGATCAGTGGTTTTCAAACTTCAGCTCATGAGCCAGTACTGGAATGTAAGGCACTGAGTCATGGTGGTTCATCCCAGAACCCTGTCTGCCTCTTGCACCCCAACTCTGCCCCAGTCCAGAGCTACCTCCCACACCGTGAACACGTATTCCTGGTCCCACTCCGGGTAGGGACTACTAGTTTTACTATTAGTTTTTACTGGTCAGCTGCCAGGGTCCCTAGGTGCTGAGCAAGGTGACCCAGTGCCTTGCATTCTGTGACCCAGGACTTCAGATGACAGCTGAGAATCCTGACAAATTCTCTGTTAACGTCACCATCAACTAATTCCTTAGAACTCTTCAGATTGCAACCATCTTGTGCACAAAGCAAAGCCAGATGAACCCAACAAGCAGGTATCTGAGGGTCTGGAGGACTGGAGGTTCTAATCGTATATGGGTGTTTTGAATGTGCAGAAAAGAGCATGAATAAGAGCCTAAGATTTTCTGAAAAGCAAGACAGATCAACCTAAAATCCAGTTCTAGGAATACAGCAATTTCTGTGTAATAACCAGGAATTGATTTTGAATCAGGAAAGCGTTGCTGTGACAGGGAGAAAATGGAAATAGATTCTTTGATATAGTTAAATATATGGGCAGGGGTGGAAATCATACCCAGGTTGTCATCAAAGCACCACTCCGCAATTACAAGAGCAGAAAAGAACCCTGAATGGCAGAGAGCATAAACTAAAAATTAGGAAAGTAAAAGAAAAAACCCACTAATTGATAGGAAGAAACATTAGGACTTGAAAGGGTAAAAATATCTGTAGATTCCTCAAAACCAGGAACGAGAGCACTGATGTTATGCAATGATTCTACAGTGACAATTGATGCACAACAGGCTCTGACAAAGACATAAGACATTTATGAGAATACAATGCCATCAATTGAGATAGGAAAGCAAGTAGTTGAAAAGGACTAAACTACTCAGACCAATATTTCCAATTGCCTCACGAAGGTTACAGAAATTACAAGTGAAGTAGTGGCTGTGATATGTTAAATCTAACGGGTATGCAGGAAAGCAACATGGAAAAAGTGGCATCAAGTGTTCTTTAAAGGGAGGCTACTACAGCGGTTATATGAAAAAATGACACCTTCTAACTCAGCTCTATCCCATGCATATAACTGAGTTGTATCTAATCATTTTGTTGACAATACAAATAGGTTTCACGGGCCTTTACCTCTGTTGGCTCCACCGAGCCAGCACCACTCTGAGAGAGCAAGCTGGATTCTACTCCTTGTGGGTCAGAATAGAATTGTTCCAGTCATTCACACCATTAAGGAAGATGGTATCACCAGTGGATTATTTTGAAGAGAAGGGGTTTGCACAAACTGAGAGGCCAAGTTCACATTATAAGACCTGTATTATTCATAGGGATGCAAGAGAAGGCAAGAATCAGGCTTGACTCTCAGAACAGAGACTGTTTGCAGTGCTGGCAGTTTAAGCTAGAGCACTTTTTTTATGCAAAGTGGGCACATTTGTGTGAAAATCATCAAAACTCAATAAACATAGAACCTCACAGTGGCTTTTTTGTAGACTGACTATGCAAAAGAAATCACATTTTAAAGGTGCAGGGCTTTTTAGGGGGACTGGGGGAAGGTCCATTTGTAAAACCTCTTGAAATGTTGCAGGGAAATCCCCATGTAGCAGAATAAACTTCTAAACTCACAGGACCAGATCCTTAGCTGGTGTAAACTGTCATAGCTCCACTGAAGTCATTGCCTCTTTACTCCAGTTTGAGAATCTGGTTTGCAATGTTTAGAGAAACTGATAATTAGACTCCAAAAGAGATGTCTCGGTAGCAGATGGGATGAAGAAGTCATCCAGAAGGCTAGAAGAGATGAGATTCCACGTGGGAGATTTAGAGGCCCCCCCAGACAGAGATGTCAGAGCCAAAGCAGCATCCTGATCATCCAACCAGAAGATGTTGTTGCTGTACTCCCCCAGCCAAACTTCCCTGGAGTCACAGATCTCCATTTGGAGAATGGCAGCCAGCCAGTACAATGCTCCAAGGATTTTTCCATACATTTGTACATGATTTTCAGAGAGGCAGATACTTTTTTTAAAAAACAAAACATAATTCAATATCAAAGAATTTTTTTCAGTCTCTGGTCTTTTTTTGTCAGATTAAACAAACTTCTTAGCTACTATATAATTGTTCTGATGATGGCCCTTGTATACCATAAAACAGTCATAAACATCTTTGGTTTATGTCTTTATACCTAGGAAATATTTAATTCTCCTGTGCTGGACAGTGATGTGACAAGATATGCCCATAAGCATCTGTATTAATTATGTATGATGATCTGTGTCCAAAATGGGATTTGTGTACTCAACATCTAAGGGTATGTCTGCACTTTGAGCTGGAGGTGTGATTCCCAGCTCCAGGAGACATACCCGAGTAGTTTTCATCGAGCTAGCTTGCTCAAAAGAGCAGCAGAAGAGGCTGTCTACCCTCAGTACATATCCACCTGAGATGGTCGGCATGAACACAGACTTGCTAGCCCCTCCCACCACTCGCCACACCATACTCTTCTTAGTGTGTTAGCTCAATCGAAGCTAGCATATACATGTCTCCTTGAGCTAAGAGTCAACCTGCAGGCTTGAAGTGTAGACATGTCTTCTGACTCTGATAGACTAACAGAGGATGTTGAGGGGGGACCCTACCCAGTCAGACTGTTTCAACACCCTCACCCAGAGTGGGAACACAACCAATAGGCCAGGGTTTACAATCCCTGAAGACTGAATGGATCTAACTGCCCAAAGCTTGGGGAGCAGCCACCATCAGTTCACGCATCTTGGCGCTGAAACATAGATACCAGTGAGCAACATGGGAACAGGGCCTGACGCCCTACAGGAAAAGTAGAGGCTTACCTGAATGAGTCAGAAGGTAACCGAGACTTAGGGTACTTCTACACAGCCCACAGAAGCGAGCCTCACAGCCTGGGTTCACAGACTTGGGCTTGTGCTGGTATTCTAAAGAAGAGCCATCTAGACAGCGCTTCCATGCGGTGGGTTCAGGCTGGAGCTTGGTGAGTGGCTGAAGACACTGTGCTGAGGGGAGAGAGCTCTCCCATCGGCATCATACAACCACCTCTGTGAGAGGCAGCAGGAGAAGCTCCTTGGGCCACATCTGACCCTACAGACATTTTAATCTGTCCCTTAAGCTCCCGCTGAGGAATAGGGTCGAGGGCTTGTCCCACTCCGCGTGTACCATGTCTCTGTGCAGTTCCTGGAAGCAGTGGCATGTCCCCCGCTCTGTCTCCTAAACGCAGGGGCAGCCAAAGGTCTCTGCACGCTGCTCCAAGTGCCGTCCCCACAGCTCCCATTGGCCAGGAATCATGGCCATTGGAAGCTGCAAAGGTGCAGAGCTGCCTAGCTGCGCCTCTGCATAGGACCCAGCGTTGGGATGTGCCACTGCTTCCAGGAGTTGCTTGAGGTAAGTGCTGCCCATAGCCTGCACCCGACGTCCTCCCACACCCCAAGTCCCAGCCCTGATCCCTCTCCTGCCCTCCGAACCCCTTGGCCCCAGCCCAGAGCACCCTCCTGCACCACAAACCTTCATCTGCAGCCCCACCCCAGACAGAGCCCTGACACCCTTCCCCCCCACAATCCCCTGCCCTAGCCTGGAGCCCCTTCCCACACACTGAACTCCTCATTTCTGGACCCACCACAGAGCTTGCCCCCGCAGTTGGAGACCTCTCCTCCTCCTGTACCCCAACCCCCAATTTTGTGAGCGTTCATGGACTGCCACACAATTTCCATACCCAGACATGGCCCTCAGGCCAAAATGTTTGCCCATCCCTGCCATAGAAAGTCAAAGACATGTTCCTAAGTCACTTAAGAACATGTGAAAATTCCATGCCAAATACCTTGCCAATTTATGGGTAACCTCACCATATAAATGTGGATGAATCCTCCATTATTGCATATTTACCTCAGAAGTTATATGGTAAAAACTAAGGACAGTAAATAAGCAAGATGTTTTGTAATCTTTATTTAGATACAGAAAATGTCAGTTACAGAACACTAAACAAAGTCACCTTCTTTCTTGCCCAGTGTCTGAGGATAGAACATTTACAGACAAGAAAATGGTCCAGTTATTTGTAGTGCAGCCAATGATTAAATTACATTAAAATGGTTAACCATACAATCCTGTTAAATATAAGTGCATAAACATAATTTTCTATTCCTTATTAGCAAGAAAATAATTCCAATGGCATACATTTTTCAGTTTAAATTAGTTGATGATAAAGTACGTCTATGCCCATCTTAAATACATCTATCTCTACTCATCTTAATTAATTAGCCTCTTAGAGTTGGTATGGCAACTTCTACCTTCACATGTTCTCTCTCTATATATCTTCTTATTGTATGTTCATTCTATGTGTCTGGTGAAGGGGGCTGTAGCCCACAAAAGCTTGTGCCCAAATAAATTTGTTAGTCTCTAAGGTGTCACAAGTACTTCTCTATCTCCACTTAGTTTGGAGTTTGTCTACTTGCATTTTAACTGGTTACACTCGTTGCAGTACTTTTAAACAGAAATAATAATCTTATTATTTTTAAAAGGAGTTTGTCAGATTTCCTATCATTTAAAATCTTTGGCAATGTTTCCTTGGAACATAAGCAGAGATGGGATCCAACTATCAAGGAAGGGTAAGAGTACATTTGGATACAGACTGACTAACCTAGTGAGGAGGGCTTTAAACTAGGTTAGAAAAGGGAAGGTGACGAAAGCCAAAGGTAAGTAAGAACATGGAGACCAGGGAGAAGTTTCGAAATTTGGGGGAAGCGTGGGCTATTATAGCAGGGATAAAGGAGAGACAAGACAGAGCTGGGGGTGGGAATCAAATCTGTATTTTAGATGTCTGTATATTAATGCAAGAAGTATGGGGAATAAACAGGAAGAACTCAAAATGCTAGTAAATAAACACAACTATGACATAGTTGGCATCATGGAGACTAGGTGGGATAATATGCATGACTGGAATATTGGTACAGAAGGGTACAGCTTGCTCAGAAAGGACAGGCAGAGAAAAAAGGGAGGAGGTGGTGCCTTATATATTAAAAATGTATACACTTAGACTGAGGTTGAGATGGAAATAGGAGACAGACTTGTGGAAAGTCTCTTGGTAAGGATAAAAGGGGTAAAAAACAAGGGTGATATCATGGCATGGGTCTACTACAGACCGCCTAACCAAGAAGAAGAGGTGTAGGAGGCTTTTCTTAAAGAGCTAACATCATCATCCAAAGCACAGGACTTGGTGGTAATAAGAGACTTCAGCTACTTCATCTGTTAGGGAAATAACACAGCAGGGTACAGATTATCCAAGTTCTTGGAATGTATTTGAGGCAATTTTTTATTTCAGAAGGTGGAGAAAGCTACTAAGGGAGAGGGTGTTCTAGATTTTAATTTGACAAACAGGGAGGAACTGTTTGAGATTTTGAAAGTGGAAGGCAGCTTGGGTGAAAGTGATCATGAAATGGTAGAGTTCATGATTCTAAGGAATGGTAGGAGGGAGAGCAGCAAAATAAAGGATATGGATTTCAAGAAGGCAGACTTGAGCAAAGTCCAGGAGTTGGTAGGTAAGATCTCAGGAGAAGCAAGTCTAAGGGGGAAAAACAACTGAAGATAGTTGGCAGTTTTTCAAAGAGACATTATTAAGGGCACAAGAGCAAACTATCCCACTGCACAGGAAAGATAGGACATATGGCAAGAGACCACTCTGGCTTAGCCAGGAGATCTTCAATGATCTGAAATTCAATAAAGAGTCCTACAAAAAGTGGAAAGTAGGTCAAATCACAAAGGATGAATATAAACAAATAACACAAGTACGTAGGATAAAATTAGAAAGGCCAAGGCACAAAATGACATCAAGCTAGCTAGAGACATAAAAGGTAACAGGAAAACATTCTACAAATACATTAGAAGGAAGAGGAAGACCAAGGACAGGGTAGGCCCATTACTCAATGAGGGAGGGAAATAATAGTAGCAAATGTGGAAATGGTAGAGGTGCTTAATGACTTATTTGTTTTGGTTTTCACCAAGAAGGTTGGTGGCCATTGGACATCAAACATAGTGAATGTCAGTGAAAATGAGGTAGGATCAGAGTCTAAAATAGGGAAAGAGAAAGTTAAAAATTGCTTAGACAAGTTATAGGTCTTCAAGTCACCAGGGCCTGACAAAATGCATCCCAGAATATTCAAAGAGCTGGCTGAGGAGATATCTGAGCAATGATCTTTGAGACATCAAGGAAGATGGGAGAGACTCTAGAAGATTGGAAAAGGACAAATATAGTGCCCATCCATAAAAAGGGAAATAAGGACAACCCAGGGATTTACAGACCAGCCAGCTTTACTTCTGAACCCCAAAAAATAATGGAGCAAATAACTAAGCAATCAATTTGCAAACATCTAGAAGATAAATAAGGTGATAAGTAACAGTCATCATGAACAAATAGTGTCAAACCAACCTGATAGCTTTCCTTGACAAGGTAACAAGCCTTGTGGATTGGGGGGAAGCGGTAGATGTGGTATATCTTGACTTTAGTAAGGGTTTTAATACTGTCGCATGTGATCTTCTCATAAACAAACTAGGGAAATATAACCTAGACGGAGCTACTATAAGATAGGCACATAACTGGTTGAAAAATCATTCCCAGAGAGTAGTTATCAGAGGTTCACAGTCATGCTGCAAAGGCGTAACGAGTGGGGTCCTGCAGGGATCAGTTCTGGGTCTGGTTTTGTTCAATATCTTCATCAATGATTTAGGTAATGGCATACTGAGTACGCTTGTCAAGTTTGCGGACGATACCAAGCTGGGACTGGTTGCGAGTGATTTGGAGGACAGGCTTAAAATTCAAAATGATCTGGGCAAACTGGAGAAATGGTCTGAAGTAAACAGGATAAAATTCAATATGGACAAATGCAAAGTACTCCATTTAGGAAGGAACGATCAGTTGCATGGGAAATGGGAAATGACTGCCTAGGAAGGATTGATGCAGAAGGGGATCTGGGAGTCATAGTGGACCACAAGCTAACTGTGAGTCAACAGTGTAATACTATTGCAAAAAAACGTGAAAATCATTCTGAGAAGTATTAACAGGAGTGTTGTTAGCAAGACACGAGAAATAATTCTTCTGCTCTACTTTGCACTACTTAGGCTCAACTGGAGTTTTGTGTCCATTTCTGGAAGCCACATTTCAGGAAGGATGTGGACAAATTGGAGTGAGTACAATGAAGAGTGACAAAAATGATTAAAGGTCTGGAAAACATGAACTATGTGGGAAGATTGAAAAAATTAGGATTGTTTAGTCTGAAAAGAGAAGACAGAGGGGACATAACAACAGTTTTCAAGTACATAAAAGGTTATTATAAGAAGGAGGGAGAACATTTTTTCTTAACCTCTGAGGATAGGACAAGAAGAAATGGGCTTAAATTGCAACAAGGGTGGTTTAGGTTGGACATTAGGAAAAAATTCCTACCTGTCAGGGTGGTTAAGCACTGGAATAAATTATTATGGAGACTGCAGAACCTCCATCATTGGAGATTTTTAAGAGCACGTTGGACAAACATCTGTCAGGAATGGTCTAGATAAAACTTAGTCCTGCCATGAGTGCAGGGGACTGGATTACATGACCTCTCAAGGTCCCTTCCAGTCTTTGATTCTTTTCTATGATTCAGTCATATTTAGACTTAATGATCTCTCAATAGTTTTATTTGTGACACTGCAGTCTTGTTCAATAAGAAATACCCTGAGACCACAGACTTTTTTTAAAAAAATGACTGAGCAGGCCAAACAAACCTAATATGTGAGTGCTGAAGTAATAAAGATCCTACACTGTAGGGGAAAAATAAAAATGGTACAGTAGGAAGCCTTTAACTATATTAATAAAAAAAATTAAATCTCTTAAGTGATACATTAATTTAAATTAAATACCATCCATTAAGACAGAAATACTGACTAAAGAGAGACTAAAAAAAGCTACTTCATACTCAAGGGGTCAGTGGCAAGGAGTCTGAGTGAGAAACTGCTGAATGACACTATTAGGAATGATGGGATGTGCCATGGTCAGGCTTTGTGGTGAGATCTGTATGGGTTCACACTTGGGTCAAGATTTCCAAAGCTGGGGGCCTAAAGCTAAGCTTCTAAGTCCTTATTTAGGCATCTAAGTAAGTGGTTTGATTTTCAAAAAGTCTGACCTGCATTCACTTTAGGGAGTACTCCTGGGTGCTTTTCAAAATCAGGTCACATCTTTAGGGACTTAAATAAGAATTCGGGAGCCTTTCTTTAGGCACGCACCTTTGTTAGCCTTGGCTTTGGTAAATAGTGTCAGGTGCACATCAACCTGTACTGGCCAAAGATTATCACTACGTTCTGCACTGGCCAAATATTTCTGGTCCAAACCCTTCAGCATGTTGGCAGAAGCAGAATCTCAGAGGCCTTTGCTATAATGCAGCAGACTGAGAACAGATGATATGGAAGGACTTGGCAATTATGCTTCTTCCAAACACATAAACAAATAGAAAGAGCTGCCAAAACAATAGGAGAGAGAGAAATCTAAGTTATCTTTACCAATCTTATTAAAAATATATGTAGAAAATGTTCAGGATCAATTAAAATAAATTTCACAGCAAAATAAATAAATAAATAAATAAAAATTTATGTTTTGATGCTACTGTCTACTGTACCATTTTTGTAAAAAAGGTTTCGTCACCAAACATACATTGAAAAACTTGGCTGCAATATCTCCTTTAGAAATAGCTTAAAGGCTTAAATACTTGATTCTGAAAAGCTGAAGTTACTTTTTGCCTGTCCAGTCACTGTCCTTGTATGATCCTTAGTAGTACCTTAATATTACAGGTGCTCGGTACGTTACTAACATAGTGTTACATCTGCATTTCTTTAAAGTGCCTGCCAAGTATTTGTTTAATTTTGTCCATACTGAAATGAAAATGAGAGCGCTACTAAGAACAATTGTTTGAAAAACTACAATGCAGTTCACACCATATGCTGCTATGATGAATCCCTATTGGAAACACTTATAAAATGGAGATGAAAGCACTAAAATGCTGATGCCATATGGTAGGTGACTGGGGACATATTCTGAAGGCAAGAAAAATATTAGTTATTGCTCCATCTAAAATGTGTATGGACATTAGGAGAGAGGTTTTATTTCCTCAAGAAATGTTATAATTAAATATATTCTTTAGAATAGTGTTTTTATAAGAAGAAAGTTTGATAAACCTTTTTTTTTAAATCTAGAGTTTTTTCAATTAAAATAATTTGATTTTGGCATTCAGGGTGAAAATCAGTAGAAGGAGGCCAGAAAGCCAAACACAAGCCCTTAAAATAGAGCTTTCTGTTATGAAGGATTAAGTGGTGCATTGGTCTGAGCAGAAGGATGACTTTCCCCCCACCCCAGTTTCCAGCTTTCCTAGATACTCTTTTTATGTTTCAAAAATGGGGGTGGGAGAGAACCAAAACACAGTAATGTGCACGTTAAACACTACTGAAGGCAGAACATAATGCAAAAATAATTACTCTGTTACATATGTAGCTACAATAGAAATATAGACAGACACTCTAATCTTTTAGGAATAGGTAGAAAAATACAGCATTTCATGTATTTGTACAGTTGCAGTTAAGGATGGATTAACAAAGGTGGTTTTTCTTGTTTTATTTTTTTAAGGCCCAGAGTTTAGGACAGCAGTTACCAAAAGTATATCAGAATAAACTACTTACATCATCATTTGTGAACGTGGATGCTATCTTGTTATCTACTTCTGCATCATTAAAGAGTACATTTTTTCTGATACATGATGACATTCTGTGACACCATATACAAAGCCCAGAGGGCATAAACCACCAGTTTTAAAAATAACTTGTTCTATGACTGGAAGCAGTATACCCTGTCAAAATCAAGGCCTTGATCCTGCAAGCTGTTCCACATAGACAGGCGCCTGAGCCTGCACGAAGTCCCAGTGAGGTCACTGGGCTCTTCCCAGGAGCATGGGTTTACTCAGACAGAGCAGCTTGCAGGATATGAATGGAGGATTTTCCTGAAGAAGCTTGGTATCTTTTACATACTTCAACTAAAATGCTTGTTATTGATCTGGATTGCATGAAAAAGTGACCTCATGCCTAATGGCACATAAACTGGCTTACATTGGTGGTCTGCAGTACATGTGCTAAGCAGTACGACCTTGACCCTGAAGGACTTAGGTCTTCAGAACTCCACTGATGCCAGTGTGAAAAGACTGCAAGAACAGTCACAGTAATTTTTCAAAACCACATTGATTTAAGACCTACCGATGCCCATTAATCAGAGCAAAGCACCTATAGTTGCTGAAAGGAAACACTTCCAGGGAGTAAGTCTACAGGTCCCTGGAAACATTACTAAGAATCCAAGCTATATATATAGTAACTATTATCCATTGGGCAGAAATTCCCCCCTTCACCAAGCGCCAGCAGAAAATCTACACATTTCTTAAGTCCCACCTCAGCCCCTTAAAACAGGGCTTTAATGAGATGTAAGTGGTGCATAGGTATCATGTTGGTGCTGTGCTGTGTGGGGTGGATTTCACCCTTTTGAGTAGGCATTTTGATTTTCTGAAGAATGATATTTGGTTGCACATGCAATTCATATATAAATATTTCCCACCCCCGACATCTAAACCAGCCCTATCCTTCTCTAGATAAACCAGAGGAAGCTTGAGAGACTTAACACAGAAATCTGGTCTGAAGGAGTTACAGAATGGGTAAAGGAGGACAAGGTTGTTCAGAAATTAAATTTTCAGTTCATTTGAATATGGCCCATACTTCCAAGTACAGGCTCTATCATGCTCTTTGCTCCTAATCAGAACCCACACCCAGGAAAAAAATGATTCTTGGTTCTCTCACCATTAATTGAAAACAGTCACCAAGTGTGTAGTGTTCAGATCTTCAAAGGGGCTCTCTGTAACGTTAACTAAGACTGTTGCAGCAGGATAAATGATCTCTTCAACTGTCACATATGTCCCTGTTAAAAAGCCGACGACTCCAATGACAGCTATGAGTATGTCTTTAAGTATCATCCACACACTTAAGTTTTCCTTGTAAAATGTGAGGATTTCAACCAAAGGTGGCAGGATCAATGCCAAAGTGCTGCTGCTTACAGCACCAACAAAGGAAATCACCAGGTCTAGGTGAGGGATCAAGACTGCTACAGCACCTGAAAGAGATAACAAGCACTTTTTATCTAAAATTTAGCATCTTCATTAAAATAAAACCTTGAAAGATACATAAGCCAGTGGATCACAATAAAACAAATATTGAGCAATTGACCACTCATTTCTAATTCTAATAAGTGCAGAGCCCCAGACTTTACTAACAAATAAGGATCATCTTCAACACAAAAAGAGATGAATGCACTTATTTCTGGGTTGGATAAGTTTTAGTGCTAATATAAAGTACCCACCTTGATTTTCAGATCCGAAAGTGAATTTGCAGGGCTAGGAGTTCAAAACAAAATTTTTTTGTACATGTGGAATAATTACACATAATTGCAAATTATTGAGACACAAGAGATCTTAAATTGCATGGTGACATTTTTACTGTCCTTTTTTAAAAAGAGAATGACAGGTAGAGGGGAGACAGGCTTTTCAGTGGAAGGGGAAGCTGTAAGTAGCACAGGCTATGCTGGACAAACACACACACACACACACAAAATCACCCTACAAACTACATCAAATCTGCAGCCCTGGTAAATTATATTCATATCAAAAAGGAACTTAAAAATTAACCAAAATGGACATACAACTTCCTGACCATTTGGGATCCAATGGCCACTGCAGTCCAAGCTTATTTGGACATCGGTCTCTTGAAAAATACAATCACTAAGACTGTTCAGTTTGTAAAATACCTCTGACAGGTTACCAGCACTGGGTGGTTGGTCTTTGTCCCAGTACTGTAAAATTCTACAGACTGAATTCATTGTTCCCAAAGAATCAGGGCCTCTGATGTTTTTAATCCTTTTGTCTGGAATCTCTAACCAAGATGTCCTAGTCATGATTTAGAGTCATACAAGTGTTTCATGGCATGCATGTTTTCAGTTCTGTGTTATAAAACAGTTGAGCAGAGGCTCCAATCTAATCCCTAGTGAATGGCAGGGAACAGCGGATTTCTCCTTTCATGCCTTTCCCTTTGGCTGGCAGAGATTAGCACAGACATTCACATCAGCTGCTTCCTTGTAGTAGCTAAATGGAAGGAAGGGAAAGGGGAAAACTGATATGAAAACCTCAAGCATGACAGGAATCATGCAAAAAACATTTTTTGCTCTTTATTTTTATATTGGTTCACATATTTCCCAACTGCCACGACTCTCAACCCAGCCACCTACACCCGGCTTCAGTATTGTGCCTCTGCCTTCAAGAAAAATGTTAGTGGAGTAATGTTTATAGCATATGGCAATAAATAATGCAATTGGAACAGATACTTTTATGTAGCAAGTGAGGGCAAAATCTAACTAAGTGCATACCAATGTGATCTTTTCTCAGCCTGACAAACAGCACATTGATTTCAAATGGAACCTTACAAGTTTTGCAGACTAATGTCCGGGATGTAGGCCAGTTTGGGCATATATCTTGAATTCTGAGGACAGCTGAAATTAAAAAGGCAACTTTCTAAAACAAATATTGTTCATGTATCACAATAAACCTGTGGCACTTACTACTGCATGCCATTAGCATCACAGCAAAGACCTCAAGAAGTTTCAGAAAAGGAGTAGGCTCTTTTATTATTAAGAACAGCATCTCTAGATACACTATGTAACAAAAACTGGATTTATGACCCTTCAGATTACAGGGCCCTCCTATTATCCCACCGTATTAACAGAAGTTAGCTGCCAAGTAAATGATACAGACTTCTTGTGGCAGCTGCGATTTGTGCATTCCACAAGGTTATAAAAGGGAATACAATGACACTATGCCCAGAGGGAAGTAGTGGGAAAGACAGTGGTCCTAGAGAAAACCTTGGGAACACCGACATACGGGGAGAAAGCTTAGACTCTGTTTTATGTTGTGATGTTATTCTGTTCACAATAAAGTCAAACACCAGAAAGTGGTGATTTGTCTTTCTATAGTGTGGAGCAGTTTTGGGGTGCCACCTTCTTACGCACTCCATAGATTAAAGTTTAAAAGGCTACCAATTTTCAGGCTTCTAGGCATGAAGTCATTTCTCCTGTGTAGGACTGAATGGGTTTAGTAGTATGGGGTTAGGAGATTCAGTAACCCTCGATTCTGGATGTCTGGAAGAGCCAAAAGTTTTATGCTGAGGATAAATATAATATCTACTTTAAGTGATGAGTCCATGAGAACACTTAAGCATGTAAGTGCAGGTGGCTTGCATACTGAAAACCACGCTGAAGTAAGTAGCATATCCCATTATTCGCAATGGCTGAGAACACTTCCTTGTGCAGCCAAAACTCCCATTGAAAACAATAAAGCAGGCACCTGGGGTGCACAAACAATGCAGAATTGGGCTTTTGGGCCTGGACAATTTGCAAGCACACTTAATACTTGTACAGTATTATATAACATTAAAGTTATCAAAAACTGAAGTTGAAATGTTTGTGCTGAGTGGTGAAACTCATGGTTAATGAATTTGTCGAAGACAGAAGCAACGGAAAGAGCTGCACATTTATTATCTTGCTAGTTAAATGGATGTAGTGGGTGTACTCATTAAATATAGATTCTTTAACTTCTGTAACAGGTGTCTCAGTTCAACGTAAGTGCTGACAATTAAACAGGATTATTCATTAGTTATATGAAATTGGAATATTTGCAAATATTCTTGATTAAAAAATAGTGAAAGATTTAGAGTTTTTTAAAGATAGAAATACATGAAATTAAAATATATATTGTAACGGTATAAAATATATATTGTAATGGTTCCTTTAGACTGGAGAAAAGCAAAAAGGGGGGGTACTTTGGATTAGATTACGTCCAAAAATTGTTTGGATCCTGATCCTATTTTATATCAATCTCAAAATTCCTGTGTTGAGAGGTCAACAACTCCACTGACAACTATAAATGTCTAAGGAACAGATTGACAGACTTAAGTTTTCCTTGTAAAATGTAAGTATTTCAACCAAAGGTGGCAGGATCAATGCCAAAGTGTTGCTGCTTAGAGTGCCAATGAAGTAAATCACCAACTCTAGATGAAGGAAGAGAATGTTGCTAGGTTTTAGTTAATTTCTTCTTTCAATCCCATAACAATCCACCCAGAAATACAAGTCACATATTCCCCTTTCATTTATGTCTGCTAAAGAATGCTTCCAGAGTTAATAATATGCCAGTTCCACAAGAGAATCAAACAGAAGAGTCACGTCTGTGGACAGAAGCCTACAGGCTATCAATAATAATTTCTAAGGACTCTAGGATATTGAAAATCAAACAGTAAAGACTCAAGAAGAGATCTGGAACCTTGATGAGGCATCGTGTAAGGTACACAAAGTGTTCTGTCTGGGGAGTTCTAGGAATCTTAACATGTGCTAAATGGAAAGTCGGAAATCCTGCAATAGTCACACAAAAAGGTCTTTTGGGTTTGATCAGCAGTGAAATCAGCTTCAGGCCCCTAGGAAATGAGTAGGAGCAGATTGAACAGAAGTATCTTATCACTTCCATGGTGAATTCTGCATTCTAACCAGAGTTACAACAGGATTCTGCAGTGCTGTCCAAACACTGCAGTAACACTCTTCTGGGGTGTGGTGTTTTGGAATATTACTGTCATATAGTTCTGTTTTTACAAGAGAGAGATCTTTCCAGTGGAAAATTTTCCTTTACTTAACTTCATTCTGTTTCATTCCTAGTTATATTGCCTCTATCTTAACCAATTTCACTCCCTCCTACAGGCCAGCCCACTAAAAGCCAGCCTTACTTGCTGAGAGATTTCCTGCCCCATATGGTGAATTTCACTGAGTTCAGCAGAAAAAAAAAATATTCTCTTCTTCCCTCCAGAACTGGCAGACCTATATGGATGATAATACACATAGCTGTAAATAGACTCATCAAATATGTGTAGCATAAAAACCTCCATCCTCATACACTGTGATAATCATCTAAGGGGGAAATTTACCTGCCTCTGGAAGGCCCTGATGTACAGGGGTACAGATAGAGTGGCTCCATAACCTCTGTGGAGCAGGAAGGCAGTTTCCTTGGTGGTCTCTAGGAGAAAGAGGCAAGACTGCTGAAGGGGACTATCCCTACGAGCCTGCTTATCCATAGGATCCTAAGGGTTAAGAAAGAATCCAGCTGCACACCTCAGAGCACATAAGAAGAAAGGATAGGGACTGAATTGTAGGGGTAATAAGCAAAGATCACATAACAGTGGGATACAGCATACTCAAAGCCTATATCAAAAGCAATGGTCATCACTGCTATTACAGAAATGTACCTGAAACCATATATTCTGCTAAAGATTTCAAATGAGAGGAAATGTAAACAGGGTAGTAAACAAATAGCATATAATAATGTTAATGAGATGAGTTAACAAGTGTATAGCACTTCAGCAATGTGATGCATCTGGAAAAACAAGGATGCATTTGTTTTTAAAAAATTGAGAGGAAAGAGAGTCCTGTGGTTAAGGTCCTAGACTGGGACTTGGGAGATGTGAGTTCAATCCCTCCATCCACCACAGACCTTAGATAAGTCACTTAGTCTCTCTGAACTTCAGTTCCTCATCTGAAATGTGAATAGTATTTCCTTTCTCCTGCACTTTGTCTTGTTTAGTTACAGCATAAGCTCTTTAGATAAGAGACTACTGCTTGCCCCATGGTAGGCACTTATAAACCCAATGAGCCTTGACCTTAATTGGGGCTTTCAAGTGATATTGTAATACAAATAATTTAAAAAGAAAGCAATAAGAACAATTTGATTTCTACCTCTTCATAATGATTTGACATTTAATATCTTAGCATCAGATAATACTAAAATGATTAGAGGTTTGGAATGAGTTCCATACGAGGAGCGATTAAATTGGGGAGGACTTTTCAGCTTGGAAAAGGGGGGATATGATAGAGATATATAAAATCATGAGTGGCGTGGAGAAAGTGAATAAGGAAAAGTTATTTACTTGTTCCCATAGTATAAGAACTAGGGGCCACGAAATTAAATTAATGGGCAGCAGGTTTAAAACAAATAAAAGTAAGTTTTTCTTCACACAGCAGACAGTCAACGTGTGGAATTCCTTGCCTGAGGAGGTTGTGAAAGCTAGGGCTATAACAGGGTTTAAAAGAGAACTGGATAAATTCATGGAGGTTAAGTCCATTAATGGGTATTAGCCAGGTTGGGTAAGGAATGGTGTCCCTAGCTCCTGTCTGCAAGAGAGAGGTGATGGATGGCACGAGACAGATCACTTGAGCATTACCTGTTTCGCTGACTCCCAGTGGGGCCCCTGTCATTGGCCCCTGTTGATAGACAGGATACTGGGCTGGATGAACCTTTGGTTTGACACAGTATGGCAGTCTTAAGTAATAGAAGAGAAACCATAAGGCCTGTTTCATGCATACAGATTTTTAAATCCCAAGGTCAGAAGGGACCATTGTGATCATCTGGTATGGCCTCCTGCATAACGCAGTCTTTAGAACGTCCCCAAAATAATTCCTTGAGCATATTTTGTAGAAACACATCAAATCTTGATTTTAAAATTGTCAGTGATGGAGAGTCCACAACAGGGGTGGACAAACATTTTGGCCCGAGGGCCACATTAGATTTCAAAGTTGTGCGGAGGGCCGGGTAGGGAAGGCTGTGCCTTCCCAAACAGCCTGGTCCTGCCCCCTACCCAACTCCCACCCACTTCCCATCCCCTGACTGCCCCCCTCAGAACCCCCAACCCACCCAACCCCCACATTCTTGATCGCGCCCTCTGAAGACCCCCCACT
>ML677347.1:995450-1013744 GCA_007922305.1 Dermatemys mawii
CCAGCCCCCCCCCCCAACAACCACCCCTCGGGACCCCACTACCTAAGCCCCCATCCCCACTTACCGTGCTCAGCCGGGCACGGGGCCCCGCAGCTGGTGGCACTCAGGAGCACAGGGCCCCGCCACAAGTGGCGCTCGGCCTGGCCCTGGCAGCACTTGGGAACGCGGGGCCCCGCAGCGGGCAGTGCTCGGCCCAGCCCCAGCGCCCCGACCCAGGACTGCAGGAACCCGCGGTGGGTGGCGCTCGGCCCGACCCCGGCACCCTGGCCTGGGACTGAAGGACCCTGCGGCGGGTGGCGCTTGGCCCCGCCCCAGCGCCCCGGCCGAGGACCACAGAGCCCTGCAGTGGGCAGCACTCCTGGCGCCCCGTCTCCAGAACGCGGGACCCCGCCGCAGGCAGCACTCAGCTGGCCCCCGGCACCCCGGCTCGGAAATGCGGGGCCGCGCGGCTTGCTGTGCTCACCCAGCACCCCGGGCCAGGAGGGCGGGGCCACTGGTCCTGCCCCACCAGGACAAACTCGCGGGCCAGGTTAAAAGGGCCGGCGGGCCACAGTTGCCCACCCCTGGTCCACAACAACCCTCAGTAATTTGTTCCAGTGTTTCTCACTATTAAAACGTATGTCTTATTTCTAGTCTCAATCTGTCTGGCATACGCTTCCAGCCACTGGATAGTGTTACATCTTTCTCTTCAAGATTTAAGAGCCCATTTTTAAATATACCGGACCCTTGCTAGAACACGGGATTTGGGATCCATGCCAAGTTCCACGTTATAGCGGGGACCGCGTTAAAATGATACAAAATAAAATGATCGTGTTCTATTTTGGGATCAATGGCTGTGACTATTATAGCTGAATTTGCGTTCTACCAACGCGCTTTCTAGTGAGGGTCCAGTGTATTTGTTCCCAATGTAGGTACTTATAAACTAATCACCACCCCTTAAACTTCTCTTTGTTAATCTATATAGATTGAGCTCTCTGAGTCATGAAACATGCCTGCTCGGATTCTATGTCCATGACTTGAATGTGATCAGCACAAAACTGATAACGTTTAGCAAAACTGCTGAAAATATTTGCCTATTTGTTGCAGCTGATTATAAAACTTGCCAAAAGTCATCATCTACTACAGAAAATTTTCTGTCACATCAGTATGTGCCTAGGCAAGCAGAAGATATTTAAGATTAACATTTGTGCTGCCCACATGAGGTCAGTGCAACACAGACTTATTCCCTCTTTATTTCATTTTTCTGACATTAAGTGGAAAGACAGCACTCATTTATTAAAGACCGGTCTTTCAAACAGATATTTTCAGGAAATACAGTATTTCTGCTGGCAAAAAAACCCAAATCATATTTTTAAAGCTAGAGCAATGGCTGGGATAAGGAGGAAGCTAAGCTCTTCCAATTGCTATGGGCTGCACATAAATGGTTGATGAAGAATTGTTTGTCTTTGGCAATAGCTACATTTGCATTTTAATATGAAATGTAAAGCCATTTTCTTCCAGTGGGTTCAGGCTGTAACCAGCGTGATCAGATTCTTGGGGAAAGACACCATGTCAATAATCTTCACTTGACATAAATAAGCTACAAAGGCATTCAGCGTCTATGTAGTGGCCTGCGCTACACTGGTGGGGGGAGGGTTAACCTAAGATACGCAACTTCAGCTACGTGAATAGCGTAGCTGAAGTCGGCCTATCTTAGGGCAACTTACCCAGCTGTCCACACGGTGCCAAGTCGACTGCTGCCGCTCCCCCATCGACTCTGCTTCCACCTCTTGTGGAGGTGGAGTTCCGGAGTCGATGGGGAGGCGCACTGGGATCGATCACTGCCCGCTGATCCTGTGGGTAGTGAAGATGTAACCAGTGAGACATGGTGCACTGCTTGAGAATCGGACTAGAACTGAGGAATCGCTTACCTAGGGTTTCAGATGCAAGAACAAGAGTGGTGATGGCATTTTGAAAGGCATCTCACCACTCCCCAGCTCCCAGGATCCCCCAGTCACCAGCTAATCAATGCCAGCACTCCCCACCTCACTACCACTCAATTCCAGCAGTGCCCACCTCCTCTCACCACCCTCTATAAACGGCTCCTTCCAGACTTCTCAGGCAGAATTTGATGTGAAAACATAAGCATTTCTACCTGGTGATAGGTAGAAATGCTATCTAACCTACTGTAGCAGAGGCTAAAGAATAATGTTGGATTACAGAGTAGTCCATGAAGAACTACTCTCTTTCAACATGGCTGTCACCTCCCATTGTTGGAGGAGGCCACAGCCTGCTCTTAGGAAAGATGGTCATTTTCTCCATTTGTATGCTCCTCTCTATCTGCACATTGACAGCATAGGTTGCCATCATCTTTTTTATTGGAAGGTTGGCATCATTCTCACTGGGAACAATGGAAAGCAGATGCCATTTTGAAAGAGGGCTATTCTTTGAGAGTGACTCAGATAAACTTTCATTGATGAAGTATAATGGTGAAAATGATCATTAATCCTAAACATTTCTTTTCACAGAGTACCAGTTGCATTGCATCTAGTCAGATAGGGCAGGAGAGGGGGAAGTGTGTGCTTGCAGGGTTGTGTCGGGTACAAGAATGAGGGAGAAAAAAGATAAGTGTGAACAGAGGATTGTGGAGGGCAGGAAGGGCAGATCGTTTTGCACTAGTGTAAACAGTCTCTGCAGTAAGGGTTTTCATTGCTGTGGTTACCCTGTTGGCTAAAATGCCACTGTAGACAAAGGCTTGGTTCACATCAAGATTCCCACATATGCAACATTTAATGATCAAACATAATTTACTGCAGTTTGGTTCAGCAAAAATACATTACACCCGTGACAATAAAAGATAATTTTCCCAAATGTAGTTTTATATGTTACTATGAATATTGCAAGGGCACCAGTTTAAATTATTTAAATATTGCTGTAGTTATTAGGTGTATGGAGAAAACACAAGAGAATCATTTCTGTGAGTTGGATGGTCCTGGCTATACCCCAAATTCCCCAAGTAGATTCCTTTAATGATGGTAATGCCTGTTTTTCTAACCTGGCTTAAGTCACTTTTGTGAATTTCAGCATAGGAATATAGTAGGAATAGAAGGGACTTATATAACAAGCTACATTTACAAACATTTAAAGGGACACTCTCAAATCAGATAAAGAATTTGTTCTAAAGCTAGACAAAAATCAGGAAGATCACAACCGACATGTGGAAAACTTTGTGGAATGCCCAAGGGTGCTCAGATATTCTCTAGCCTAAGTACAGGAGACATCCTCACAAAGATGCCTGACATAGGCTTGAGCATTCAAAGTACAGCTAGCCGACATCATGGTTCTGTGACTGATGTGCTTGACAGAAGAGCAAATTCAGGAAGTTCACAAATTAGGCTTTTTTTCTTACTCTACAAAAAGGAAAGTAACCAGTAGAAACATTCCTTCAGGTGGTCTGCAGAGAGACGCTTCAAAAGTTTGCATACACGTTTCTTCCTGCCAACATCATTTCATAAATGTTAAAAACTAATGTTGCTATTTTGCTTTCTAGATACCAAGAAAGACTCCAATCCTGCAAACGCATCCTTGCAAGTGGACTGCCCATGCCCTGGGAGAGTCAAGGGGATTCCATACAGGCACAGGGTTATGGCTGTGTGAATGCAGCAGATGCAGGATTAGGGCCAAAGATCACAAATAAAGGAAAATCACTATTTTTTAAAAAATGATAATGTATTTAGAAAGTCACTGCAGTTACACATCTATTATATTTCTCATAAAATATAAAACCAAACATACAATAAATATATCTAACCGGTCACCATGAAGACAATTTAGGTTTCATTTTGACCAACTTTAACTACCAGAATTTAGTATTTCAATAAAAGCACTTTGTTTTTAAAGTAATAATATTCCCTTACAGTCTTTACAATTCAAAATGTTGCCACGTTCCAGGTTCATTTGGGTACATTTCGCTAAATCAATCCCCCTGCCATTGAAGGGGGCTTAGGTATTGGCACACCTTGGTCTCTCCTATTCTCTGCCCGCGGCATACAATAATTTGGTCTTCAGAGGGCTGTGATACTTTAATCTAATCTAGATTACTGGGCTCAGTGCAATGGTAACTAGTTAGTGGCTTGTGATGTGCTGGAGGTCAGACTGGATGATCTGGGTCATGGCTTCTGGCCTTAAACTCTATGATGCTATAATATGTGAACCAGAATGTCAAACTGAATTATTAACCAATTAATAACCTGAAGTGAAATGGACTAAACTGTCTGTATTGTCCAAGATGAGTGTGCAAATAGTTAATAAAATCATTACTGGTCAAGACGAAAATATATTTAACTTCTAATAATGTATGAAGTTATTCACACAGGTAAGACGTCTGTAAGCATGGGTTTAACATATGAATTTTAAATAGAACACATGCCAATAAGCAACACTGATTAAGAAAATCATTCTGAATACAGGCACTGATTATTATAAAGCTTAGGTTTTTTAAAAAAATTGTTTAAACTCATTTTAGATACAATCAGATGATTTCTTTAAGTACTATTCAAATTTAAATCTTGAGCGAAATAACAATTGATTAAATCCAAATTTCTTAAACTATATTTTTACAAGTATCAGTGCAGTCTCAAAAGCAAAACCAATAAAGACTAAAGCAGGAAATTTTTTGGAAGCACACTTCATAAGGTAACAAACTCTACTTTCATACTTGCAAGAAAAAGAGATAAGACTATCATCTAGGACAACCACACACATCATATTGTTCTGTTTTATTCCCAGTGGAGTAAAGAATGCTTTCATCATTATCTTTCAGCAACATACAGTAGGCTGAGAGAGACTGAAATTGCTCTAACTCTCCTTTGCTTGTCTTCACACTGCTACCCACTGTTTTTGATTGATTTATCCTATGTTCATTCAGGCCAAGCAAGAGAAGATAGCGTAAATATCATTGTTAATCTTTCATAGTGAGAAGTAATCAAGGACACCCTACACCCAAGCAACAAAAACTTTGTAACCCACACAGTAGTCTGTTTCGTGAACCAGTGCACAAGTCCTTTTCTCTGTACCCTGCGCACGGTATTATATGAGGGATTGTGAAAAGGTGGGGATGAGTGTATTTTAATAAACAAATTAAAGAGTATATAAAGTTTAGCTCCAAGGACCTTTCAGAAGGTAGATAAATATCATGCTCCATATCCCAGATGAGGCAATTAGGAGGTAAATGATTTGTCCACTTTGACAGCAACTAGATAGAGGAGTCAAGGCCAGAATTTTCAAATCCAGGTGAATTCAAAAGTTAGGCATGCCAAGATCCTGCACCCACTAGTTCTACGAAACCCCCTATTGGCTGAGTTTCCTACTACTTGCACTAGGAGGAGTCATTTCTCTAGCTGCCAGTGCTGTGTTTGAGTATTTAAGAGGCAGAACTAGTAAAACCTTGGGTTTCCAGGGTTTGCACAGACCTTATGCAGATATCCCTAGCTTGGATGCCAGAGGGAGTTTTAAAGACTGGCTCAGGGAAGTAGTTAAGTCAAGTGCACAGGGCTCTAGACTGGGAGTCGGATAAAAGGAGCCCAATTTTCAGAGATGCTGTGTGGGGGCACTTGCCACTGACGTCAAGGGGAGCTACAAGTGCTCAGCTTCCTACAACAGGCTGCCTATGCAACATGAAATAACTGGATTCAGGAAGATAGGGAACACCCCCTCACGTTTGGCCACCCTCCTCATCTAAGAAGAGGGAGGATTCAACTTCTGTCTACTAGAATAGAAGCCTTCATGAATGTGGCGGGGTGTGTGCATGCGTGTTAGTGGATGCTCCTGCTGACATCACCATAACGGTGCTATGATAAGGGCTGTGGTTGTGAGGGGCTCCCCATGCTTAAACCTCTGCAGGGTGGTGCTGACTGAGGCCCCACAAGGCAGCAGGGGTCAGAGATAACAGCCATTCAGAGGAGTGTGACAGTTCACACCTCTTAGAGGTACTATATCAAGCTGTCTGCAGAGTCAGGAAATAAAAACTGCACCAGTTACACTCAGGACATATCTTCAAGTTTTTCTTTGCAACACTGAGAACTAGAAACTCTTTTTAAAATGAAAGTTGAGACTCTGATGTGATTGTTTGACTCCAGGAATTGTGGCCCTAGTCATATACTTATGCCATATGTACTTGGCCTAACTACTTCCCTGAGCCAACCTCAGTAAAAACAAACAAACAAACCAACCCCTAACTGGCTTCCACACCAGGGAAGTCTGAAAAAGGTCTGCAAAAGCCTGGAACCTCAAGTTTTTTTATTAATTCTGCCTCTTAGATGCTAAGCTCTAGCACAGCTTGTGGAGCTAGAGAAAGATGGTTCTTCACAGTGCAGTCTGCAAGAAAAACTCTTATTCTGATTGGTTTCATGCAACTAGAGTGAGTAGATGCTTGGCATACATAGCCCATTGCGAAATATGAGCAAATGTTTCACTTCACTTGACTTCATTCTGTGTGTTCTCATCTCACATATGGTTGGACTGTCTTCTGTGAACTTCAGTGGATTAATTTGGCTCTGTAGCTGGGTAAGAAACTGGACTGTCATAGCTCAGCAGATGAAATAGTAGATATTGCAGAACCTACCTTGGAGACAGAAAGTCTCCAGGGAGTGAGGACTGTCAGAATGACTGGCCTGTTTAAGGGGAATTAGGCCATTCACACCTGTGCCATAATTAATTAACTGCTTCCTAGCCTGACGGAGTAGGACTAGGAGGATCAAGTGATAGATTAATGGGTGTGTAAGCCTAATAACAGGACTGAGAGTGAGGTCAGTTTGGAGTTGGAATCATACAGACTCTAACAGGTAGTCCAGAAAGGGGCTGGGAAGAGGATCCAGAGGGCATGCTGAGGAGAAGCCCTGAGGACCTTTTTGTTTGTTGGCACTGTTTAGTTGGACTTCTGCTATACAGGAAGGAGTGAAGTTTTGCTTGCAATTTGGCCAGAAAGCCACATCTCCAGCACGCACTAGTCTCTGAGAAGGCAAGATCATCAACACCAGGGAGGGAAACTGAGGCAGGGAGTGCCTGCCATGCCATGCTCTACCCTATAGAACCCCAACAGTACAAGCGCTGGTGGGCAACACTTCTGCCACTGACTACATTTCTGTCTGCTACCAATAATTTACTCTCTTAGAATTGTCCCAAACCTTTGTGTTCCCTTCATTCTGTCCAGGAGTTGAGGAAACAAGTTACACTCTTTCTTCTTTATGCCCTTGTCTCTTTTCCTAAGCTTTCTACAAGCAGAGATGTGTATCTGAAAGCAATTATATGAATGGGGCTGTAAAATAGCATAATGTGTATATACTTCAAAGACCATTTCGAGTGAGGGGAAATGAGGGAGAGAGCTAGAAAGGGGAAAGTAAAAGGGTAGCAGAAAGTTAGCAAGGTGAGAGAAGAAAGCAAGGAAAATATAAAAGAAGAGAATACAGAAGGAGGAGTACAGATAAAGATGGAGAATCCTAAGTTGACCTCCCATAATAACAGAAGGGGCGGGGGCAAAAGGGAAAAATAATCACACTAATAGCCATAGTTGTATTACTCTTTTCTGTCTGGATGATAAAGCTATGACTAAGACCCTAATAGCCCCTCAGTGCCAACTGTAAATAAGTTCACTATCATGTAACAGCACCTCCTGACAGACTCACTACACCTAACACATTGCTGTCGTAGTATTTGTCAATAAAGAATGTTGTGTAGGGTGTTGAATGAAAGCTCATATCATATTAGTCATCACAAGCATTGTGAGAGCTGTGTCTACGTTACTCAAGAGTTATATGTATGTACTAAAACGATGTTTAAACAACATAAGCAGGATAGAAAAATAGTTTTTCTCACACAAAGGAATGTTGATTTACCTGTCTGCCTAGTCTCTGATGTATATCTAGCAGTGTGTAAGTCAACACAAAGAAAGCTTTATTTGCATGTCAAGTCAACAGGAAAAGCAAGTTAACAGAAGAATGAAAGAGAAAATGGTATCAGCACACCAAAGAACAAACAGCAAGGGAGGAGAACTTTGGCGGTACTCTTCAAAGAGATACATTTCAACTGTTTTCTGGACTACAGTAGAACCTCAAAGCTATGAGCAGCAGAGTTACGGACTAACCAGTCAACCAGACACCACGTGAAACCTGAAGTAACCAATCAGGCAGAAGCAGAGAGAGAGAGACACACACAAAAAAAGCAAATACTGTACTGAGCCTGAATTGCATCTTAAAGGTAGGCACATCTGGCCTGCCTGAACCAGAGGGTGAAAGTAAGAGGGTGTGGGCCAGTACGGCATACTGGTAAAGATAGCCCCACTAGTACCGGCCCATACCACTGACTTTAAAGTGTTGCTGCGGCACCACTTGTTTCCTGGACTCTTAACGGAGAGCCAAAAGTCTGCCACTCCGAAAAAGGAGGCCAAGACATTTAGCAAAGGAGATTTAAAGGAGGAGCCTGGTGCAGCAAATGCCGGTAAGAATAGAAATAGTGGCTTTTAGAAGCTGGTTACAATTGCTGTTTTGATCTCATCACTCTTTGCTTAATAAAAATTAAGCATTATAATAAGAAAATTCACAAAGGTGCTTTATGATTTTAGAGTGTGTAGCTGGTAGCTTCAAGATAGCTTGGGAAACAATAAGGAATTTTCCTTTTCCTTTATGCTTTCTGTACTAGTGCATTTAGTAGAATTTCCAAATTTAGTTTTCAAAGTGCGCCATGATTTTTCAGTCTTGTGCTTTTGAACCTCTGTTCAAAAAAGAACGGTGTCTAGAAGATACCAGATCTCTGCCTAGCCTGTTCTACACTGGAAAAATTGGTACATTCATCACAGCAACTGGTACCACTGGTGATAGCAACTGTTGAAGAACTGGTGTTAGCACAATTCAAGTGTTTTTACCATGGTATTATATGGAAACAATTCTAGGATATTGACTTCTTTGTTAATGAAAAACAACATGTTCAGATTATTTAATTTTGAAAAGAAAGTTACCGAAGCACTTTAGGCCATCTTTTGCCAAAGCTGTGAAGCCCAATCCTTCCATATTGCTTTAATAAGAGTATATAGAAGTCACACCGTCAATGTTAATATAGGATTTGCATAAGGGAAAAGACACTGGATTTTAATAAAACATGAAATATACTTAGTTTCCACCTCCCAGAAAGCCATAAGATTCAGAATAAGTGAAGGAAAGTTGTATGAATTACACTTTGCCTTACAGCAATATTTGTAAAAGTGAAGACACATTGATCTACTAACTGAATTGCAAGCGTTGCTTTCAGCTGAAAGTCAATTCCTAGCTAGGTAGAAAACTTGTATTAGCAATATGTGACAAAAGAAAGGGAGTTAGTTAAGTCATACTAGTACAGTGGTTCTCAACTTGTTTCACTCCCCGGACCACCAGCCCAATCAAAAAAATTTCGTGGACCACGTCCTTTTTTTATTTATTTTTAAAAAGTCACATGGACCATCAGTTGAGAACCACTGTTCTTGTACCTCTTGATATCATTCTAATGGGCTATTATATTTAGTAACTGTAGCAGAGTGCACTCTGTATTGCTTCCTTGCACTGCAGAAACTGACTCAGACTCTACTGGTAGTGTATCCAGCAGGCTATTTATTTGTGTTCCCTCCATCAACACCTTCACAGTCCTGTGCAACAGACTCCTTCACTTTCGGCCCTTGCCTCAGCACCTGAGAGGAGCTGAGGGCTCCCTCCCTTGAAGTCTTTGAGGCTGGGCTCAGCTCGTCCTGTTCCTCAACCTGTTGGGCTTCCCTCCTGTGCCTCTATCAGTTTTGAGCTGAAGGGCTGATTGGCTCATTAGTTCACCCAGGCTCACCAGCCTGACTGGCTAATTATCTTTAATTAGCTTCGTCAGCTTTCCCAGGGGGAACCAATTGGTGTCAGAATGATCAGAGCGCAGGCTCACCTGTTAAGTCCTTGCACTCTGTCACATACAGTGTCCTAGTGGAAAGTTTTGCCAATTGGTGCCTTCACAGTGGTGAAAACAGAAAAAACTCAGCTTTCCGGTTAAATAGTTTTAATCAAGAAGCACATACTTCAACTTTAACCCATTACACTCACTGCCTAGTAATGAAAAGTGGGAGACTTCTGAAATGAACTGTTACATTGAAGCATTATGTAATGAAACTCCTTCTAGTTCTCAGTATAAAGCCTTAAGCAAAGGTAAACGGAACAATGTGAATAGTGGCTACATTCAGCCATCCAAAAAATGCTGAATGCCTTTGTCCGATAGTAGTGCTATAAGGATATTCAGTTGCTTGTTCACCTGGGCTGGCAGCAACAGAGAGAAGGCTGTGAGTTCTCATCAATGTTCTTCTAGCTCTTTCTAATTTATTCCTTTTCTTAGCCCAATGCCCACAAGCCAGCAGGAAAAGTCTGAAAATCCACTGGCCATTCTTGCTTCTTCTTACAACTCTGGGGAGCAGTAGAGGCCTTTGAGGGAAAGGTAGAAAATATATGGATAGTTCCCCACCCTTCCAGGTCTCTAGAATATCCAAACAGAAGACATCCAAATATGATACGAATATTATCAACATCCAAATACATAGTTATTTCCCCATCATTAACTGGTGGCTTTCTTGTATATTCCCAAGTCCTGTGGCATAACACAATACACTAATACAGTATAAAAAATGTGTCTCTATTTGATACTCTCAAAACCGATGCACTCATAGCAAGAGCACTAAGAATAGCTACACCTATTTCAGGGACTGTTGATTTAAATTTCTTACACAGCTATTCCAATGCACCTAAGTGGTAGACTGCAACAGCCTTCCTGCTCATGTCTAAGAATATGTCTACACTGCAATCACAGGGTGCAATTACACTTTACGTAGACATACCTGAACTAGCTATAATCTAGCTAGCTCAGGTCCCAGTAGCAGTGAAGCCATGGCAGCATGGACTGTACAAGCTTACTTGAAACCCTGGGTAATGGCTCAGAAGGCTTGCCCATGCTGCTGTAGCTTCATTGCTACCAGCACCCAAACTAGCTATCACATTCCATAACTGCAGTGTAGATAGACTCATAGGTCTCTCCTGAGTACGCAGTGTAATGCAATATGACAGCACTTTGTTTTCAGTGATCTAACACTAAAGCCAAGGCTACACTACCTGCCAGATTGGTGGGTAGAGATTGATCTTTTGGAGATTGATTTATCGCGTCTTGTCTAGACACAATAAATTGATCCCCAAGCAATCTGTCAACTCCAGAACTCCACTGCGCCGAGAGGAGCAAGCAGAGTCGACGGGGGAGCTACTCAGCGCTGTGAAGACGCCGAGGTAAGTTGACCTGAATATGTTGACTTCAGCTATGCTATTCATGTAGCTGAAGTTGCGTATGTTAGGTCGACATCCCTCCCTGGTGTCGACCTGTCCTAACAGAACAGAATCTCTAGTAATTAAAGATTATGTCATGTGATGAAACCTCCAGGAGTGTGTCCAACCAAAACTGGCAACTCTACATTCTAATCAGCTTTGTCTATAAAATGCCAGTTTTAGTTAAGCTAAATCTTTCACTTTTTAAATCTAGGCTATTTATAGCCTACAGATTACTGCTAAATAGCTACTCAAGATACTTTTCACTAATCTGCATGTTGAGATTTTGAGATAAAGATATCTGAGCTTTTCCAAGATGTTTTGAGCCCCATCATATTCATGGCAGTCAGGTCACTTGAAACATTCAGTGATTGCCTTATAAGTGTTTTCCTCTCAAAAAAACGAATATCAAGTATTCAGTATCCTCATGCAGCCACATATAACTTAATGAAGAGTGGTTCTAAGACAACAAACATTTTTTAAAAAATCTAGAAGATGATAGTTTTCAGTTTCCAGTGCTCATTTTTTCAAAAACTAACACTACTTAATAAAATGTGATGAACTGCACTCTAACTGCATGCAATTCCCATCAAAATCAGTGGGATTTCTGCATAGCTAAAGACTGCAGAACTGGCTCTTATCTTACTTAAAAAATTCAGATATTGTGAAGTCCTTTGATGGGGACCATATGATTTTCAATATACCCTGGTTTATTATTATGTGTATTAATGGAAGCATTTCAAATTTTGCTCTGATTTTAGATTTAATGCTATTTTAAATTGATGGTTTTCAGGGCATAAATTCTAGATTTTCCCATTGTATCTGTCACAGGTAGGCCAACCCCCTTAGCCCGGTGTATCACCCAATACGTAGGCTGGATTTGGTCAGAAGCCTGTCCCACCCCTTTTTGCCCCAATAAGAAGCTATCTTGTAGGAAAAACCCTCCCCTGTTTCATTTCTCCTTTTCTGAGCCTATCAGAAAGGGATCAGAGTCTGGAGGAATGAACACCACTGACCGGCTGTTTTAAGAATGACTAATGAATGCTGTGTAAATTAAATCATGGAGATTAGAAAAAAAAAACATACCGTTGCTTTTAAAGGCTTGGGTCAGGAGAAGTCAGGGTGGGGACAAGAGAGATGGCTCAGTTAATGTGGAAAACTTTGAACATAAGAGCGGCCATACTGGGTCAGACCAAAGGTGCCTCTAGCCCAGTATTCTGTCTTCTGACAGTGGCCAATGCCAGGTGTCCCAGAGGGAATGAACAGAACAGGTAATCATCAAGTGATCCATCCTGTCACACTGTCAGTCAAATATCATCCTGTCCCTGGAAGTCAAATACCGTCAAACTGTTTTAGGATAGGGACTTTTCATTTATTATGGGTTTGCACAGTGCTTGTACAATGGGATCCCACCCACTGTGGTGCTATCACAATATAAATAATCAACAATAATGCTTCAGTATTTATATGATGTGAGCATACATGGGACTCGTGCAGGACTGAAGTGCCTTTGTGCTAAATGTGGTACAACACAAAGACTCAGTCCCTGCCTCCAGGCTGATTACAAGCCAGTTTCAAACCTCACATCTATTCCTCTGCTCATTTCAGACAATGCTCATTGTTGTCCCATAAATGCTGAGCCATCTCATCTCACTCCGGTTTTTCATGCTGTTTTTAAATGCTTGGATCGGTCTGCTCATATTGGTCTGTGAAAATGCTGCGAGTCTGAGCCCAGGTAGTATTTTTTATTTGTACTTTTCTGTATGATAGGTACTATATGTTCATTGACACAATAGCAGATGGCCTGAGGATTTATTGTCACACAACCAAAATAAACTCACGAATAATGCACTTAAAGAGAACACTCATATTGCTGTGTGTTGACCAGACTAACATGTGACAACAGTTGCTGTCTCAGAACAGGTTGATTGGAGCCTGCTGTGTTAATGGAAGATTACAAAAAAACTCATCTAACTACTACAATATAAGAGTGAACTGACCAGTAGAGAGCACATTAAATCAGACTTAAAATGTTCTTCTTAAGTCTTTCATCAGCAATTGAAATCACATTAGTGTCACTAACACATCAGTCCATCCTGCAATTGGTTCAGTATGGACAGAACCTGTACAGAACTCTACTTCAGTCAATCCATTTCTGCACAAGCACACAGGGCCACTGCATGGATAGAATTGTAGGATCTGGGCCAGGGGTCTCAAACTCAAATGACCACGAGGGCCGCTTGAGGACTAATTCATTGGCCCAAGGGCCGCATCCCTGACACGCCCCCCTCACTGCCCCCAGCCCCGCCCCCACCCCTTCCATGAGGTCCCACCCCTGTCCCGCCTCCTTCCCTGAGCGCACAGTGCCCCGCTCCTCCCCCCTCCCTTCTGGAAAGTGCTAAGCGCCTGGAGGTAGGCAGGGAGGAGGCGGGGGCACGAGGAGCTTGGTGGCTGCAGGAAATTAAATGGGAGGAGAGAAGGGGCATGAGGAGCTTGGCTGGCCACAGAAAATAACCCCGCGGGTCACGTGTTTGAGACCCCTGCCTTAGGTGAACTACTCCATCACCTAACAAATCTGAGCCTCATACTCAGCCTCAGTGTTACACATACAACGATACAAAAGTATAGTAAAAAACATTTATATTCCCAAGGAGCACGTTATACTCCTTGGGAACAGCAATCGTTTGCTGAGAAATAAGGCACTGACTTTAATCTTTTACCTCTGTGAAAAAATATAAATTCTCCCGTTTGTCTTAGAAAACTCTCTTTTCTTCCATGAATGTTCTTTTTATTTTGATGAAGTCATTTCCAAACAGTTTTAGTAAAATATATTCATTTAATAATGCACCTCACTCAAAGGACCAAACAGGAACTTAGATTAACTTCTATTACAGCACCCTCCTGGACTGGGCTGCACTCACACTCCACTCTTGCTCCGCCTCTTCCAACCCCTTCCCTATCACCTTCAAACCCCTTCCATGTCCCCTTCAAACCCCTTCCCTATCCCCTTCAAATCCCTTCCCTATCCCCTTCAAACCCCTTCCACAAAGTTCCCACCCCAACTCCCCCACTCTTCCCCTAGTTCAACCTCTTCATCAGAGTTCTCACCCCAACTCTGCCCCCTCCCTGCCCCAGTCCAACCTCTTCCCCAAATCCCCACCCCTTTCTCCCCCTTCTCCCCTGTGCACGAGGCTTACCACACCTGGCCCCTCCCTCCCAGAAACTGCCACACCGCCAGAGAATTGCCTGGTGGTAAGCGGAGCAGCGGGAAGCAGCGCGTGGCTGAGAAGCACGTGGGGGAGCGGGGGGTGGCGTGAGGAGCTTGGCGAGGGGGGCGCGGGGGCTTGGTGGGAGGGCGGGGGGGCCGCAGGGAGCTTGACTGGGGGCTGCGGGGGATCTTGGCGGGGGGTGGGGGCAGAGGGAGTATCACGGGCCACAGGGAAGGGCTTGGCGGGCCGCATGTTTGAGATCCCTGATCTGGGCCTTAATTTTTTTGGTCAGTTCTTCTCATTACACATGAAGCAATTTCTGCAGTAAAGGCACACAGCACTATCAGTGCTTTGTAATCCCAATATACAGCATAACATCTTTTCTTATTCCTGTACTCAATCTCTCCAAGGCCAGTTGTGCAAAATTATATAGGACTTCTGTGACACAGAGAGATGAATTTCAGTTTCTTCTTTTATAATGAATTACAGTGCAAACTCTTAAGTAGCTTGCAAAACAGTCCTCTTAGGTTTTTCTCCCAGATGGTGGGTGACCTTGGCCACACCCAGTTATTTACAGTGCGTGGCTCCAGTTTCTTACTTTTTCCAAGGGAGCCCCAACCTTCGCAGGCCTTTTTAAGTCCCCTCTGATGGGGAATCAAAAGGAAAGTTAAATGCCCCAGCACACCAGAGAACAACATCTTCCCGGAGCCCCTTAAACGGGGGGGCGGCGGGGAGGAAGGGGGGAAAAGGCTAAACACCACAGCATCTGTGTGGTGGTTTTTGAAGAATCCCTCTGCCTGGGCTGCTGAATCAGACTCTCTCTGTCAGGCTTACCCCTGGGAGTCTGCTGCACTCCTGGAATGGTTGGGGTGGAGATTTCCTGGCTGGGAGTTCCCCCTACACTATGGAGTCACTCCAACCATTTCCTGTTCAAGATTCTCTCCCCCACCAACTAACTGCAGTTTCCTCCTTTTTGAAGGCCTCCTCCCTACCATACAAGACTGGCAGAGCAAGAGAGGTGAGGTTAGCCCAGCACACAGGGCCTCTCCAGCACCTTCCTCATCAGTGTGAGGTCTATACACCCCATCACCTGGCTACTAAACAGGGCCGGCGCAAGCACTAGGTGACCTAGGCGGTCACCTAGGGTAGCAGAATTTGTGGAGCGGCTTTTTGCCGCCCTCAGCGGCATTTCTGCGGCAGCCCCTCAGGCTAACCCTGGAGGGGCGGCCTGGGCAGCAGTCATCAGTGCGGCAGTCAGGCGTCCTTCGGCAGTGTTTCTGAGGGAGGTCTGCCTGCCCCCGGCTTCAGTGGCATTTCGGCAGTGGGTAGCCAAAGCTGCGGGACCAACATACTTCCCGCAGAAATGCTGCCGAAGGCTGCCAAGGGCTGCAAAAAAGTTGGCGCTGCCCCTGCTACTAAACGGGCTATCAAAAAATCAGATGCTTAACAGAGATGGCCTTTTAATAAAAGGAAATCTGAACTGTACTCACTGCATTTGGGAACAATTAGAAACTTTCCAGAGAGACAGGACTTGCCCATGTAAGACTTGAACACCTCTGAGGACTAATCTGTAAGAATGATCACTTCTATGGCTTTGTGTTTATACAGAGAACATGCCTTTGGCTATAGGCCTATAGTTACTGGCTCATTCCTTTTATCCCTTTTAAATACTGGCATAATATTATCTTTCTTCCAGTCTTCTAGAATTTCCCAGTGTTCAAAGATTTATTGAAAATCAACATCAGCCAGCTCTTTTAAAATTCTGGATGCAACTTATCTGCAGCTGCTAATATTAAAATGTCTAACTTTAGAAATACTGCCTGTGGAGGTGTGTCTGATCTCCCTCCAATAATAGCCGTGCAGGGAAAAGACAAGTCCTGTCCTTTCCCAGCCCAACTGATTTCGGGGAGATCAGATTTCATGTGGAAGGGCTTATTTCAAGGTCCGTGACACATTTTTCACAGCCGTGAAATTGGTAAGGCACTACTAATATATTTAAACTCATTACTGCCTTTAACTGTGGTGGACACAGATGTTTCTTGTGTTCCTTTGCTTCCCTTATCAATTTTCTACAATTCATCACTTCTGATTTATATTCTTTCCTCCATTTTTAGATAGACAGACAGACAGATAGATAGATACTTTCACATCCCCTCTACACCAAGTCAGTTTTTAAACCAATGCAGCCTTCTTCCTCTATTGTGGCTTTTTAGCTTCTAGTAAAGTGTTCTTAAACAAATTGCCAATCATAATTCACAGTTTTCTGATTAAATTCTTCCTCCCAGCTGATCTGGCTCATAATTGTTTTCAGCTTTGTGAAACTGACCCTTTTTAAAGCACCAAGTATATATATTACTAGTCTGAACTTTATGCTGTTTGCACATTATAAATGTGATCACATCATGATCACTTGTACTTAAACTACCATTAAATTTTAGTGCTATGATCAGTTCCCCTTTATCTGACAACAGTAAGTCTAATATAGAATTCCACCATGCTTGATGCAACACTTTTTTAGTTAGGAAATCATCATCTATAATATTTAGAAATTCAATGGATGTTTTAGTACTGTCAGCATGAGACTTCCAGCACATGTCACCAAACTGAAATTCCTCATGATCATACGGCATTTTTCCTACACAGTCTCCCTTCAAGAATAGTCAAAATAATAGAATAAGGAAAATCAAACAATTAGGGAATTAAAAAGAAAAGACAGCAATGAATACAGTACTTCAAAACTCAAGAATCCTTCGATTTTTCCCATTCCACCTCAGTTGCACCAATAACAATTCTAGACTTAAATCAGGACAATAAACAGGGATAAGATTTCATGTTAAATATCAGAAATACTTAACAGATATGTAGCAATATTAAATAGCAATATTTTACATTAATAACCATAATTCTCCTAATAGAAAAAGAAACTTTCCCTCCTCTTTATATCAAATCCATGGTACAGACACCTTGTTATCTTTTCGTGAAGGCAATGGAGTCACAGAAGGAACTAGCAAATAAACTGCCAAGAAAGAAATACTTTGACAAAACATGTCACAGCCTGCCACTGGATTTAATGTAACTAATGGCAGATTTCATTCAAATAAATGGGATTTCTCTCCCTCTCCCCACATCTTTATATTCTGAATGATATGTAGACATATGCATGTCAAATATTTCAGTTCAATACAAAATCTAAAGGGATATATATTTTTGTCTTTAGCCTTTGAGTGTAAGTACATAATATACACTATGCTCAATAAACTCTCTTTAGTGCATATATGTACAACTGAGTAACATTACTTATAGGTGGAGATATGTAAGTAGGACGGCCTTGAAAAATCAAGTTCTTAAAACTTTTTACTTGAAATATAAAAATGTGTTAAATATATTCAATCATCATTATGGGCATTTTTAATTTAGCATATTTGTAATCCTGGTTTGTTTGCTTTTGCCATAATTCCCATTATTTTCTGTGTGAATATGATGGCTGTCACAATGGCTCTAAAAACATATTATACGGTAGGTAATTTTTTCAGATTATTTGCAAATCAGAAATATAAATCCTATATCCAGGCCCACTGAAATCAATGGCCAAACTCTGACTTCAGCAGGTGCAGGATTTCAAACCAAGTTTCTCAATATCCATTGATTCACACTTTTGAGTTTAATCTTCCAATTATTTTTCTTAAAATACCAAAGAATAACTTGCATTACAGTACTGAAGGCAGATAACTAAGAATGTATTTTTA
>ML677347.1:1013754-1024743 GCA_007922305.1 Dermatemys mawii
AACTTGCATTACAGTACTGAAGGCAGATAACTAAGAATGTATTTTTATTGCTTATGTCAACTTGCATTACAGTACTGAAGGCAGATAACTAAGAATGTATTTTTGTTGCTTATGTCTAAGACTAATGTTCAAATTGCTGATTCACTAACATTTGACCAATGAAACCATCAAATATTCTCCCAAGTTTTCAAAGAGGAGTTCCATTTCAAAATCCATCTTGTGCATGACAGCAGAATAAGTTTTCAAAACTGCACATGTTCAAAGAAAATATCTGTAACTGAAGAATTCACGTTGTGGCTTCCAGGGAAGTGCTGTCTTGGAATCATGAGATTTTCTAACTTTTTCCTTCACAAAGCTCAGCTAATTTAAAGTGATCATTTAAAAGAGATAATTTTGACTTTTTGATTTTTAGGATTGAACTCGTATATTTTCCTGTTCTGTAGGGGCCTCAAACCACCCTCAACAAATCCTCAAATCAAGAAACAAATAAATTGCTATTAAAATCTCCCAGCAAATGAACTCAACTAGCTACATTCTTATAATGAATTTCCATACTTTCAATACAGCTGCACACAATATAAATCTCCATCTTCTAATTACATTTGAAAGCTAAAAGCCAAGGAAAAACAAATGTTATTGGTTTTCCCTCCCTAATCTGCACAATCTGTAAATAAAATATTCCAGTACATATGGGCATTTCCCCAAACAAATTCCTTTTCCTTCCCCTTTGCCACAGAGTTGCACAACAGCTACCCAAACAGTCTAATCCCAAACAATCCCAGTGAGGAAGAGGAAAGCCAACAATTTAAACAAGGAAACTGATAGCAACATTATTCTTCATTCTAATGTGCAATATTGCACTCTCCACTCTGGCCTTATCTTCACTAGGAAAAAAGGTGCGTTCTTAACTCAACTATAGGAAAGCCTAGTCTTTAACTCGACCTGCTAACTTGTGTGAAAACAACAAATTGCCTTGTCTTCATAAGGATTTACCTTGAGTTAACTATGTTTTGTTCAGAATACACCTTTCTTTCCTAGAGAAGACAAAGCTTTAGAGATCAGCAGCTGAGAGTGGCTAGCCTCAAGAGCTTCAGTATGGGGGTAGTTTTATTATAGATTTAATTTTCTATAAGATTGTATTTGCGTAATCATCTTTTCCTTAGGGACAAGGTGGGGGTGGAATGTTAAAATTAGTACAGTATGTGTCAGAAAAATATGATTTTTAAGAGTGACTATATTAAATTTTAAAAATTAAGCTGTACCTTATTTCTAAATTATTGACAGTTCTTCCATAGTTTCTCATATTGCAAATTACATGACCCACCAGAATAAACATATTGAAAGCCCCCTTGAGAAAGCTCTCATGGATCTGTCTGACCCAAGCAGGATGTGATATATGGTCATTCAGAATCATCAGAGAGGAAAGCAAGTTCTTTAGGGGATAAAAGTTGCACAAAGCCACAAAGTATCCAGAAAGACCTCCTAAACATCATAATAAAAGACAAACAGACTTTTGAATGTAACCACAGGAAGAAGATGTTGATGAAGTTAGTCATCAGGTCAGTAATTCTGGCAGTGCTTTCTATGAGAACAAAACTACCTATCTAGGAACTTTTCTGGCCCTCCTCACTGTAGTATTTGGGGAACTAAAGAAGCTCATGTTCATGGGAGAGGGATGTAATGTTTTGTCCCTTTAAGGGTTTCTTAACCATGACCCAACACTGGGTCACCAGAATGTTCCAAAGGGTTGTGTGGCAGCTCCTGCGGCTCCAGTCAGACAGAGCTGGCTTGGCTCCGGGTATCATGACTTGGTGCACAGAGTCACAGTGCTGCTCAGGTTTGGCCCAGCCACCTTTCTGTCATGTCAACAAGGGGATCAGACAGACCAAATTTGAATGTGTGGCGCTTCAGCCCCATATGCCCTAACTCACACAAGTTTGGCCCAGTCACCCCCCATCAGTGGGGTGAGCAGATGTCTGGTTTTCAACTGGAACACCCGGTTGAAAAGGGATCCTAGTGGCTCCGGTCAGCATTGCTGACCGGGACACTGACTATTCAGTTGGCAGTGCTGCGCAGCAAGTCTGGCAGGCTCCCGACTAGCCTCCATGCCATGCAGCTCCCGGGAAGCAGTGGCACATCCTCCCTCTGGCTTCCACATGTAGGGACAGCTGGGGACTCTGCACACTGCTCCTGCAGCTCCCACTGGCCGGGAACTGTGTCCAATGGGAGCTGCGAGGGCGGTGCTTGAAGTCGGGATGGCACGCAGAGCCACCTGTCCGTGCCTCTGTGTAGGAGCCGGAGAGGATGACATGTCACTGCTTCCAGGAGCTTCTTGAGGTAAGTGCTGGCCAGAGCCTGCACCCCGACTCCCTCCCATGTCCCAGCCCCAGTTCTGATTCCCCTCCCGCCCTCTGAACCTCTCGGTCCCAGCCCAGAGCACTCTCCTACACCCCAAACCCCTCATCCCTAGCCCCATTCCAGAGTCTGCACCTACAGCCAGACCCCCCTACCCCCCAATCCCCTGCACTCCAACCCCCATCCCAGCCTGGAGTCCCCTCACACACTCTGAATGCCTCATTTCTGGCCCCACCCCAGAACCCACACCCCCAACTCAGAGCCATTACCTTCTCCCACACCCTAATCCTCTGCCTCATGCCAGACCTGCCTCTTGTACCCCAAACCTCTCATCCCTGGCCCCACCCCAGAGCCCGCACACTCAGCCAGAGCCCACATCCCTCTTTTGCATCCCAACTCACTTCCTTAGCCTGGAGCCCCCTCCCACACCCTAAACTCCTCACTTCTGGCCCTCCCAGAGCCCACACCCCAGCCACAGCTCTCACTCCCTCCTGCACCCCAGCCCCCAAGCCAGCCAGGTGAAAATGAGCAAGTGAGTGAGGGTAGGGAGAATGGGGGGTGTGGGGGTGTGGAGTGAGGGGGCAGGGCCTCAGAGAAGGGGTGGGGCATGGGCAGGGTGTTGTAGGAGGGGCAGAGCAAAGATGGTACGAGGGGTGGGGCAATTGTGTTCAGTTTTGTGCAAGTAGAAAGTTGGAAACCCTACCTGTCAGAGGGGTGAGGGCAAATTGAGAGGCACTGCAAACCAGAGGTCATACTGTCCTGAGCAGGGAGCAGAGCCCAGCCAGCCCTGAAGAACCAGAGCCACCACTGCAAGATGAGTGCGGGGCTGACTTGCTCTGCAAACCCTGCCCCAGGGCCTCCCACAAGGGACAGGACCTGACTGCCTCACCCCAGGCCCTCCCTTTCTCCAGAGACAGGAACCAACCCCCATCACATCCCCGCTAAGGCAGAACCAAATCCCCTCCCCAAACCAGGGCCATCCCTCTTACCCTGGGACAGGATCTGACCCTCCTCCCCACTTATTTACTGGGTCACAGCTGGCCATCAACATTTACAAATGGGTTGAGACCCATTGCTCTGCAGTACTGTTAACCAAGTACACCAGCACTAGTGCAAGAGTTGTGAGAATCCTGCGATGGCTGCTGGAGCTCAGCTAACTAGGAGCATTATCCCCTTAGCCTTGTGGGTATGCCCAGCTATTTTTCTATAAGCTGTGCTTAAAGTGGTCTGAAAAAAGTGTATGGGGAGCGTTATAATCGGGGAGCAGCAGCTGCTCTGGTAAAACAGTGCTTAACGTGCTTCTCTCAAAAAGCGAGCTTAATTTAATTTTTTTTTGTCCAGGTCTGTTACCCCTTGTGACTGCCCCCATCCACACTTTAAGTATGGTCTATAAGGCATATCAGAAACATGACGGAGAGCCAGTTTCCTGTAGAACACCAGCAAGTGTTAAATGGACTAGTTTGGAAATCTCCAGGATATGGTGTTCTTTATCTCCTGTCCAAAACTGGTGTATAATGTTCCTGCATTGCAATTCAGTGGTGAGTGGAGTGATTCCTGCTTCCTGTTTACATAATAAGTAAACCCTTGAAGAATCCTTTAGGATACAATGGAATGCAATCAATACAATATAAGATATTACTGTATTATATTATCTCTTAATTAGTGGGCATTACAACAATGATTGTCATCAGTCTTGAAAGTATCACCTACCAAAACCAGAAATGATGCCCCCTGGAACTGTTCCAGTAATGATGTAAAAACCTGATAGATGAAGAAAGAATGCCTCTGGATATAGTTCACCTGTGGTAAGCAGTTAATACTGGAGGATACTGGGGTCTATACGATGGCACATGTTGAATCATTATCTAACTTTCCATATGGACAAAAAACAGGCTTTGAAATTTTTTCAAACAGCTACACTCGAGTTCTTTTTGTTAAAAAAAGGATTTAGAGTTTAAATATCAGAAGACCCCAAAGAGGCAAGTTGTCAGATAAAAATCTTTAATTAAAGTTTAATTTAAATCTTGTATTATATATTTACTTTGCTGAATAATTAATCAATGAGCAGATAGTTAAAGGTAATAGGATTTTCTCTTTTGCTGATATAAGCCACTTTTTTACCCAGAAGTTCAATGTCAACATAGAGGGACATGCTAAATGAGACAATATCACATCAATATTTAGCTTCAATTTGGCTGTTTAAACATTGGGGCATATTAGTTAAAACTTTCAGAGAATACCATCCCTTGAGCCCTAGCAGAAAGAATTTGCAATTCACAACACATAATTCACAGGAGAAAAGAATCATCAAGAAACACCATTCCTCTGATAAGCATAAGCCACTTGTTAGAAAACATTCAACTTTCAAACCGATGGTTTAACACATTTGCTTAAATAGTCCAGTCTTTAGCCTTACCAGAATATTAAACAAACATTAATGATATTTTCTATCATGTACTTGTCACAGCCCTCACCAAGATCACTAGGCAGCTGTATTTGGGCACTTTACACTAGAACCATGCCCTATATGCTTTCCTGAGACACAGAAAGCTCCAGCACTGTTTCTTTCCTTGGCTTCTATGGCATACTTCCTGGGCATAGACTCAGTCTGGTAATCCTTCGTGGAAGTGGGGGTACACCACAACCCAGCTAATCTAGGCCTCCAGAACCAGGACTGATCCATCCAAAAAAATCACCCCACATGCCTAAGCACATCTTTTCCCAGAGCTCCAACCTTGTGGGTACTCTGGTTTATAGTTTACCTCTTCAAGAACTTGGGATAATTGAAGCAAATAGAGATTTTGCAAAATGAATTCTAAACCAAGCACATGCTTTACTCATAGACAGCATAAGAGAATTACAGATCATTTAGAAAACAACAAATCTCTCAATGCCATGCTCCTCTCCCTAGCTCATCCTGCTTTTGATTCTCCTTGGAAGTCTGTCTGTGTTCAGGTAGACAGGGCCCCTCTGCTGCCTTCTCATCAGGCTCCTGCAGCAAGCTCCCCCAGCTTCAGCCATGAAATGACCAGAGTGCAACTAGAGCCCCTTCTGCCCTTTTAATAAAAGTTCATGTTCCCTCTGTCATGAGACTCCCCAGATGAACCTCATCAGGTGATCAAAGTTTTCCCCCTTTCCTCACCACGCAGCTGATCTGTTGCTTAGTCACCAGGTCAGTGGAAGAACAAGTTTTCTTAGTTTGGGCAGATCTTTGTCTAAAGCTGAAGATCATCAAAGTTTAATGATCCTCCATTGCTCGCTCTCTGCAAGAATTTCTCCCAATACCTCCTATGTTCCAAGTCCAAGATAAAACCGTGGCATTAATTATGTTACCATCCTTTGGTTCTTTACTGTTTGCATCCCATATCAGCCATCTCATCCATAACTGATGTCAAACTAACCAGATTCTAGTTACTCAGGGTATCACATTAACTTTTGGAGGAGTTGTAGAAACAGTGAGGACAGAGAGAGAGAGAGAGAGATAAATTGGAAGTATGGTCAAAAAACAAAATAGGGCCAAATTATGTCCTGGCTTAACAAAGCCCTGACTGGGATGATTTAGTTGGGGATTGGTCCTGCTTTGAGCAGGGGGTTGGATTAGATGACCTCCTGAAGTCTCTTCCAACCCTAATCTCCTACGAGTCTATGTTAATAGCATTCTAGTTTTTTAATCAAAATGTTGGTGGTACCAGATGCTGCTAAAGATTTCTATTCTAAGACCACTGTCTGACTACTAATACGTGTAGAAAGAGTATAATTTAATTTTCCTTAATTCTCTCAGCAGAAAATACTTATCCTATCTTGAGTTATTAAAAGGTCAAATGGGTTCAAATCTGAATTCGGGTTGGGATATTAACAGGCAGTGTGGAAGGTTTTTTGTCTTTTTGACACTCTCTTTCAGTGACAGGAGAGAAAAAAGGATAAAGAATTCTAATAATTTGAGGGAGTAGGGGGAAGTGTTTGAAAAAAGAGAAAGATATAAAAAACAGAACGGCATGAGAGAGGGCAAAAAAAGAGGTAAAGGTCCCACTTGGGAATAATAGAATAGTTATATTAATTAGCATTTGAATTAGGAAGTCTTTGATGGGGAAGAGGACTAATTAATTAATCATTCCAACACCTCCAGAGTTGAGTAAGATTGCCCCAGTTTTACCAATGGGTAAAATGAGACAGAGAGGTTGAGGGCCTCATTTTCAGAAGAACTGAGCACCAGGGCTTCTATTGAAGTCAATGAGACTTGTGGTACAAGACCAATAGTCAGAGGATCAATAGTCAGTTTCAGAACTAGAATTAGGGTATAGCAGTTGCTAAGTCCCAGCCACAGGGTTCAGACCACAAGACCGCCACCATGTCGTGAAAGAAGACAGAAATGCTCCTGTATGCCTTGTGGAAAGTCAAAGCTGCACAGAAGAAACTGTCTAAAACAAAACTATCTGATTTACAGAAATAATGCTTTGCCATATAACAGGGTCTAATATCAAGAGAAAAATGAAGGAAATTTATACATAGCTTTGCGCCCTTTCTCCCTTCCCATAAGTAATTGAATTTAAACACAATGGGTCAGATTTTGCCTACCTTATTCTGAAAAGCTCCTTACCCTGCAAATAGCACCATTGACTTTGACAATAATGTACTAAATAGAAGCAGGATGGAGTTTAGCTCAATGGTAGTGACAGAAGTATAGGTTTAGCAGAGGCTGACCCTGGTCCTGGCAGAATGTATTTTGGGAAGCATAAAAAGGTCTCAAAGTTTTGAAGAAATGTTTTGATGTAAAATGGGGCTTGCAGGTCTGTTAGGCTTAAAAAGATAAAGGATACATGATCAGGAATAGAGATAGGCACATCAGTGCCATAACTGAAGAAGTTATTTTGGCACCCAAGTCAAAGAAAAAGAACTGAACCTTTTTAAAAACTACACATATAATAGATATGATACATAGACACACACGTGCCTCTACAATTCGTACTGCAATGCAGAAGCATAAATACAATCAAACAAATTTACTTCATATAATGTGACAAAGAGTCCTGTGGCACCTTATAAACTAACAGCCATATTGGAGCATAAGCTTTTGTGGGTGAATACCCACTTCGTCGGATGCACCCATGAAAGCTTATGCTCCAATACGTCTGTTAGTCTATAAGGTTCCACAGAACTCTGTCGCTTTTGCAGATCCAGACTAACACGGCTACCCCTCTGATACTTCATATAATGTGTGTATCTGTGCTTGCCCTTATTCCAGTTCTTTATTATTTTCTCTTCTTCCTTCCTTCACTTACATCCATTTATTTTATCTGCACTCTATTTCTTTTTTCCTCTGTTCTACTGCCTCTATTTTCTGTTCACATTCTGTTCATCTTCTGTCCTTCTCTTCCCCACTCACACCTCCCTTCTCAAATTTCTCTTTCCTTGTTTCATGTCTTTTAGACTCTTCCTCTATTCAATCCCACTCCCATTTCCTTGGTAGCCAGAATCCTCTTTAAGATGGAAAATCCACAGGGAAGGCCCATGACTTCTGTTTTTACTCTATGTCTAGCACATTGTAGGTGCTACCAGAAACAACCGGTAAGTTCATATCCCTTTCCCCCCTCCACTCTCCCCACATTCCACTCCCCCACTCGCCCTGACCCACTAGTGAAAGGTTTGCATAGTACAAATAGAACCCATTTGGAAAGCAGGATGCATTCTAGGTTCTATCACTCAAATTACATGAGCCTCAGTCCAGGATTGGGAACCTTCAAGCACCCCTAACTCGTGTCAACCATGCTCAAGTCCACAGGTGCCACCCCATATACCCATGCAGGCCCTGGTATTTGCTTACTTACCTTTTGATTTAATATTTAAAAATAGGCTCCTGGAGAAAGATGCCCACTCAGGTCTTTCCCCACCACTTTCTTTATGGGATCAATTGCTTGCCCAATGCCAGAAAAGAGCCTTGTCCCTCAAGAGGGCAATGGGAGCAAGAAGCACTCCTGCTTGACCAGCCGGATCTCTATTATGTGTTACAAGGTGACTGGCAACTATAAAATCACTAAGAGATGCATCCACATAACCTAACACAACAGGACAGAAGCCCCATAATTGCAAGGGCTGAACTATTAAGGAACACGAGGCACAGGGGGAAGGGAAGTGATTTGGGTAAAACTTGTAGGGTCTAATAAGCTGCTAACACTTGGAATGGCCCTATTAAGGTCAAGTTTGCATAGCACATCCCCAATAAACTGCAAAACTCACGAAGGATTAGTGTCAACCATAGTACTAGGTTGATAGGAACTTTTGGGATCTTCAGCAGGAAAGATACAAAGCTATGAAGTCTCCTAAATGATCGAGGTCTGAATCTAATTTACTCTGTCATGTAGATGGGAAAGACTGTATTTATTTAAGGATTTTTCTTCATCCAACAGATAACTCCGGATTTAAATGGGAGTAGGCTGCTGGTCTCTCTTGAGGGGTCTTCAACTTTTGAATTCATGTATCCCTTTGAGCTGCTGGAACCCAGATTTTTTATACTTCTGGGCATGTTACATCTCTCATTCTCTTTTATAGGCATTTGGAAAATCTGAGTCCTGAGGTGAAGGGATTGTAAAACCTAGTGTGGCCTGTTGGAGATTCAGGGTCTGTTGAGTTGGTTAGATTGTTCTTGCTGGGCAGTCTGGTAGCAATGATAAATTCTGGACAGAGGATTTTAAATTTTTTAGTAACTGTAGTGTGAAGCACAGATTCTGGGATAGGAGATGGCTAAATCAAATAAATACATTATATATCATTTCCACAATTAAAGGCCAGATTACTTTACTCTGGTTACAACATTTGAATTGACAGCAACAATATAGGTCAATGAGCGTTATTATCCATATGGTCCCTAGAAGATGTATATTGTAGATTTAACAGAGAGAAAATTACAAAGCAAGCTGGGGATTGGATAGCAGCAGATTACAGCTTTTAAACTGCATCGCACAGACAAAACCCCATTTTTCTCAGAGGACTTCTGTTGAGAAACATTGATTTTTTAAAAAAGAAAAAAAAAACCCTACTTGCTATCATTGTAGTTTTACTAAAAAACTTTCACTAACTCAAGCCAGCTGTCAGTCAGCTCACCACGGACAGCTCTGCTAACAAGCCAGTAAGTACAAAGCATATATGTTAAAAGTCAGTTTTAATCAGTGTCATGAGTTATAGCCATTGATTTACCAGCATCTGTTTTAAAGTTATTTCCTAGTAATGAGGATATAAAATGCAGCTGTAAATTAAAATTAAAATGTCATGATGAAGAGCAGATGGGTTCATGCATTAACCAATCACATCAAAAGTGTAGCTCAAGTGTTTATTTAAGCCTGATTCAGCAGAGCACTTAAAGCATGTGCTTCAAGCTGGAACTTATGCATGTGCTTAATTGTTTTGGGGACTGGGTTGGATTTAGCAAACATTTAAGACCTTTGATGGATTGTCACTCTTGGGCCCGATAGAAAGCCCAGTGGGCTTTGGGTCTGACCCTTAAATCACAAGTGAAGATGAAGCTGATAGCATCAATCTAGTTCTCATGGGACACCACTCCATGTCATAAGAACAGCGGAATGATTGGCAAACTCTGCCAATGACAGGCCCCAGACTAACTGAGAGGCTGCTGCAGGTTAAAATCAATGTGTGTGGAAGGTTGCACATACTTGAACTATATTAAAGTATAGCCATTTCCTAATCATAAAATGTATCCGACTCTAGAACAATCTCCCAAGGGAGGTGATTGAAATGTTTTTTGGGACATGGAATAATAGACAGGACAAAGAACCCAAGAGTATACTGGGGGAAACAATTCTACATTGAGGGGGAAAAGGAATGAATGCCACAACAGGTTTGGATGGAACAGGGTGGAACACTGTGCCTGCACCAAGCCCCAGCGAGTCCAGTGGTGTTCTGGACACAGGGTATGATGCAGTATTTTGATTGCAGTGTGGGGACAGTGGGAGGACTTTCAAGGTGAAGATAGTAAAAATCATGTAAAAAGGAAAATTAAACATTTATCCGAATACCTTAACACTCCACGGATATAATTCATTTAAAATCATGCATTTCTTAATTTGTTTAACAAATGCCAATTTCACACAGATTGCTCTGAAACATTAAAGCACATCACCTTTTTATGACAACAGCTCTTCAAATTCCTAACTTTCCTGCAGGCTAGCAAAGCCATTATAATTAAGTCACAGAGGACTCAGTTCTCATACACTTCTATAAGTATCTCAAAACTTGCAAAAATTAATTTCAGTGCCCCTCATTCTGGATGGTGGGGAAAGGGAATAGGGGGAATGCAACAAAAATTAAAAAGAACAGCAAAGCATGAATTAAGGCATTTGGAGCAAACAAAAAATTGTTCCCGCCCAGCAACCTACCCCGCTCCCACTCTTTAAAAAATAATAAAGTAAAGGAGACATTTGAAAGCCGGTTGTAGAGCACTGGAGAATATATTTATCAAGCCACTAATCATAAAAAGCATGAAGGCATCATTAATTTTGCAGATTTCATGCTTATTTTAAGCACTGGCAGAGAAAATGCCTGGGGTGACTAATTCCAGCTATAAAATTGAAAGAGAAAAGAAAAGAAAAGAAAAGAAAAGAAAAGAAAAGAAAAGAAAAGAAA
>ML677347.1:1024753-1075973 GCA_007922305.1 Dermatemys mawii
AAAGAAAAGAAAAGAAAAGAAAAGAAAAGAAAAGAAAAGAAAAGAAATGAAGACGTTTCTCTTTTCTTGAGAAGAAAAAATACACAAGGATGTAGGCTACGAAATTATACTTTTATGCTTCTGAGTATTTTCTTCATTGCTAATTGACTTCAAGAGTCACAATTAAAAGCTCTTATTTTCAAGCTATGCTTTTGCTACCTACAGCTTTTGTAGCCTTCAAAGAGCTACTTTTCTTCTTCCAAACATATTTTAAAAGAAACACTGTGTCCATTTTGCTCTCTGCACAGCGATTTTAATACACGCATGCTACAAAACATTTTCATTATGTATAAATTAGGATACGCTTTTGAAAACAAAGCTTTTTTTAAATTAAAAATCTGCATTTCAGAACCTCCTGCTGGTGGCAGCCATCTTATCATTTGCAACAGCTGTAGTACTGTTGCAAGAGATTGCAAATCAATTTATATACTGCTTTGTTACTGAAGAATTTTTTACTCAGTAAACATATTATTTCATTATTCAAACTTTAGAGATCCTCTCATGTTAAGCTAGTAATAAAGCAGGATAGAAATTGGTTTCACACTCTTTTATGTTGGGCCCCCACATGGTTTGTCTTAGTAAGATCACATCTAGTTACATCCTGGGCAAGTACAAGTACCCCACTAACCTCTACAAGGTCCAAGAAGCAACAGGAATGTAGAGGTAGAGTACAAACATAGACTGCCGAAACTGCAGTGAACACCATGTAGGTGGCTGGAACCCTGTATCTACAAGGAGCTCGGCAGAGAATTGAGACCTGTGGCTGCATGAGTGATATTCTCTTGTTTTCTCTACCTAGTACAAGGCCACCAGCAGATTAACTACACAGTTTATACTTTGTAGACTTGAATCTATTGATGCTATATACATAGCATTGCTCTATCTCAAATCTTAGGGTAGTTTAATTCAAAGGTGTCCTAATGGTTAAAGTTGAGGTACCTCCTTGGTCCCACAGTGATCATATACCTCTGAATATCCCTTTCGTAGCCAAGACCATGAAACCCTGCATATGCTATTGCAGACGATTCCACTATAAGGTGACACTTGCTAGACTGTTACCAATCAGCTAGCTCTGTGGCTTCCTCAATTACCCTACTTGTAGATTAGCAAATCTTCAGAGAGAAGGGTCAAAAGGCTCCTAGAATTTATTTTTTGCATGATAGTTAACACTTCCTGCTTCTCCTGTTTCACTGTGGAAACTCCATATAAGGAAACAGAAAGCTGGCATCCAAATGCATTTAGTCAAGACTAATAACTGCAATACGTCTTGGTATTTGGTTCTGTATTCTGCGTACATTCTTGAGTGAAAAACCCCCAACATTTTGGGGGGGAATTTGTTTTTTTGACAGCTTATTCTGAGTCTTTTTTTTTTGACTACATAATTACTTCTCCTCCAAAGTCATGTATATTCTCTTTCCCAGGAGCACATTTCACATCCATTTTTATAGCGTACAGCCTCACAACAACCTGGGATTTAATTGTACCTAAGTGATTCTCAAAAGGATATTAAATATCATCATCATAACAGCTCTCTTACCAAGTATTGAGCTCATTGTTGATTAGCCAGAGGAATTTATTTGAACAAGTTGCTGACTTTCATGCCAGAATTTCTAGTACTAATTTTTATCTCACTGTTAAGCTTCTCCTTAATGAAAGTGTCTTTTCCAACCTAGGTTCCTAATTAAACATATGTGGTCTGATTTTGAGAGGTGCTAAATGCCCCTGGCTCCCTCTAGACTAGGATGAAGGTCAATGAGAGGTGGAAGAGCTTTGTATCTCTGAAACAATTCTCAACACTATACAGGCCTTTGCTGGCTCTATGAGGGGCCAGGTGGACACAGACCAGGATGATGGGTTAATTGGCTGTTCTTTTAGGCTGAAGTCCCAGGAAATTGCGCATGACTCATCCACATACAGGATAACAGGTTACTAATATTACTAATCAAGAGGCAGTGTTGGCAGTGGGATAAGAGGCAAGCTGTGTCTGCATTGTGTGTACATTTTCTAGGCCACTCTAAAATACACACACGCAAAGGAGCAGAGGGGTGGCATTTCCTGCTAAGAATTAAAAAAATTAGAATACAGATAAAAGCACCTCATTATTTACAAACCATTTGTGATCGTTTCCCAAGTTACCTGATGTAAGAATTTGCAGGCTTTCAATGTAACTCATTAAGATAGTTCCTAAAGTCTGATCTACTTAGATTGTAAACTCTCTGGGGCAGGGACAGTCCTTTTCTTGTGTGTGTGTATAGAGCCTAGAACAATGGGGCCCTGGTCCTTGTCTGGGGCTCCTCGGTGCTAGTGCAATGCAAATAAATAATAATCTCATTCCCTGTCTCCTTTATAAACAACAGTTCTGGACTTCACATGCTGCAGGAGACAAAAAATGAAATGAAATTAAGAGATATTAAAGAACCAGAAGAAGCATTTTTTGTCTGAAGTCCTTTGCAGGACTTATATGTACAGCTACATTTTAGTCACAGGTATTTTTAGTAAAAGTCATGGACAGTTCACCGGCCGTAAATTTTTGTTTATTTCCAGTGACCTGTCCATGACTTGGGGGGCAGCCCTGGGGGTGCCATGGGTACTGGGGGGCACCTCAGGTGCTGGGGGTGCGGCCCAGGGAAGCGCTGTGGGTGCTTGGGGAGGAGGTGGCCTGGAAAAGCACCGTGGGTGCTGGGGGCGGGCATAGCTAGGGGGCTTTGTGGGTGCTGGGAGAGAAGCATGGACTGGGGTGGGGGCTTCAGGTGATGAAGAGGAAAGCGACATGGGTGCTGGCGTTGTCACGGCCTGGGAGATACCATGGGTACTAGTGGGGAGTCACAGCCCAGGGGACACTGCGGGTGCTTGGGGGGTGCTGGGGGTGTGACCTGAGGAAGGGCTGTGGGTGCTCGGGAAGGCGGGGAGCCTTGGATAATAGGAAGGCGAGGTTGGTGGGGCTGGGGCAGGTTCCCTAGCCAACTCCTGGGAAACAGCAACCCCAGCTCCTAGCTCCACATGCTGCCTCTGCTCCAGCCCAAGCCCCAGTTCTGCAGCTCCCATTGCCTGGGAACCGCGGCAATGGGAGCTGCGGAGGCAGTGCCTGCAGGTGAAGGCAGCCCGTGGAACTAGGAGCTGAAGGAGGGGAGTTCCTGTCACCCTTCGGGGAGCTTCCCCCAGGTAAGCACCACCTCGGACCTGAACCCCCAGCCGGGAGCCCCCAAACTTCCGCTGCTAGCGGGTGCTGGGGGGAGGGCGCAAGACTGCCTCAGCAGCAGCCAATGTGACTGGCCTAAGGGTTGCCTGAGCTGCTCAGGCAGTTCCCGGGCCAGCCGCACCAGGCTGCAGCAGAAGTCACGGAGATCACAGAATTCATGACCAACGTGACAAACACGGAATCTTACTTATATGTACCAGATACCAATGTAAATGTCAAGCTACAGGGACTGTCGTAAGTGGAAGTTGTTAGATATTGCTCCTTTTGCCTCAGACTACTGTAAAGGTTCATCCCACCCTCTGATATGCTTCAAGAACCTAATTAAATCAAATCCTGCACGTACTATGAATATATCTGCAGTACCATATTTTTACAAGATAATCACCGTTGCTGTTTTGGAATATTTTCTTTACAATTGTGCATGGTTAATTTGGATGCAGTTTATTTATCTGCTCTTGTTAGTACTGTGTATTCCCAGTTTCTTTGTGGATTATATATGTACTATAATGTTAATGAAGCATAAAATTATTGTAACCCTTCTGCCCATCAGAGTTGGCAGCAACAAGGGCCGGGTTCAGTATCCAGGGGTTCCATTCCAATAGCACAATACAAAAAAAACGGCTCGAGCCCCCACCCAGTGACCTGGGACAACCATATACCACTCCTCTGGGCGTCTGTAAGAGACAATACTTCCCCTCTCGCAAGCACAGAGTCTGAGTGTACCAAAGCCTTTTAATAACAGGGAGAAACAATGTGGCATTATATTGGGGAAACACCACAAACAAGGTTAATAAACCAAACCATGAACCAGAAGCCCCCCTCCCAGCAACTAGGCCGTGGCCTTCCCTTTGGCTCTTGAGTTCCACAACCCCAAAAGTCACTCAATAGCCCCAAAAGTCCAACAGCCCAAGAGTCTCTGTTCTTGGTCAGTGCAGAGTTCAAAAGTCAATTGGCAGAGTCTTACCTCCAGCCTGGGTGGAATTGGAGGGTAGGGCACGGGGCACCTTACGTGGTCCGAGGCCAACTGCTCCGCCTCTCCGTGAGGTTCCGCTGCAGCTCTCACCGCAATCGGCTCTGCTCCGCTCCGCTGGCTGTCCCACGAACCGCTCTGCCCGTTGATCCGCTAGCTGCTCTGCTAGCCGACACACAGACAGCTGTGCCGCGCCGGTCACTCTGCCCGCAGCACCAACGCCTCCGCTAGTCAACAGACAGCTGTGCCGCGCCGGTCACTCCGCCCGCAGCACCAATGCCTCCGCTAGTCGACAGACAGCTGTGCCACGCCGGTCACTCTGCCCGCAGCACCAACGCCTCCGCTAGTCGACAGACAGCTGTGCCATGCCGGTCACTCTGCCCGCAGCACCAATGCCTCCGCTAGTCGACAGACAGCTGTGCCACGCCGGTCACTCTGCCCGCAGCACCAACGCCTCTGCTAGTCAACAGACAGCTCTGCCGCGCCGGTCACTCTGCCCGCAGCACCAACAACTCCGCTAGCCGTCCTGCTAGCCGACACACAGACTGCTCTGCTGCACCAGCCACTCTGCACTTTTCTCAGGCCCCCCTACTTAAGACAGTGCTCAGTGATTTCTTTAGCTCTTAGGTGATTTCAGCTCTTAAGTGATTTCAGCATACAGTAGGGGAGCCTTAGTGCAGGTGCACCAGGGAGCCCAAAGCAATTTTCAGCTCAGCAGCCTGAAACCAGGCTCCTAATGGAAGGAAAAAATCAATTCTGACATTCCACAGTGGAGAGAGGCAGGGTGCAATAGGCCTGGGAGGCCCTCAGACAGCACCCTCACCAAAAGGTATAGGTGCTTGTCCACCACCTCTCTCGATGTCACAGTGTTCTGAAACGCATGGCCCTTGCCCACTGAGTGCTACCTAGATGATGGCGAGTCCCTCCATCATAACAAGGGCCAAGTACATGTCCATAGTCCTTCATTCACATAATCACAGTAACATCACTTTATCATTCCTGCCCCAATAACATAGAAACTGGGGCTCCCTCATCAGCCGAAGTGGCCATGTGGGCTGCTGTGGGCTCAGGCTAGGCGCAGTGGGTGTGTCTATGCAAATTGATCAGCCCCAGAATTATTTTCTAAGACTCACTGCAATTCCCATAGTTCGCCACCAGATGTCAGAATATATCTCATTCCTGACACTGCTTACATCATTATTAATACAGGATAATCACAATTAAATTTTAGCTAATTTACATAAAATTGGAATCTCATACGGTGAACTCAAACTGAAGAATTCATGTAATATACATGCTCTTTGTGAAATGCTGTAAAACTATATACAACTTTAAACATAGTCATAAAAATACTGTTCTCCATTCATTAGAAGAGTAGCATGTGCTCTATATGTATGGCCCCCATTCCTTTCCGTGGTGTAATTACCATTTTAGAATGTTTTGACAAATACCAAAAAGGGAAAACTAAGAAAATCCTAATCCCACACTTTTGCTGTTCCCATCTCTTACCCCACACTCCAAAAGACTGCCCATTCCATTGCTTTTACAGCAGTGAAAATGCTATAGAAGTTCTATTAATACAATGCAAAATTATTAGCACAGTTCTGGACTTCACACAGTGTTGGATACATTAATGGCATTATTAAAGTGCCTTGAGATGGATGAAGAGGTGACATAAAAAGTTAAGTATTTGTTTTCATAATCTGGAATAGCATTCCTATTTCATATGTTGGCATTTCTGTACTTCAGACTCATAGAATGCTTATAGATACATATCCAAAGTGATACACAAATATTTAACTTGCAGATTTTGCATTCAGTTGTTCATCATGGTATACATAAAAAACACAATAGGTTTCCAACTGGAAATTTACATAAAACATTATTAATTTTAGGTACTAATAAGAAATTGTTAATATCTTATTTGTTAAATACAACATACAAGTTCCATTAAACGTCAAACTTTGCAGCCAAATTCCCAAAGAGAGCAATTTTTCCTTAATTTATTTGTAGGATATTGTAGCCTTGTTCATATCTGTATGAAAGTTAAACTAAGAACAAATACATAACTGCAAGTAGTTAGTAGCACTGGAGATGAAATTCACAGTATAAAATGCAATCTCTCCTCCCATTCTTAACAAAGCATGCATAAAGCAACATAAAAGCATGAAATGGGGCAAATGCTTTTAATTTAATCTTAAATCTTTGTTCAAGGCAACCAGTATGCAGGCTTCTTATTGTGGTATCCACAGCTTTTAGGGGTGATATTTGTTTCTTCCTCTCACTGCATAATATGATGCCACAAGGAATGAAAAACCACAAGTGTTTCTTCCTAACTGGTTACTCAATTTACCAGACGACAATGGGTAAGTAAAATAAAACAAGGTTGGGGTTTCCAAATTTCCTTCTAATAGTGCAGTTTGACTGATGTCTATTTTTAAAAAAATCTTTGATTCTGTTCAGCTAAGGTTTACAGAAGTAAGCGTATATGAATGAAATAAAAATAAAAGCTTTAATTTCCTGCACCAGTGATATACAATTAAAAGAAGGAGCAGGGAGGAAACATCTGAGGGTATGTCTATACTGCAATAAAACACCTGCGGCTCGCCTGTGTCAGTTGACTTGCAGGGTGTCTCAGAGCCTGGGCTCCAGCCCACACCTGAGCGTCTGCACTGCAGTTTTATAGCCCACAGCCCAAACCCAACTCAGATAACATGGGTATTTTATTGCAGTGTCGGTACACCCTGAAAGGGAACTGCAGAGGCTGCAATATGAAGCACCCAGACTGGCTCCATAATATTTTATCATTTCATCCAGCTCCATGGAGGTTTAAGCAGCTTTTTTGTTCAATTTTTCCTCAAAGTCTAAAAACGGAACAAGAACAAAAACACGACAACCTTCCTCAGATTAGTTTTTATCTCAGTAGATGGCACTTTTTAATAGTGGCACACCACTAGCTCTCAGTTCAATTTACACAGTGAATGAAGTGTGAAACTGTGTCAGTACAGCAACTGAAACAAAGAGCACACCAGTTTGAGCATTTGGCCATAATGACAATATATCTGCTGTTTTAATGGAAGCCCTAAAGCATTGACTAAAGACATGAAAGAGGAATGGCATGCTACAAGAAAAACACTCTCTCCTGCTTTAAAGCAGATCGAATTCCCTGTGGCAAGCTTCATTGGGAACTATATAATATATATTCAAAAGCATCAGTAAATTAAAAAAAACTTATTTCTCCTATCATCTTAAAGACTTTGTAATATGTAAGAAAAATAGAGCTTCAGAGTCTTTGAAAGCAACATAAGCTGGGTAAGTATTAGAAATTGAAATTTAACACTAACTCAAAGCAAATCATATAATAGTTTCATACCAGAATTAGGAGTTGAAACTATCGAATGTAAATTAATTAATAGTATGAAAAGTATAGATGACAAAACATTTGGTTATTGATACAAATAATCAAATGAAACTGAGATAAGGATATTATTTCAGAGGTTTTGATATCCAGCTCTGTTTGAAGTGCTCTTAAGGAAGAGATATTTTCAGGTTGAATGGAAGAGACATTAAATTAAATGTTTGATTCAAGTTACTTTTGGGTCACAACATTGTCCTCAAAATCTAGAATATGTAGTTTCCTGTGCCCAAGAGCTATTGGGTCAGGAAAAAGCGTAGAGGCTCATTTACACAAAACTGAAAATTTCAGGATTAAATGCATAGATTCTTTAACCAACTGTTTGTGGGAGTATCTGCAGAAAAGTTGGCTAATTTTATTTTAGTTTTAAATTGGTAATCACCAACAACATGCTTGGTTCTGCACAAGACGTAGACAATCCTGGCCTGCACAGTTTCCATTCTAAACAGTAGCCAGAGGCTAGGACAGGGGTGGGCCAACTTTTTGGCCTGAGCCCCACATCAGGGTTGCAAAACTGTTGGAGGACTGAATAAGGAAAGCTGTACCTCCCCAAATAGGCTGGCCCCCGCCCCCTAACTGCCCCCCTCAGAACCTCCAACCCATCCAACCCCCCACTCCTTGTCCCCTGACCACTCCCTCCCAGGATCTTCCACCCATAACCATGTCCCCGGGACCCCATCCCCTATCCAACCCCCCCAATCCCAACTGCCCCCTTCAGAATCCCTGACCCATCCAACCCCCCCGGCTTGTCCCCTGACCGCCCCCTCCTGAAACTCTCTCCTGACCCTAATAACCCCCCAGCACCCCAACCCCTGTCCAACCCCTCTGCTCCCTGTCCCCTGCCCCAACCCTTGCCTCCTGACAGGCCCCCCAGGACTCCCACGCTTATCCAACACCCCTTCCCCTTCCCTGTCCCCTAACAGCTCCCGGGGCTCCTCTGCCCCTTATCCAGCCCCCGGCCCTGGCCCCCTTATCACACCACTTATAGCAGCATGTCTGGTGGCAGTCGACTGGCCAGAGCCAGACACACTGCTGAGCTGATCCACAGGAGTGGAGTGCAGCGTGCAGCCCCGCCCTCGCAGAGCACTGCTCGCGCAGCACGCTAAGGGTCCAAAGGAGCGGGGAATGTGGGGAAAGGTGCTGGGGGAGCCTCCCCAGCCGGGAGCTCAGGGGTCAGGCAGGACGGGCCCACAGGCCAAGTTTTCCCACCCCGGGCGAGGAGCATGTTTTCACTGTGTTTGCACAGCAGTTACCACAATGGGACCCCACCTGATTGGGGCTTCTGGGTGCATCTTCAAATCAATATCAAGTAATAATGATGAACTCTGCTTCCCTGTGCCTAACAAAAGAGATGGAAACTGAAAAGTCAAAGTTCAAACAACGCCCGAAAAAAAAGGGAGGAATGAGAACCTAAGGAGATCTCTCCAATGGTATCGCAAGTAGCAAGACAAGTAGCTTTATCTATCTGGAGAGTGCTGAACCCAAGACTCACAGTAAATTCTTGCAAAATAAAACAAAACCCACCAAATAAATAAATGGTCACATCTCATAGGAACTGACTTATTGGATCAGTCCACCTAGTCCAGAGTCCTGTCTCTTGACTCTGGCCAAAACCTGACATTTCAGAGGATACTGTAAGAACCCTTCAGATGTGGGATAATCTTCCACCCTCCACCTCTCCCCAATCATTCTCATCCCGGTCTCTAATAGTAAGATATTGGCTTAAGCCCTGAAGCATGAGATTTAACATGTTCTGTAATGTTTTTTTGTCAGTAATCATAACAACTCTGCATACTCCTGGATACATAGCATATAAATATCCAATCTCTTTTTGAATAAGAAAAGTGTTCTAGGCATATAGGACTTCAGTAAGGGGAAGGGATATAGAGGTGAGAATAGAAGGTGACAAAGTGAGTATCAGACCTCCTGGTAGATGAATTGGCTGTAGTGAAAGACCCTAAGCAGGGGGAGGGGCAATGGGGAAGAAAGTGAAACAAATGAAAAATAGTGGCAATGCTAAAGGAACCAAATTGTTCAGTGATGCTGAATATAACTATAAAGTAATGAATAAATTATCATTATTACTTAATATTGATATTGCATTCCACCAATTAGGTCTAGGCTCCATTTTGCTAGGTGCTGTACTAACATAATAAAAGATAAATAAATGTTTAATTACTTCATAAGGCCCTCTATCTTTGGGGTGAAATCCTGGTCCCATTGAATTTAATTGCCACTGACTTTAAAAAAGCCAGGATTTCACCCAATGATCTTTGTGCTAACTTCCCATTAACATCAATGGGGAACCTAGTGCAGATTGTAGGGACCATGCAGGGTCCTCCTGATCCATGTCTTGGTCTCACAGGCACTGCAATTCTACAAATGATAAATAGTAATAATAAAATTTTACACCAGCTCACAGACTATAATCAAAAGTGGCATTCAACCCTCCCATCAGAATGAGAGATACTCTTGCTTTATTTTTTATCATTCTACAAGAGTCCATGCCTTAAAGAGTTTATAAGCTAGATAACATTCAGTGTGGAAGAAAATATACACCCAAATCCATTGTCAAAAGCAGTGATTGCGCACCAGCATAAAAGACACTTTGCATTTTTCAATAATTCACAAATTGAACATTTTTGTTAGAATACCACAAAGAAAAAAAGAAACACCCTATTTCACATTATGGCTCAACCGCCTGTAAAATTGCACATTTAAATATTAAGACTTTTAGAGATGGCACTGAAAAGCATCCAAAACCATTTCAATTTCAGCATTCTAAAAAACAAAACAAACAAATCAATTTAACATAAAAAAGCCCTGCTTCTACATGATAGTGTTACAGTCGAAAGGGGCTTAATAGGAAATCTGAGAAAGATAAACGTAGTGGTGCAACAGGATACCTCTAAATTTAGAAACCATTCCTTCTACTTTAGTTAAGTATCATCTGTAGGTGCAGTGTTGACAGACCAGAAGTTCATATAACAGGATAACAGTGACTGGCCTTATACTGGAATAATTTCTGTATATTCGGATTGAGGAAAACTCCAGAAATCAAGTGTCAGCTATTCCTATTGGGAAATGGAAGGATCTCAAGGAAACAGCAAACTGAACATTCCGGTGAGAGACCTCTTCCTACAATCAGGAATCATGATCCGGTTATAATGGAAGTGCAAAGGAGGCTGCAATCCTTTATATAAGCAATGAGACCAAACAAAACAATAATCCTTAGCCATAAATCATGTAACAAATTATATATCATAAAAGATTAGGGTTGGAAGAGACTTCAGGAGGTCATCTAGTCTAATCCTCTGCTCAAAGCAGGACCAACACCAATTAAATCATCCCAGCCAGGGCTTTGTCAAGCCAGGCCTTAAAAATCTGTAAGGATGAAGATTCCACGTTCCCTCCTCCCCTCCAGGTAACCCATTCCAGTGCTTCACCACCCTCCTAGTGAAATAATATTTCCTAACATCCAACCTAGACCTCCCCATTGCAACTGGACAGAACAAGGAGCAGTGGTCTCATCTGCCACCATTGAGAACAGCCTAGCTCCACCCCCTTTGAAACACCGTTTCAAGTAGTTGAAGGCTGCTATCAAATCCACCCCCCACCCCCAACTCTTCTCTTCTGCAGTACATTTGCTTTATCCACATCCTCTGTCTCTAGACTGCCTCCTTCGTTCAGTAAAGGAACCATACTTTCATTGACTTTCTTCTTGTTGCTAACATACCTGAAGAAACCCTTCTTGTTACACTTAACATCCCTTGCTAGCTGCAACTCCATGTGTGATTTGGCCTTCCTGATTGCACTCCTGCATGCCTCAGCAATATATTGACCAATGTGATATACGCCATCATGTGCCAGCAACGCCCTTCTGCTATGTACATTGGCCAAACCGGCCAGTCTCTACGGAAAAGAATAAACGGACACAAATCTGACATCAGGAATCATAACATTCAAAAACCAGTAGGAAAACACTTCAGTCTTCCTGGCCATTCCATTAAAGCAGGGGTGGGAAAACTTTTTGGCCCGAGGGCCACATTAGATTTCAAAATTGTGCCGAGGGCCGGGTAGGGAAGGCTGTGCCTTCCCAAACGGCCTGGTCCTGCCCCCTACCCAACCCCCACCCACTTCCCACCCCCCGACCGCCCCCCCCCGCGCTAACCACCCCCCCAGCCCCCCTCCCACAACCACCCCCCGGGACTCTACTACTAAGCCCCCGTCCCTGCTTACCGTGCTCAGCCGGGCGCGGGGCCCCGTGGCTGGAGGCGCTCGGCCCCGGAGTGCGGGGCCCACAGCTGGTGGCACTCAGGAGCATGGGGCCCCGCCACAAGCGGCGCTCGGCCTGGCCCTGGCAGCACTCTAGAGCGCGGGACCCCACAGCAGGCGGTGCTCGGCCCGGCCCCGGTGCCCTGGCGGGGGACAGCAGGGTCCCGTGGTGGGCGGCGTTCGGCCCAGCCCCAGCACCCCGGCCCAGGACTGCGGGACCCCACGGTGGGTGGCGCTCGGCTCGGCCCCAGCGCCCCGGCCCGGGACCGCAGGACCCCGCTGCGGGTGGCCCTTGGCCTGGCCCTGGCGCCCCAGCCCAGGACCGCAGGGCCCTGCGGCGGGCAGCACTGCCGGCTCCCCGGCTCCGGAACGTGGGACCCCGTGGCAGACGGCACTCAGCTGGCCCCTGGCACCCCAGCTCAGAAATGCAGAGCAGCGCGGCTTGCCGCACTCACCCGGCCCCCGGGGCCCGGAGGGTGGGGCCACTGGTCCTGCCCCCACCCCCGGCCAAACTCGCAGGCTGGGTTAAAAGGGCCAGCAGGCCACATGTGGCCCGTGGGCCATAGTTTGCCCACCCCTGCATTAAAGACTTGATGGTGTCAATTTTGAAACAGAAAAACTTCCAAAACAGACTCCAACGAGAAACTGAGGAACTGGAATTAATTTTCAAATTGGACACAATAAACCAAGGGCTAAACAGAACTTGTGAATGGTTCTCTCATTACACTAATTGATTGCATTTCCCTAGTCAATTTACCTTCAGTAGTTGTTATCTCCTGTCGGCCAGAGAGATCCATTTCAAAAGGTAATTTTGTCTCCTGCTGATAATGGCCCATCCAAATTAAACAGCCTTTTAAAACTGGTATGCTAATATACAACCTTTTTTTTGCTTTCTGTGTATATAAATACATCTTACTTCTGCTCCATTCTATACATCCGATGAAGTGGGCTATAGCCCACGAAAGCTTATGCTGAAATAAACTGGTTAGTCTCTAAGGTGCTACAAAGTCTTCCTCATCTTATTTAGTGTTATTTGATAAACAGTATTTGATAATGGCATTACAGACAGCAACATATATACAAGGGAAAAAATTAAGATTGTATGGGCAACCTTAACTTTTTGATTTCTCAATTTTTGAATTCAAGAGAGAGAGCAAGAAACTTATGGATAACTGCAAGTCAAAAGCAGAATTTAATACAAAAGTACATTCTGTGGAATGAAAGTGCTTGACCTTATTAAAAAACTGCAAGTTTTCCAAAAAAGAACACATTCAATTTTTAAGCCTTCGCGCTGCCATGGTTATATCAAACATTCATAACCTAAGTAGTTTCTGTAACATCCATACAAATGTATTTACTGAATGGGAAGAAAACTCAGTAACAATTGTAGACTGAATAATCATTATTGTTAAATTCTCTTAGGGATTACATGGTTAAATTTTCATTTATATTCTGGTAGATGGATTTGATTAAAATGTAAATACCTCACACATATTACATTTGTCATGTTTTCCCTCTTCATTCTGACTAAAAATTAAGTTGAAAATGGGAAATGTCATTTTAGGTTAACATATCCTGAACTGATATGCATAATAATTAAAGTGATCTTGGTTTTCCTATATATCTTAGTTTTACCATAACTTTCTAAACAGAGTTAGAAAGAAAAGAACTCATAATTTTATTATATCTATTTAAATGCAAAACTTTCACATAGTTTTTCACAAATTGTTATAGGAGTCAGATTCAATAAGCAGAGGCACAAATAGAAGGACAGAAGGTGAGATGTTCAAATTAATTCACCATTGCCCCAAATGATACCTGCTATGTATTTATGCTTCTCTGAGCTGCACTTGCCAATGGAAGAATAAATTGATAAATTAAACAGTAATAAATCATCAAGACCAGATGTATTCACCCAAGAGTTCTGAAGGAATGTTAATATGAAATTGCAGAACTATTAACTGTGCTATGTAACCTACTGCTTAAATAAGACTCTGTACCATATGAGTGAAAGACAGTTAATGTAGTGCTGGTTCTTTTAAAAAAAAAAGTCTCCAGAGGTGATCCTGGCAATTGCAGATCAGTAAGTCTAACCTCAGTTGAAATTAACCAGGAAATTGCTTAAAACTATAGTAAAAAACAAAATTATCAGACACATAGATGATCACAATATGTTGGGGGAAGAGTCAACATGGCTTTTGTAAAGGGAAATCATGCCTCACCAGTCTATTAAAATTCTTTGTGGGGGACAGCAAAGGTGGGGAAAGAATGATCCAGTGGATATTGTGTATATGGAATTCCAGAAAGCCTTGGACAAGGTCAGTCACTAAAGGCTTTTAAGCAAAATATACAGTCACTGGATAAGAGAGAAGGTCCTCTCATGAATCAGTAACTGGTTAAAAGACAAGAACCAAAGGTTAGGAATAAATGGTCAATTTTCAGAATTACGGGCCTGATCAAATGCCCGTTGAAAGACTCACATGGACTTCAAGAGGCTCTGGGTCAGCTACCATGTGTACAAATTTTTTTTAGCAAGAAGATGCACAAGCAACAATCTAGGGAAGAAGATGCTGGGATGCGCACTGCCAAAGTACGATGTGGGGTTTGGTGAATTTTGGGCAAGGGAAAACACTGTTCTGCAATATACTTCTCACTATTTCAAACACTTGGAAATTTGTTAATTTATAATAAATCCCCCGACTAGATCACTCAACTGTAAATTTTTAGGAAATAATCTAAAGCATTATTTCCAAAATCTGGGAAATCCCCCAATAAAACTTATCGTTATTATGAAGTGATTCTGCTGTCACTATCAATGCTGTAAATCACTGACATCCATGGTAGTACACTGATGCAAGAACAGAATCAGAAATCCTTATGTTTCTAAAGTCCATTTCATCCTAATTATATTAAGCACTTTATACACAAATTGATATATACAAGTTCTTTGCTGGGACAACTTCATCAACCATGAAAATAGAGCCACTTTTGGAAATTAAACATGATGGTTCAACACAACACAATACCGTAGCAAATAATACCAGCTGATGGAATTTAGGAAGGAAGAATGTAATAACTGAAACTGGAATTCAGACAGAACACCAATGTTGATTTTTGTAAGGAATAACTCAATCCTCCAAAATTTCTGGAGACTGGTTTTATGTCTTGAGAACTAGTACAGACTGATAGGCTAAGCTATGCATTATGTGGATGACTGGCAGCTTTTTACCTCTTGTTTCCTGATAGGTCAAGTCTGACAAAGTGAGTAACAAAACCTTTCATAGGTGGGGGATGGCAGGAAGGGAGTTGAACATGACAACATTGATAGATCTAATTTGAAATAGTCAACAAAATACATCAGATTGGTGAAAAAAAAGTCTTAATAGTTTCTGTCATGAAGTCATAAGCATTGTTGGAATAGCCGCATCAGAGCTATACTAGTCAGAGAGTAAGAAATACAGTGTGTCCTTTTCACATCACAAGAGTTAAATGAAATTTAACAGGTTAGAGCACAATGTGGATGGAGGAAAAAAAGGAAAGATTTTTTCTCCTACTACAAAAATAAAAATAACATCTGTACAATAAAAATAGACCTCTAAGTTGTTTATTTAAAAGTTTTCACATGGAGTTCTGAGCAGCAGGAAGAACACTATATACTCTTAATTTTTATTTTAACATTTTATGAATTGTACACAACTGTAGTGAGTCAGGAACAAACCTGCAAATATCACTCTTCAAGATGCTGGAGACAAAATATCAAAGGGGTTAAAAAGCCACTGACACAAAGGGTATGGAAAAGTATGCTAGCACTGTACAAACTCATAGTTAGAGATACTCTCTGTTCCGAAGAGTTTATAATCTAAACTCAAACAAGTCACAAGAACCAATTGCAACAAACAAAACAAGGAAGAGGGAGGTCAGATGATGGTAAGGAAACTATGATATCACAGTTACATAATCAAGCATCCCATTTGCTACTTAAAGTTAAAAATACAAACCTTGTTTTCCTGCTGATTATGAAGCTCATTCCCCTGCATTGGCCCATATATCCATCTCTCCTCTCTCACTTCTTCCCCCTCGCTTACTTCCTAAATTGTTGTTTATGGCAAAAAAATGCTTTTTGTCGTGAGGGCAGAAGATTAAGTATCTCACCCTTCAGAGCTACCAACATTTACAGACTATAAAGACAAAGGACTTATGATTTTTAATGTCTACAGTATACTGGTATGAAAAAATTAACGTAAGAGGACATGATGTTTTATATTTGCATGTAATCTGAACACATCCAGCATTCCTACTTCAAATACATGGTTCTGAAACGTATAGTATTGTGGTTGTGGGTTTGGATATAAAATTTTTGCAAGCTTGAGATATTTTTGCTAAGTTTTCAAACTAATGTAATTAGAGGGATCAAAATGTGATATATAAAGGCTAAGTATTATTATTACTCTATAATAATAGAAATGTATGTCAAAAGTGATCAATCCTTCATTTGCTTTTTTAAATGAAGTTACAAACCTGTAGGATTCTGCTCTCTTTTGTAACACCTGACAAGTTATTAATGGCAGTCATTCTCTGATTTATCAGCATAAATGGAGTCATGCGCAGTAATTACATTTTGCTCTTTAAATACATTGAGTTCTGTCTTCCAAGAAGTGACGGTCTCATGGAAAATGGGTAGAATCACTCAGGGTTAATATGTGTGCTCCAAGGCATCTCAGAGATACTTCTCAATTTGCACATCTCAGTAGAAACACACTAGACCAGTGGTGGGCAACCTGTGGCCAATGTGGGGCCTGTCAGGGTAATCCACTGGTGGGCCACCGGATCGTTTGTTTACATTTGCATGGCTGCCCACAGCTCCCATTGGCCGCAGTTCGCCATTCCTGCCCAAGGGGAGCTACGGGAAGTGGTGGCAGGCACATCCCTGTGGCCTGCACCAGTTCCAGCAATTTCAAGAAGTTACATTAATCCATCCTCACTCCTGAAATAAAAAACTAAAGTTACACTCAACACCTTATACTACTTTCTGCAGCCACTCTCAATTCCTAATGTAACAGAGGATCTATGGTCTTAAGTTTCATTGTGTGAGAAACTAATAAAATTTTGAACAGGGTCACATTTTAGCTATATCTGTGTTTCCAGCAGAGATGGAGACTTGGTGTATATAGCCAAAAGGGTAAACTAGCTACCACATAAAGTAATAATGGTATAGATCAAAACTTTACCACCATCTTTACTCTAAAAGAAATAGAAATCCTCACATTTTGCATATGCAGCTTGGAGGCAGGAAGGCTAAGGAGAAACTCCTAAAAGTAATCAGAAGGAAATAGTCATGTGCACTTCCTCCCAAAGGAAATTAATGATCAAATACTTCTTTGTGTAAATATCAGTGAAACTTCACCCTGAGATGGACTCCAACACTTGCAAGAATGGGTGGCATGGAGAGACATCTCTGAACATGTAAGTTAATGGAAGCCAAAAGGGTTAGTAAGAGATATCTGGACACAGTGCAAGAAGTTGGTAGGAGGACAGCAAGTAATGCTGAGAGGCTGAACAAAGCGTAGTGTCAGAGGAGAGAACAGCTTTCAGGGCATGTAACCTATTCACTTTTCTTTTTTCTTTGTAATTAAGGCCTTTTCTACATGAGAAAGTTCTACCAGTGTAACTCCCCATTTGGACATATTTATTCCAGTAGAAGAGTGGATTTTTTCAGTTTATCGTACCCCACCCCTTTCCCAAGGGACATACATTAAAGCCAAAAAAGGGCCACTCTTACAGAAAGCATCCACATGGGAATTGTACTGTTATAACTGTATCAGTGTAAGTCCATATGTTAGGTTACACCAAAAAAAAAACAAACGTTCCCATATAGACAAGGCCTGAGAGGAGAATGTTGTATTTGTTTAGCTTAGGAAAAGTGATGTTAAGCCACTTATTTTCTTTTAATTCCATTTTATCTGTTTTTAACAAATCTTGGTTTTGCTTTTTATTAATGTTGTATGGCTAATTTCATGCAGACACCCTCAGAGAACAAAGAGCCCCATTAAGCTTTAAAGAGATGTGAAGAGTAAAGAATTTGGCCCCTATGCCCTACCCTCGGTGCCAGTAAAAGAGCCTGGACAAAGGTTTTCCTATCCCATTGACATAAGGCTATACCAGGAATACAAGAGGAAAGACAAATGACCAGGCAGAAGACTAGAATGGCAGGAGATATTGGTCACATCTCCTCTGCACCAATTAATTTTTATCACGTCGGCCAAGAAAATTAGTGTCAGTCTCCATCTTGCCCTCATTTATTAGGAACCTGAAATTTTCATCTGGAGCCAAATGTTTCCAGTTGTGCCACATTTTACTTATCTTGTGAGTAGTATAGTCAATTATATTCTTATGGATGCCAAAACCAGCACCAAAATTAACAAAATGAGTGTCACTTTCAGTAAATTTAATAAACAAGTCTGGGTTCATAAAGATCCCGAGCTCAGACCATAAGGAGCACTATGGTTCCAAAGCCTGGAAATTTGATATCTTCCATGTTTGTTGTCTTAAAGATTTCCAGCATCTGCTTTTTACATCCTCCCTTGATTGTTAAAGCTACATACAGTTAAGGCCACCTGGTGCTGCTGATTTCTTTCAGGAATTCAGCTGACATGGCAAGAAATGGCCATTTTTGAGATCAGGCTTGAAACCTCAGATTGAGAAATACTCTCTGTAACTTCAGGCAAGCCACAGTTCCTCTCAATTCATCTCAATTCTCTGCTTTCCCCAGGAAAGAAGGTCAAGGTCACTGCTGAAAGGGGATTATGGGAGGGAGAGGGAACCTCCCCATAGAGCTGGGGCTCTATAAATTCCACTTTCCTAGTAATTTCTTTCCTATCTGTCATAGCACATTGAGCACAAAGATATCTGAATGACCACTAATTCAAGAGTTTGTTTGCATTCCAAGTGAGAAGAAGCAGATTTCTGAGATATTTTAGCATGTGAGTTGCATCAAGCTGCTTTACTTTATTTGCATTTATTCTTTTTGTGTTTGCTTTTTCCTGAACAACTTAAACTCTCTTCTAATTCTTACAAAATAAAATCTCTCTTTTGGAATTGCCACCAATAATTCAGATCCCTGACAATCTTTGCTCTACAAATTTTCTGTGTGACAGTTTACTATGTGATACATAAACCAGCAATTACAACTCCACTTGTAAGCTAAGGTGGCTAGGAACTTATGATACGTCTTGAGTACAAGGAGTATCTGGAGTCGGTCAGTGGTGAAGGACAATTATGGGGATTTACTGAGGAATTTGTAATGCAATTCCTATCACAAGAACATAAGAATGGCCATATTGGGTCAGACCAAAAGTCCATCCAGCTTAGTATCCTGTCTACCGACAGTGGCCAATGCCAGGTGCCCTGGAGTGAGTGAACCTAACAGGTAACAATCAGATGATCTCTCTCCTGCCATCCATCACAACCCTCTGACAAACAGAGGCTAGGGACACCATTCCTTACCCATCTTGGCTAATAGCCTTTAATAGACTTAACCTCCATGAATTTATCCAAGATCATGCTTTCTCAGACATTGTTCAATGTTCATGAAAATCTTCAATGAGATACTGTCTCTAAATAGGTGTCATGAATCATTAATATGTAAATAATATGCAGCTATATGTCTCTTCCTTGTGGATTGTGCAAGTTTAGTGTCTTCTGAGAAGGAATGGCTTAGATACGAAACACATTCTCTCACTAAATTTCCTCTCTGTTTCTCCCAGTCCATTTCCAAAAACACTACTTTAAAAATGTCCCTGCTCCCAGGAATGTTCAATCTGATAATTGTTGTCCTACATATTTATTACCTGTTCCACCTTCATTCCTTTGATTGGCCCTTTCTTATAAAGATACCCACCTGCACTCAATGTTTTAGTCACTTTTGAGGTGACTTTTTTTGGCCAGTGGGATAGCTTTGATTATAGTTTTATTTTATTATGTTTGATTTTGTTGTACAGAAGCAGAAATGTCTTGGTGGTGATGTTCTAGAAATTAATCATAGTGTTATATGTCTCTAATAGTTTAGATAGCTCCTCGATGGGCTATTACCTTTCAAGTGATGTGCATTTAAGCATCATGCTGTATTACTCAAAGACTCTTGAAGGCAGATCTTCACCTGGGATAAATGTTTGTAGCACTCCTGAAGTCAATGGAACTATGTCAGTGTACACCAGCTGAGAATATACCCCATGTTTTTACAACACAGGAACATTTTTTGCTATATTTCACTGCACTTATGTTAGAAACTAGATCTCTAATACCCCATAGCTTAACAGAACTTTGCACCAGTCTTTATTGAATTTTATCTTGTTGATTTCAGACCAATTCTCCAATTTGTCAAAGTCATTTTGAATTCTACTCCTGTCTTCCAATGTGCCAGCCTAGTGTCATCTGCAAATTTATATATACTCTTCTCTATATTATCCAAGTAATTAACAGAAACAATGGGTTGTACTGGACCCAGGACTGGCCCTTACAGAACTCCACTAAATATGCCCTCCAACTTTGACACTGAATCATTGATATCTACTCTTTGGGTATGGTCTTTCAACCAGTTGTGCACCCACCTTATGATAATTTCATCTAGACAGCATTTCCCTAGCTCGCTTATGAGAAAGTCATGTGCGACTCTGTCAGAATCAAGATATATCACAACAACTGCTTCCCCTCTACTAGATCAGTAACCTGTCAAAGAAGGAAATTGGATTGGTTTGGCATGATTTATATTTTAAAAATGTACACCAGCTATTCCTTATAACTCTATTAATCCTCTAGGTTCTTATAAATTGATGGTTCCAGAATCTCTCCACATATTAAAGTTAGGCTGACTGATCGATAATTCCCCAGGTCCTCTTCGTCTCCCATTTTAAAGAGAGGTACTATGTTTTTTCTTCTCCAGTCCTCTGGGACCCCACCCATCCTCCTTGAGTTCTCTAAGATAATTGCTAACAGTTCTGAGATTATTTTAGCTTGTTTCTTTAATTAACCTATGATGAATTTCATCAGGCCCTGCTGACTTAAATATGTCTAACTTATCTAAAAGTTTTAACCCGTTCTTTCTCTATTTTGGCTGCATTTTTCTTTCCCCCTTGTTGTTCAAATTAATTGTGTTGAATGTCTGGTCACCATTAACCTTTTGTAATGAAGAGCGAGGGAAAATTGGCATAAAACACCTCAGCCTTCTTGATGTTATTAGTTATTAATTTTTTCTGGCAGAAATTCCACATTTGGAAGGAGGAGGAGGGAAAAAAAACATTGCAACAGCTTATCAAAGGTTGTAACAGATTCTCCATCACTGGAAATTTTCAAATAAAAATTGGATGCTTTTTCTAAAACATACGTTCTCTAGCTCAAACTCGAATTCATTCAGGGAACCCTAAAGTTTGTGTTAAACTGGAGGCCAGATTAGACAATCGCAGGGTTCCCTCTGGCATTATAATCTATGAATGAGGAACATTAAGATAAATTCTGGGGAAGTGAATTAATGGGCAGGTAATGCAATTACAGGAACATGAGAAACTCAGCTGAGTCTGTTCAATGATGCAGCCTAATTACAGACTCTGAACTCTAACCTTGCCTGGTAGTCTTTAAAATTATGGCCCTAATTTTTAAAGCTAGAATGCAAATCATTAAAAGTGAAGAGCATAGACAATTTTTATAACAAAATTTTGCATTCACCAAAAGGTGCAGCAACCAATTTAACTACCTGAAATAGGAAAATCATATGTATTTAATTGACTCAATTTTTCTATAGTTTGTAGAGCAATGTTTGGATCTAAACATCTCAAAGTTTTATACTATATGGTCTCACCAGGACTGTCTCAACTTGATTTCCAGTATCATGACTTCCAATCTTTAAATGAAAAGTATATTATTTCCAAGTTTCATCTTGTTCTACAGGAAACAGTCCAAAATAACGCTCTTCTACCGTCTGCTACAGTGCAAAGTGAATCTATAAAATTAATTCTGCGTTAACTTCACATTCTAGATTTAAGAAAATACTGTGTAGGTACACTTTCTGAAACCCTGCCAAAATCTAATACTATGACTAGTACCAGATACCTATTTCAGTAATTAAGTTGCCTTCTGTTGTCAGGGATTATTGATCATGGCTTACTGTTCCTGGCTTCAAAATGTTCTGGATTAAAGCAGTTACAAAATTAATAAAGTAATCATAAAAAGTGCAGCTGATTTACTAAAATGGGCTAAATGATAAAAGGGGAACACATTCATTTTCCAGATGGTACAAAAAGTTAACTGTTAAGCTAACAACAGCTCTTATCAAAACCCATTAAGTTTTCAAAAACCATATTTAAAAATGTGCAGAGTAGACTCTTGAACCTCTTAATAAATAAATGGAACTTTCCAAATATGCTTTAAACATACCCTAACTGTAAGAAGAAGGGGAGAAAACACAGTTATCCATCACTTTCAGGGGACAAAGACACCTGCACACTCTGTATCTTTGAACAGTGGATCTCCTGAATGTGGCTGGGTGATGCTGACAGGTTGCTTTAGGCAAGAAACTTATCTTAGACAAGGTTTCTGATGTGCCCAGTTAAGGTTTAGTCACTAGAATATGTGATTATATTTTTTTTTATTTGTAACTATTTTCTGTTTCCATTCTCTCTCCTTAATATCACTTAAATCTTTGTTCCCTATATAAAAAAACCTTATTCTTCTTTTACTACAAATTAATCTCAGTGTTTTTATATTAAAGTGAGGTGGCATCCTCTGCTGAGCCCACACACCGGTATGTTTCTATTTGGGAACAGCAGACTTGGCAATTTCTGTAAGTGTCCAACGGCACCCAGCCTGCTGGATACTGCAGAAGAATGCTCTTCTGGGGAGTTCAGGAGCTGGGGGCACCGAGAGTTACTAACAAAAGAAGGAAAGGACTGGCAGTATCCTGAGGAGTTAGTTGGGCTCACAGACTGGGGTACCAGGGAACTGACATTGAGTTTAGCAGCAGCATCGCTCTCTCTCTCTCTCTCGCTATCTGAGGCAAGAAGGTGACTTAGAGTTCTGGACACCCCAAGAAAGCATCGGAGTAGTTTATGAAAAGACCTACTCACTAACGCAAGATGCAAAAACTTATTCAATAAGATCCCTATTTACAGATGGAGAGTTTTACTGCCAGGAAAATTCTCTCTCACTCATCTTCTCAACATTTTTTGGAGTAGAAGAAGCAGAAAAGTATGTATCAGCAAATGCATTTCACAGGTAGGTGAGTATTATCTCCATATGCAGATGGGGAAAACTGTTCTAGGCCTTAGCTAAGTGACTTGACCATGTCCAAACAGCAAATAAAGAGGGAAAGGAAGAGATTTCAACTCAGGGATTTCAACTCCTCAGCTATTCCTCTAAGCATTAGATCAAACTGAACCTAATGTACAAAAGACTTGAACTTAATGAATAAATGATGGTAATGTTTCAAAAGTGTTGGATTCAAAAGCCCCAATACAGTGTTTTTACAACAATTAGAATTTTTCAGAAGCAAAAAACAAAAGTCGTATCTAATAATAATTATTATTTTATTATTATTATTCAGACATATGAAAACATAGAGAGTGATACGAACAGCCATCTTAGAAAATGATCAGCCTTACAATGCTGCATATTTCCCTATACTTGGCTTTTGTATATATCAGAGAGACTCTGAATCAGAGGGAAAAAGCCCAACCACTATTCACTGATTTCAAGGTGTTTTGTATTGCTGTATCATAATATATGTGTGACATTGAAAGGCAGATGCTATGAGCATCAGAATAATTAGTATCATAAAAACCTATATTTTATTAACATGGTAGCTAAGACTACCCTGGACATCCTGCTTTTAACTATCTTCAATAAGCAGGTTCTCTGTAAATGAATGCCCCTTTGTCTCTAGACCTGGAATTATTCAGATAACGAACAGATGAAGAGGGATTTATTGCACTGCAAGATCATACCAGTTAAAACAGTGTCATTTTTAATGAGCTATATCTATGGTAACTAGTAGTAATTCTCCAGACTTCAAAAGCAACTGATAATTAGGCCTCTCTTGAGAGCACTTGGACAAGGGAGTAGGTGGCAGGAGACAAGGGTGGCTGCAAAAAAACCCTTCATTCGCTCAGCATGAACACATATCACTGAATTAGACACCAATATCTACAGAGCAGTTCTGGGGCAAAATACTCAGTACTACTGTCGTATTTAATATTTCTCAGTAACTGAAACCATACATGTGGGGAGGAGGGGAACATTAGTAAAGACTATTCAGAGGGAGCAGGGATAACCAAAAAACCTCAAAAAGTCAAGTTTCTTTGACAAGTACTTAATTTGTTAGGAGACTCTTTGTAATTCAATATCACTATTTAAAAAGATTGAGCACTGCAAGGAAGTAACTAAGTCATCAGGGTTCTTTTTTTCCTTAACAGATCACAGCTTCCACTTTCTTCTCATAATTGCATGCCAATGTGCTAAAAAAAAGATACCTGGATTTCGGAACATGGCAATAATTAATGATTTTATGTTTAGGATTAGTGCACATAATCCAAAGTATTAAAAATGAAACGAAATGGATCAAATCCTGTGGCACACCCATAACCTGTAACTGGCTCCTTCAAGAATCCTAATCCTCTCTTGAATATTCACATATAACTCTTAAGGTACCATTCTGCTTTGGAAAATAACTATGCAACACTTGCGCCTTCTTGCTCATCAGACCTTCTCATTTTCAGTGCATTCACTTTATCTGTTTAATTGCAAAAGTTATTGCTTTTTCTCCCTCTCAGCTAATGTCTGGTTGACACAAAAGATTTGCTAGCATAGTTATGCTGGTTACTATTACGGGGGGTGGGAGTGGGTGAGAGAATCACACCTCAACCAACATAGATATGCAAGCAAAATCTCTAGTGTAGATGCAATTACACTGGCAAAAAAAAATTAAAAAAAAGTCGAAATAGCAACTACTAGCATCACACAAATAATAAAAGTTTATAAAACATTTTCTCCCTCTCCATAAATGATCACATCCATCTAGGATGTGAAATTATACTCAAACAGAATGTACCATTTTGCTCTTAACAAAAAAAAATCTGAAATAAATGGCAAATAAAAAGGCTTTTGTTTAAAGGCTACGGAAAGGATAAAGTAACTAATCCACTTTACAAGCAAGCAGCAATCACAGGAAAACAATTTTAGTGGTACTACAAATTCACAGTGACAGTACATGAAATCTAAGAATGAGCAATAAAAGTATTCATAAAATTTATTTTACAGTTTCCTGGAAATCTTGTCTGATTTCCAGTTTCTGAATCAATATTTAGTTCTTCCATTACTAGACCTTATTCCATCATAAAATTAAGTTACAAGAACATGGGTCAGCACTCAAGTCAGTCAGCGTTTGTCATGTTAAGCTTGAATGTACAACTGCACCAAAATATAGCTTGAAGAAAAAAATACAGTGTGCTATTATACTTACTATGAAAAAACTGAAGTGATTTTGTTCTGTTAAAACCACTGGTATATTTAAAATAACCTACATAAGAACATACCTACAGCTTCTGTATGCTAACCTAGACATCATTTTTAAAATTTCACTGCTTAAATAAAATACTTTGGGGATAAACATAATTTACTCAAACTGATATTTGAGTCAATTACATACATTCCTAGAATCTGCTGTCCTATCAACAAATTACTAAGTCACTCTGCCTGTTCAGAGAACCACAATCTTATTGTCCTGAAGCATGCAAGACTTCATTACAAATCACACAGTAATATTTTCAAAAGGAACACCAGGTTCATTCAGATGTTTAGTTGTAGGCTATATTTAGAAATACTGACAAGATAGGACCACTGTGCTTGCCTGGAGCCCCACTGACCTATAGGTGTGTCCACATGCATGCATCTGATTTCAGTAATGGGACTATAATTAGAAAGGCTAAAAAAATTTCTGAAAGGCTATAAATAAGATAGAAGTATTAACACTCAATAGTAGATAATAAGGCTGCAGAGCTATCACAGTTTAAGTTAGACATATCATGAAAAACAAGCTTGAGTGGTTTGTTAATTTCACTGAAATTTCTAGATGGAATTATACTCAGGCACAATTTGGATGCATTTATTTATAGTAACTACTAAAATATATTAACATATTAAATATACTAAAATATATTAACATCTTTTCTTAAACATATTCCATCTCACTTCACATCTAACATCTTTTGCACCCTTGTCTACTTTGCTTTCTTTCTTCTCTTCTGCCAGGGATCCACCTTTCTCCCATTCCTCTATGGAGATTCTTCCTGATTTCAGGCTTAGCCACTAATATTCTGACATAGAATTAGTGAGCAGTCACACCTATGGCCTGACCCAAAATCCAATACAATCAATGGTGTCTTTTCATTGATCTCAGCTGGTTTTGGATTGAGGCCCAGAGCTGGGAAAATGCATTTTTTAAAAGAAGTATATAAGTCAGGAATTTAAATTATAAAATGTAAGTTCACTGCTGCAGTATCTGCTGGTAAGCACGAGAATTCACATAGCAGAAAATAAACCCTACAATTACATTGTAATTTTCACTGTTTCATGCAAGAGGATGACTGGGAAGAGATGGAATTAAATGAAGATTCAAAGATAATTACCTTTGATCTGTAACACAAATACTGTATCATCAGATAGCAATTAAGTGTAAATACACAGTAATCACACAGGATTTAATTCAGCAGAAACAGTTGTGTCTTTTCTAACTTCAGCACCACAGAGTATAATCCAGATTTAGAGTGCTTTTTCTTTCCTAACCTGTGAAGTTCAACATTGAAAGGCAGTGTTTTCTAGTACTGAAGCAGAGAGAAGGGGTTGGGGAGAAAGAGAGAAGGGGTGGCATTTGCTATACCATATCACTGTAGAGAGCACTAGTTACTTGATATCAAAATCTTCCCGTGCTCTAAGGGCCACTATCACCGGTACACACAGGCTGCTCATATGTGGGGCAAGAAATTCGGTGAGTTCTGCCTGGACTAGTTTCCAAAGCATTCTTCCCCTACCCTATGGGGAAGAAGTAGCAGGAGGATTGGTGTCTTAGAATAGGGGTACATGTGCTTGTTGATACTGCTCTATATACACTGAAATGTAAATACTATATTTACATTCAAAATTTATTTATTTTATAATTACATGGTAAAAATGGAAAAATTGAGCAATTTTTCAGTAACAGTGGGCCGTGACCCTTCCATTTTTATGTCTGATTTTGTAAGCAAGTAGTTTTTAAGTGAGGTGAATCTTAGGAGTACGCAAGACAAATCAGATTCCTGAAAGGTGTACAGTTGTCCGGAAAGACTGAGACACACTGTCTTAGGACAATGGGAACCTCAGAAGTCTCTGTGCTCTTGCACTGGCACCCAAACCTCACCCCCCTCTCATCAAAGATATAATACAGCCTTACAATGATTAGCACCTGAAATTCAGGAACCTAGAAAAAGGATTAGTGCTTCGTCCGAACTATTTGATGAAGGACTGGTAGGAGTCTCATACTCCTGTTACATTTTAATTTGACTTTTTCTTGGCCACTTTGGTGGCTTGGGAACATAAGAAAGGTCATACTGGGTCAGACCAAAGGTCCATCTAGCCCACTATCCTGTCTACCGACAGTGGCCAATGCCAGGTGCCCCAGTGTGAGTGAACCTAACAGGTAAAGATCAAGTGATCTCTCTCCTGCCATCCATCACCTGCCTCTGACAAACAGAGGCTAGGGACACCATTCCTTACCCAGCCTGGCTAATAGCCATTAATGGACTTAACCTCCATGAATTTATCCAGTTCTCTTTTAAACCCTGTTATAGTCCTAGCCTTCACAGCCTCCTCAGGCAAGGAGTTCCACAGGTTGACTGTGCACTGTGTGAAGAAGAACTTCCTTTTATTTGTTTTAAACCTGCTGCCCACTAATTTCATTGGGTGGCCTCTAGTTCTTCTGTTATGGGAACAAGTAAATAACTTTTCCTTATTCACTTTCTCCACACCACTCATAATTTTATATACCTCTATCATATCCCCCCTTAGTCTCCTCTTTTCCAAGCTAAAAAGTCCTAGCCTCTTTAATCTCTCCTCATATGGGATCCGTTCCAATCCCCTAATCATTTTAGTTGCCCTTCTCTGAAGCTTTTCTAATGCTAGTATATCCTTTTGGAGATGAGACCACCACATTTTTACACAGTATTCAAGATGTGGACGCACCATGGATTTGTATAAGGGCAATAAGATACTCTCCGTCTTATTCTCTATCCCTTTTTTAATGATTCCTAACATCCTGTTTGCTTTTTTGACTGCCGCTGCACACTGCATGGATATCTTCAGAGAACAGTTCACCCTACTTCCAAACTCCTTGCTTAGTTGGAGTGAGTTCAGATAGCAACACAGCAAAGTAAGGACCTGACTATGCAGGGGCAGGGCTACTCTCCACCTTTTCAGACAAGGTTTGGTTCCCCCCCCCCCGTTTCTTTCTCTCTCTCATTTTCTCTGAGAGTATTTATGTATTTTCTTTGTTTTCTATATTTCACTTTTTTTCTCATTCCCTCTGTCCCTTGTTTTTAGCTTCTCCCCATTCCTCAACTCCCCAAAAGACATATGCTGGTCGGTTGGGGAGCATGTCCATTGGGTCTTCACAAGGTTGAGCCACACTCATGCTCATAAACTGATTTGAGAGCTATGGGGAAAGGGCTACTCAGACCCGTGGCAGTGCACCTGATATTGATCACTTCTGAGATCTGTTAACAGCTTATGATACTTCGGGGGAATCTGTGTGTAACTTGGTTGTTACATGTGGCTTTGACCCAAAACAAGACCAACCCAAAATGAAACTCATGGTGCATGTAGCTAAGGACACAAAGCTATTGAAGCATCATTTCCGTCTGCTCTGAAACTCAACACTATGCAGAGAGGAGGAGAGGAAAGCTAAGGGACTTCTGTAAAAATTGATGGTGGGTGGGGACAGAAGCAGCAGACGACAGCAGGAGGAAGAGGAGGGAGCAAAGTGTTCCTTCCCTGCCCTAACATGGGTTTTCAATGGGTCTTAAAGACCAAGAGATTTTCTTGAACTCTTTGTTGGTGAGCTACAATCCTTTAGATGTCTCCTCATAACCTACTTTCAAGTTGTGCGTCACCATCTGAGCATCAATGTGCCAAGAGATTGCAGAAGTTGGTATCAATCCACTGCAAGGGATGGTCAAAATAAAAGTTCAGGAATGATTGTTCTTAAGTGATCAGTGCCCTATAAATACTATGGACAAATTGGACTAAATGGAACTTAGTGACTGTGGCCAGGCAACATCCGAGAGGCAGAAATGAACACACAGTAAGGAATGATCTTTAAATGAATCTGAGGGTAATCTGCTAAGAATGGAATGCTAATCCATGACACATCACCCACAGGAGCCAGGCAAATGTTAGATTATAACAGATCCAACAGAGAACCCTATAGGATGCCCGAAGAAACTGGAAAGGAGCAAAATTTAACAAATAGAAACAGATTACAGATAATTGGCTGAATATGATCCAAACCAAACAGGTGCCATTCTTGTCAAACCCATATACAAGATTCCAAATGAATCAGCTGGTTTGCACAATCTGAAGTATCAAATACAACAGAAATGTTCAGCATCACAGTGACAGCTAATATATCACTTCCATTACAGGAACAAATTGTTCACAACCTTAACCAGTCGAGTCTCTTTGCTTCAAAGTGGTTGAAAACACTCTAAATGACTTTACAAAAGAGAACTGATTAGCTTTGAATACTTCATATCCCTTGATGGTAAGGGTATATTAGAATCAGGACTGGACTTGAAAGTAGGTCTTGACAACCCAGTAATAACTCCCCGCAAAGAAGGGGCTAATGGGAAATGACATTTAAGATCTCCAAATTCTAATTATCTGAGTAATAAGCAGAGTTTGTTTGTATATTGCTAGACAATGTCTTATTGTCCAAGGAATGAGCTCTCAGATATCTAAGTCTACTCTTCTAAACTAGCTCTCAGATGTCTGAGACACAAAACTGTAAAATATAAGGGCCACATTCTGTGAGGGTGAGACTCAGTTGGAGTTATGTCTGCAAAAAATTTGCCCCTATAAAGCATTTGGCACTATGTGGAACCAGATCACATAACCTGGCTTTTAATCTCCAAATGAAACATGCAAGATAATGAACTTAAAGCTTAATTTTCAGCTGAGAGGATAATTGGGTGAATAGACAGCATATGTGAAAAATTGTGACAGGAGGTGGGGGGCGGGGTAATAGGCTTCTATATAAGAAAAAGCCTCAGATATCAGGACTGTCCCTATAAAATCAGGACATCTAGGATAAAGGGTAGGCTCACAGAAATCCACTTTTGCTAACACAAATTGTCATGTGCAACAGCATCCATCAATGCCTGTCTGCACATGCATTTACCCATTTTGCATGTGCACATATTTTTTGATAGCACTCTCACAACCTGCTCTCTGAGTGGATACCAGTCTGTTTTGATGGGATCCAACTGCTGAATCCCACATGCTGCTAAGTTCCCTGGATCTGGATCACTGTTCCTGATCGCGCTCAGTCAGGATCAATTCCCAAGCACAGACCCTGTGTCTCACACACCCTTTTTGCAGTAGAAACCTGCAGTCTGGCTGTCTAAACCATGCTCTACTCAGTGCTGGTTAGGCCTCAGCTGGAATACTGTGTCAAATTTTACACACCACTCTATAGAAAGGATGTAGAGAAACTAGAAAGAATACAGAGGGTAAGTGACAAGGATGATCAAAGGATGGAATGCAAGTCATATGAGCAAAGTCTTAAGGGAACTGCATATTTTTAGTTTGGAAAAGAAGCAATTAAGGGGGAACATGATAGCAGTCTTCAAAATACTTGAAACGCTTCCATAAAAAGATGGAGAAAAATTGTTTTCTTTTGTCACACAGGGCAAGACAAGAGGTTCAAATATACAGCACTGCAAATTTAGATTAAATCTCCCGAAAAACTTCCTAACTGTAAGAACAGTAGGAAAATGGAACAAATTACCTAGGGAAGTCGTGAAAGCTCCTTCACTGTAGGTTTTCAAAAGTAGGCTGGATAGCCATCTGTCTTGGATGGTTTAGACACAACAACTCCTGCATCTTGGCAAAGGGTTAGTCTAGAAGACCCCTGAGATCCCTTCTAACCCTACAGTTCTGATTTTATGATGACATCCTGCTTCAACTTCTTTTGAAAAACATGGCACATGCTGGTTTCAATAAAATATTTAAAGAAAAACACAAAATCCACACACAAGCTGAGATTTTAAAGAAGGATCTGGGATTTTCATGTCCATCAACAATGATGACTGAATGTCAAAATTACTTCTAACCACCACCACCATAACCATTTATATTATAGAGTTCTAACTGACTGAGTTTTAACTAACAACACTTAACATTTACAGAGTACAGCTTCTTCCTTTCTTTACAGCTTAGTATACTAAGACGCTACATTGATACTCAAGGCTACAGCCAGATTCACAGCCAGATCTGTAATCTTCTGAAAAGGGCAGAGAATTTTTCTATTTAAGAGAGACAAAGCTATGTCTTGTACACAAAATTTCTAGCCATTGTCTTTAGAAACCTCATCTAAAAATGTGCAAAACCCTCAGATATTATAGATTAAAACAAACAGTTCAAAATCACAAAACATGGCAAGACTGGCCAGCATCTGATCTGGACTCATTTATATCTGCGTTTCAAGTAGCTGGTTGCTTTTTTCCCCAGTTTTCTCAAGTAACCAGATTCAGATGTAAATTTAGAGTTCAGAAGCTAATTAACTTTAAATGATCAGTCTCAGAAGGTTACATTTGTCTATAAACAAAAGATTATTAATTCATATCAAAACAGCTTTAATTTGCTCCAAGTTTTAAACTCTATTACCAGAGCCTGTGCATCAGATGGGGAGGGAGGTGTAATGTTCTGACTCAGATTTTCTTATTTGCACAAATGTAAATGTGATGCATTAAAATGATTTATTTTAATCCCTTACAAATTCTGGATGGAACTAGAGCATAAAACTTTTATAGTAAGATCTGAAAATAGCAGATGCTTAGATTCTATTTTTTTAGTTACATAACATCTTTATTCTCTATTTTGTAGCAGCTAAACCGCAGCAGATACCTATTCAAGTATCTCTCTCTCTCTATCTCACTCACACACACACACACACACAGACCCCTTTCCATGTTTCTAAGTGATAGGGAAGACCATATTGTTCAAAAGGAACAACAAAGTACAAAGAGCATGTAACTTAACAGAAAGTCCAGTATGCCATCTTTATATCCCCTTTGATTCATATACTTCCCAACTTGATTTTAGACAGATTAATATGTTTAAATCTGGATAATTAAGCTTACCTTTATGTTTAAATTTAGATTTATACTTACATTTTTGGTTGCTTAACATTATTTCACTACATATATCAAAAGCACTATATAATCATAAAATAATAAATAAAAAATCATGATTTATATTCCAGCAGAATAAACTAATATCAGGTTCTGGAACTAAACCTAGTGATAGATGCAAGTGCAAACATTAACTATGATCTTATTATATTTGTTACCAAAAGAAGGCAAAGGCAGAAGAATTGTCTTTGGTCTTGCATTCATTTCTACCCAGAACATTTACTGACTTAACAACAGAGACTGTTACTGGGGAAAATGTTAGTAAATGAGGCTTTGTTCTGTGTCTTTTAAAAGATCAGCTTTCATCTAGTTCAGAATGAAGAAATAACTGTGCTGTTTGTAAGAAAAAGTGGTAAAATTTTGACAGGTGAAACTGATACAAAAATAGACCAAACATCTCCCTATTAATACCAAAGAACTTCTGTCAAAATTGGAAGGACTAAAGGAGAGATATGCTTAACTCCTTAGGTTTGCAAGAACAGGATTGAATAGGACAGGAGAATAATTTGCTCACAGCGGAGGTTTGAAATTTTTTTTATGAATTGTAAGGATCTCTGCTACCAAATCACAGTCTCATCAGCAAATAGTAAAAATCCAAGTATTTCTTTGTAAGAAATCTCTCTCTCAGTGTGTGTGTGAATGATTTCTACCTAAATGAAAATAAAAAATATATTTTTAAGAATCACTATGACCAGTGTGCTCTTCCTCAATACCCCCTTTCTCATGCTATGTGTCTTATACTATTTGCAGTGGATTTAATATATAGAGACCAGATCTTTAACTCTGTTACTTTTGCTTTGCACTATTCCAGCAGACCAAAGGGGATGTGAAGGAAGAAATGAAGATTACCACAGAGTGAGGGAATTTGAGTATGTGGAAGAGAAAGAGGGAAAGCAGAAGGGTAATGAAAATAAGAATACATAGTGACACAGAACTGCATTAACTTGACAGGATCCAAATCATCTTAATTTTAAAAAAAAACAAAATATAATCAACTATTCCGAATGATGCACAACCAGGCCATTATTGGTTGACTGATCTTTTTGTAGAAGACAGAAAAGAGATGAGGTATTTAAAGGAGAGTGTAGTGGCCTTGTGTAATTCATGAAGGCTGTTCCATGCATAATAGGACAGGAATAGCAAATATTGCCTTGCCTTCCTCTTTCTTAGTGGCCAACAATCTGCATCAAAATTTAGGCTGTCCTGGACTAACACTTGCTATCCTTGCACAGAACAATATTCTGCACTATCAAAATGGGCGTGATTCTTGAAGTGCTTATTACCATCCTGTGTTTTTTTCATACAGCACCTCCATACATAATTTGAATATGCTCATCAGTTCTCCAAAGAATACTGGCTGAAGCCCTTCCTTCTTTGACCACATTCAATCTGTAAATGATCTTTAATGTCCTATAATTGGAAGAAAGCTTGAGCAACACTGTTCAAGACAGACAAATCAAAAGAGTGTATAGACCAAGACAAACAGGTGAACCAAAAAGAAAATAATTTGTTTTCAGGGTTTCTATTGACAGGCCTTTCCACATGTCTCAGGGCTGAACTATAGATTTGCCTTTACTGTTCAGATGCAGACAACATATTTTCCTTACTTTCCAATTTTATTGTTCTCAGTTTATATGATGCCTTTCAGCATTGGTACTGAGTCATTTGGGTTTGTTTTTTTCCAAACAAATATCACAGTTCCATTAGAACTTTATTACTTCTTCTGCAGATGTTTTGCTAGAAGCCACTGGGTACAGCTATATTTGACTGAGGTTAAAACTGTGAATGCTAACTAGAACATACACTTTTGCATAATGAGCAATTAAACAATCTTTTTCTGGTGAGTAACAGTTGCACTAGCCATCTTCACAACATGTAAGTTTGCAAGGAAAACTGCTCACTTGTAAGAACAGTTTAAAAAAAATATTAAAATGTGGACATTGTCAGAAAACTGACTAATGGCAACTTCTTATTACTGAACAGACATCAACTCTGTTTTTTCAGAGCCATATCTACAAAGTTTACTAACAAAAATACATATTTACTATTTTTTTTAACTTTGTTAGCCCTGCCAAACCAGCACACCTCTGAAAGAATGAGCTGGATTGACATTATCTTAGCAGAACTGTTTATGAAGTTCCAAATGCAGAATCTTACCAATCATAATGCACATGCTTGTAAGAACCTAGCTTTACTGTTAAGCACAATTTTACTCTGAAAAATGGCATTGTGAGCTGTCTTTTAGCCAACAACCATTTTTTTAACATATGATCATCATGGCCAAACCGCCATTTTAAAAAGATGAAAAAATATTAGAAAATGGTTTCAGTGATTTATAACTAGGGTTGCCAGTCTTTAAATAAGTCATGCTGAATAGTTTCGTCACTATTGCCATTCTTACAGTGACCACAGTTTGCTAGACATAAAAGGCAGCAGCATCTGTACCATATAGATCTTACACTTTGGTCATTTTAAACACAGAAAGCCTTTTCTATTTGACTATGCAAATTCTGATACCAAAAAAAATTATAAAATGCAAAGACAAGCTTTTCCCAGTCTGTTTTCCCAATTCTGTTTCCCCTTGCCATAGTCAGTTGTAGTGTTCTCAGTAGAAGATGACTTGAGGTGGGATTTCAAAGGAGAGAAGGCAGGAGATGGGTCAGAAAGCAAAAGCCATCCTCTCAACAGCTCATTTACTTACCTTGAGAGATATGTATCTTCCTATAGCTACACATTTTTTTTAAAAAAAAAGTCTATGATTATGCTAAGAGTACCTTTGCTGTTCCCCATAGCATTTTATTGACAAGCTTTGACGACAATTAGTTGAACATCAATGAGAATAAATATCTAATCTTACACTATGGGCTGCAATCATCAAACTTCAAGATTCATTTGACTCTTAGATTTTAAAGGCCAAAAGGGACCATCTAATCATGATCATCCAGTCTGACCTGCTGCATAACACTGGCCAAAGAACTTCACGCAATAATCTCTTCATCAAGCCCATAACTTCTGCTTGAGCTATATAATAACTGTTAGAATTATATACAGTCTTGATTTAAAGATATCAACTGATGGAAAATCCACCACATTCCCCGATAAACTGTTCCAATGGTTAATTACTCTCACTGTTAAAAAATTGTGCCTCTCTCTAATCTGAATGTATCTAACTTCAACTTCCAAACTATTGGTCTGTGAGTGTTTCAACCCTTATTTTGGGGCAATTTTCTTAGCTTTGTTTAGGACTATGGTGTCAAGAAGTTCCTGTCCTCTGATTCTACATCACTTCTAGATAGCATCAGAAAGTTTTGTAAAATAGTAAGCAGCTATTATTTTTTCTTTAATAAATAATATGCAAGATACATGTTTAACAATACTACTTGGTCATCTGCTTCTTATGTAGCCAATCCTCTGTCCTTTGTGTATTTAGATTATAAACCTTACAGAGTCTCACAACTAGACAAAAGAAAGGTTAGCCCAACAGAGAGATGCCATTGCTAGACACTTTCAGGATTCAGAAGCCATCCCATCCAACACAAACTGTCCAACTCTTCTGACATAGGAGTTTGTACAGAAAGGAGGAAGAAGACAATGTCTATTTCTCAGAAAGTCACCTAGTACATTCCAAATATTTTGTAAATAATAAATTATTTTGATACTGTTAAGAAGTAAACAATTGTTTGAGCCTTGTTGCAAAGGATATTCTAAAGGTATAAATAAGGAGAGAGCACACTAGAATTGCACCCTTTCGCAGATAAAGCCCTGATTTCCATCCTAGATGAGAACATAGAAGTGTTAGTAGTTCCAATATTACCTATCTTAAATGTTATTGTGGGGCATTCAGTAATAGAGTCCTGAGGCAAATTGTCATACATTTTACAAAGCTTTATATACAAATATAAAAATCCTGATGCATACTGGCTAAATAAACAACAACAGAGAGAAGGCATGACTTATTCTGGAAGGTGAAGCACCTGGAGTCGTCATGTTGCCACGATCTTTGATAGCAACAATTTGTGAGTGGGAGGCCCTATATAAAGTTATGGTGATGCAGCCTTGTGGTCATCCAAAGAGAACTGTGGAGAGTTCTGCATCCAGAAGAATCCAGATGGTAAAATACAGGAAACTTTTGTTTAATTAAATCTATAAATAATCATACCATAATAAAGCCAAAGACTTCCCACGAGGAGAAATAGTCGGTCTTTCTTTTTCTCTCTCATTTGAAATTCTGATAAAGTTGGTGTCCTCCACTGATGTTTGACACAGGACTACTAGTCAGCTTTGGAAAGAAGTCCATTAGCCATGGAGTGCATGAGGCCTTCAGCTAATATATTTATTGATTTAACATCTGAGAATGATCTGATGACCCCACAGAAGGGGGTAGATTTTCATAAGTGTTAAGCTCCTATACAGGCATATAAATGAAGTGGCCTGATTTTCAAAGGTGCTCAGTCCCATCAACTCCCACTGAAAGCAGGAAGTGTTCCTAGGGGCTGAGCTGTTTCGAAAATCTGGCCACTTATTTAAATGGTGAAATGAGAACCAGGGGGTGCTAAGATCTGTTCAAAACGTGGCCCAAAATGTCTCTCCCTCTCTTGCCCTCAAATAACTGATACGTACGGTCCCGCAGCAAAAGGCAACTATCAGTCAAAAGGGGATGAAGACTATGTTTGTGCAATCTGAAAATTTGTATGAAAGGGTAAAGACAGATGCTCTAAAAGGGGATAGCTCCACAGAAGAATATTAATAAGCTGCAGCCTGTAATAAGCATGATCCATCTAAGAGTGAAAAAGATGTTTTTTATATAATCATAAAGAAAGCATAGCTTCTGAACATTTGAATTTCCAAATATTTGTTTAGTTCCTGACAGACTTGTGATAGTTTGATAACTAAACCTACTTTCTCCCAGGAAATCCTGTTTATCTGCAGTGCCTTTTATTAATCAGAACCGTGCAACATGGTACCTTTTTATCCCTTTAAGCATACCACTTTATCAATTATTAGAAATTACTCTAAGTATACCAATCAGCCACTGTGTCATTTCACTTTAAAGTGAGGCTGGTTTCACAGATTTCACTGGGTGAAAAAAAGAGAGGGCCAGTTTCTATTTTGCACGAATCTTGGCCTGTTTTCCTGTAATTTCTGTTTTTTAAGTCTTGTTTTCACTCCCTTCCCTCACCTTCTCATTATCCATTTTTTTCAACTTTTTTGGCAGCTGAGAGAAACTCATTCAACCTAATACCATGTCTGCTTATGACATTAGCAGCAGGAAAAGTCAGTACTTGTTATTAAAGAGACAGCTGTCACCATTCAGTTTTGTAAAGTGGCACATACGTTTCTGATACTACACAAGTGCTTTAATAACATTTGCCTTGTTTCAGGAGCAAAAAGGTTCTGATACTAATTAGCCTTCAATCAGACATTTTTGAGGCTTAGGGAAGTTTCACTCATATAGATTTTAGTAAATCATCTAAATCACAGGTGGGCAAACTATGGCCTACGGGACCATCTACCCGATCCCTGAGCTCCCGGCCGGGAAGACTAGTCCCCGGCCCCTCCTCCCACAGTCTCAGTACGCTACGCCACCAGCGCTCCAGGCTGCCGCTCCTGCTGGGCAGTGTGGATGGTGTGCCTGGCTCCGGCCAGGTGGCAGGGCTGCAAGCTCCTGCTGTTCCTGCTGCTCTGAGCAGCATGGTAAGGGGGTGGGGGTGTGGACAAGGGGCAAGGAGTCCGGGGAGTCAGTCAGGGGACAGGGAGCAGGGGGTGGTTGGTTAGGGCAGAGGTTCTGGGGGAGGGGAGACAGTCAGGGGACAGGGAATGGTGGGGGAGGATTGGACAGGGGGTGGAGTCCCGGAAGGGGGTGGTCAGGGGACAAGGAGCAGGGGGGGGTGGACAAGTCGGGGATTCTGATGGGGGCAGGGAGTGGAAGGGGGTGGATGGGGACAGGAGACAGGCTGTTTGGGGAGGCACAGCTTTTGAATGCCGACGTGGCCCTTGGGCCAAAAAGTTTGCCCACCCCTGATCTAAAATGTTTCCTGTGGCTATTGAAGATTCTTCACCAAGATCTCTTGCAGACATTGAGTTTCAGAGTAATATCGTTTGGCCTGTGTTATTAATTGCAGTCTTTTTCTTGCTTAGTAATTTTTTAAAAAAGACATAAATCTACCTTCTATATAAAGATCTGAGATTTTTTTCCTATAGCTATTTATTCAAATTGTCCACCTTTTTCCTGGATAAATCTCTTAACATTAAAAGTATTTTTTAAAGTTTCCATGTACTATAACATTATGCAGGATTTTTACATCTCCCCACTTTCTTATCCATGCCATATCAGTAGCCTATTGTTTAATTCAATAAATAGAAATATATACAATCAGGACAAATAATTTCACACAGGTTTAAGGATAGCAGCTGTGTTAGTCTGTATCCGTAAAGAAAGCGAGGAATACTTGTAGCACCTTAGAAACTAACCAGTTTATTTCAGCATAAGCTTTCGTGGGCTATAGCCCACTTCATCGGATGCATAGAATGGAACAAACAGAAGTAAGATGCATTTATACATAGTATTTATACTTTTTTTCTCTTTTTCTTTGCTTTCTGTGTATAAATGCATCTTACTACTTATTATGCATCCGATGAAGTGGGCTATAGCCCATGAAAGCTTATGCTGAAATAAACTGGTTAGTCTCTAAGGTGCTACAAGTATTCCTCACTTTCTTTAATTTCACACAGTTAAACTTGGCCAAACCAAAGCAATGAGTTATAGAGTATGTAATTTGTGAAATCTGCAATTTCAGCCTAATTCAAAGGGAAGCAAAGTGGTTTAATGTGTTATTTTCCCCCTCAGGCTAATGTTGCTGAATAAATTTCTACTAACTGCCTCACTTCAAAAGTATTCTACAATTTTACATCCTAGTCCTTTGTATAGTTCTTCTCTTCAAAAAATAAAATGAACCACATGCACACAGTTCTTTTCTCCTATATTCAAGATAACATTTTAACATACAGAAAACCACACACACTGTTTAAAAGAACATTAAAGTTGCAAAGTTAGCTCTGCAACTATATTTTATTTTTAATAGAGTAGGCTTACCCATTTTAAGTTAAAGGAAAAGCACACTGACTAGGTTTTTTTTTTTTCATTAACGGATATCAAATAAAATAAAGATGACACACTCAAGGCAAGCAATAAGTACTTATATACCAAAGAAAATCCATTAAAAATATTATTTAAGTTGCATAGTCAAGCATTTGAAAGCAAGAAAATGCCTGGTTTATGTTTGCCCATTCAGCCTCAGTTCTGCCATTGAGCATCCATCTTGTGTATTGAGTGAGGCAAGGGTATTATGGAAAAAATAGTATATTATCATGTGATTAAAGACTGTGTTGTCATTTATATACTCAAGGAACAGAATTAAGATTGAACAGAAACTGTAAATCTAGCATTACCAACCAACCTAACACAATGACTTGTCAAACACATTTCTACAACATTGCAGCAGCAACAGAGAACAGCAGAATGTGAATAACCCCTCCTAACACACACACTTTGAAACATCTCCTGGATAAGAAGATTGTTTAACTTTTACTTCCATTCACCTCTCAATAGCTTTCTTGGGAAGGCAGATGGGGGGGAGGGTCCCTCTTCCATCTGCTTGACTGAGCACAGGGTGAGAAGGCAGATTGCAAGCAGCTTGCCTTCATCCCTATTCTTTGCTGGAAGTGGAACTAAATTGCTACATACATATGCCAGACATGTCCTTTAACTATGGTGGTGTCTAGGTTAGGGAAGTCCCTTATGGACAATCCCTCTACTGCTGAAGAGTATTGAGTATCACAATCCCAAAGGTTGTCTCCAGGAGAATTCAGAAGAGGAGAGGGAATTCAGACATAATCTTGATGGTCTGCTAGAAGATGAAGGAGCATGATGGTTCTTGAAGAGCCCAAGAGGAAGTTTGGTGTTCCCTTCCCATCTTCTAAAGGTACTGACTGGGGGTGGAGTTTAAAATCTTTTGGATCACACCATGACCCCATTCACATTGTATCAAAGAAATAGGAACACTAAATCCTATGCACCCACAATGGCTTCCAGCAAATTATATGCAGTGTTGTTGTAGCCATGTTGGCCCGAGGATATTAGACAGAAAAGGTGGGTGAGATAATATCCTTTAAAAGATATCTTTTAAAAGAGACCCACCTTGTCTCTCTAGCAAATTATATGTGATTCTGCAGTCCACCACGAGCATCAACTTTAAGCTCCCAGTTCCCCAGTTATCACCTTTCTTGGAGAGACCCGTCTCTCTCTCTCCCACCAACCAGGATTTTTTCAGGCTGCAAAGCTTACTGTTTACAATGTGATATTTCCAGAAAGTCACACTGACTCAACAGTCCTGAGTACATGCTCTACTTTCTCTCCAGAGGCTATGAACAGCATGATGGCCTGCAATTATAAGTTATCACACAGCTCTTAACAAGCAAGCACATTTATTTTTAGGGTGAAAGCACTGCAGAGAAAACATTAAAAACAAACAAACAAAAACCCTACATGGAAGCATGGAAATGTGGGACTGGGAAGGGACCTCAATAGGTCTTACAGTCTAGGCGCCTGCACTGAGCAGAACTAAGTATTATCCGGACCATCCCTGACGGGTGATTGTCTAACCTGTTCTTAAAAACCTCCAATGACAGAGATTCCACAACCTCTGTAGGTAATTTGTTTCAATATTTAACTACCCTTACAATTAGGAAGTTTTTCCTAATATCCAACCTAAATCTTCCATGCTGCAATTTAAGCCCATTACTTTTTGCCCAAACCCCAGTGGATTAAAAAGTACAATTTATCATTCTCCTCTTAATAATCACAATAATGCACTTGAAGACTGTTATCTGGTGTCCCCACACCCCCAGTCTTCTCTTCTCCAGACTAAACAAGCCCAATTTTTCCAACCTTTTCTCTAAGGTCGTGTTTTCTGCACCTTGACCATTTCTGTTGCTTTCCTCTGGACTTTCTCCAGTTTTCCTCATCTTTCCTGAAATGGGGCTCCTAGAACTGGACATAATACTCCAGCTGAAGCCTAAGCTGCATGAAGGGTTGGAGTCCTGATTGACTCCTTCCTAAGCTTCGACTACCCAACTGCAGCAGTTTTCAAAAATGCCTGCTTTTCCTTCCAGCTTTCTAAGATACTTGATGCCTTCCTCCCAGACAAAGTTTAGGACACAATATTTGTTCATGCCAGACTGTATTACTTATATCACAAGCTGAATGTGAAGATGACCCATGGACTTCTACAGGTACAGGGTGACTGGCAGCCATCTTCATGGCTTAGACCACCAGAAGCACATCATGCCCATATTCAAATCACTCCACTGGTTCTCAGTCAACTTCCAATGCCGGTTTATGGTCTTGGTCCCAATTTTCAAAGCAAATATTGGATCAAGTCCCAGTTACACCAAAGACCAAATTTCGATCTATGATCCACTGTGTCAGCTGCATTCCTCTGGGACTAGGCAGATCACAAAGACCAGGATGAAGCATGTGAGAGGTGGAGCCAAAGCATCCTCAATAGAAGGGGGCCCAGCTATCAAACAACTTTACAAAGAAGTTACATTAATTTGGAAATCACATGATCATTTCCTTTGTTTTTATTTTTTGTTAAATGTTAAAAAACTATGCAATTCCTCACAGTCACCAACGAATAAGAATAACACTTCAATAGGGGAAAAATCTCAATTAAAGTAGGAGTGATACTAGTCTGACACTTGAAGAGTTGTACAGTAGCTTTCTGTACCACAGCACAGCCCAAATCAAATCCTTTCTAAACCACAGCAACACTATTCTGTTCAGCTCTTATGCTCATATGGCAATTAATTTTGGAGAGCTCTTTGCATTAGAAATGAAGCCTTAGTCAGCAGTAACAAAAGAAAATAATTGCTTTCTCCAGTAATTCATGGCAACTTAATTATGATTGTGAATAGCATATTTCCCTATGTGAAAGACATTAAAAGAGAATTTACTTAAATTCAAAGTATTGGTTGAATTTTCATTTTAATTTAGAATCATTTATGCATGATTTCTCCAGCATTTAATATTTTTAGAGGCTTCTCCAATTGTTTTCTTAGGGCTTAGTATTTATAGGATTTGTGGTCCTCTGTGTTGTAAATAACTTGAAGAGTCACATTAAGTGAATTTAAAAAAAATCCTATATATTAGTTACCAATTTCTACATATATTCTTACTTTATCTTGATACCAAGCATTGTGCTCATCATGTTAGTCTTATCAATTATTTATTTTCTGTGCATCCCTTATAATTTTGATATCATGCAGAAGATCAATTATTTGGGCTAAAAATTGCTAAGGACAATTTGTGTGTTTATTATGATTATAAAAAACGAGAAGAGAGGTTGTTCTAGATTTGATTTTGACAAACGGTCTGAAATAAATAGGATGAAATTTAAGAAGGATATATGCAAGTACTACACTTAGAAAGGAATAATAAATTCCACAAATACAAAATGGGAAATGACTGCCTAGGAAGGAGTATTGCAAAAAAGGACCTACGGGTTATAGCGAATCACAAACTAAATTTGAGTCAACAATGTAATACTGGAGAAAAAAAAAAAAAGGGAAACATCATTCTGGGATGTATTAACAGGAATTCGTAAGCCTGTAGCAGTGCATGGGATTCTTCCTTCTTACGTACAGGACTCTGCACATGTCCTTATTGACCCTCCTCAGATTTCTTTTAGCCCAAACCTCCAATTAATCTCAGTCATTCTGAACCTTATCCTTACCCGCCAGCATATCTATCTCTCCCACCATCTTAGTGTAACCCACAAATCTGCTGAGGGTGTAATCCATCCCATAATCCAGATCATTAATGAAGATGTTGAACAAAACCATCCCCAGGACAAACCACTGGGCACTCCACTTGATACCAGCTGCCAACGAAACATCGAGCCATTGATCATTACCTGTTGAGCCCTACAATCTAGCCAGCTTTCTATCCACCTTATAGTCCATTCATCCAATCCATACTTATTTAACTTGCTGGCAAGAATACTATGGGAGACCATAACAAAAGTTTTGCTAAAATCAGGATACATCATATTCACCACTTTTCCCATATCCACAGAGCCAGTTATCATAGAAGGCAATCAGGTTGGTCAAGCATGACTTGCCCTTGGTGAATCCATGTTGACTGTTCCTAATCACTTTCCTCTCCTCCAAGTGCTTCAGAATGGCTTCTTTGAGGATCCTTATCCCAAGCGGCTCCTGAAAGTGACCAGCACATCTCTCTGGCAGTGGCTTCTAGGTGGGGAGGCCAGGGAGTCTCCACGCTCTGCCCTTGCTCGCAGGCACTGCCCCTGCAGCCCCCCTTGGCCTCAAGTCCCAGCCAATGGGAGCTGCAGAGTCAGCACTGAGGGCATGGGCAGAGCATGGAGACCCCCGCCTCCGCCCAGGGGCTGCGGGGACGTGCCAGCCGCTTCTGGGAGCGCTGCGGAGCCAGGTCAGGTAGAGAGCCTGCCTTAGACCTGCTGCACCACTGGACTTTTAGTGACTAAAATCTCCTGGTTTGGCTTCAGAAGCCTCCAGGAGATAGAGGGAGGGGGAAGAGTTGAGGGAGGGATGGGGAGGAGTGTATCAGCGAAATCCGCAGAACCCTGGAGTCCCCTGGGGGACCCCCAGCAGTCCATTGACCCCAGTTTGAGAAACACTGTCTCATAGCAACAATATATGGAGTCACATGGGGCTTTTCAGCATTAGCTGTTGTAGATCAAATTGTACCCAGATTTGTTCACCTGTGCAAGTCAGGTACAGCGCATGACCTTTATTAGCTTACTTATAACAGAGGGCAGTTTTAATTGCAGAACACAGAAGCAGGTCATTATCTTATCCACCTTGCAATAGATGAGTCATAAGGAAAAAGAACAAAATAAGAATGAAAATAATATTTCTTTTAAGAATGCAATGACATTATTCTTCCCTGAGCTTCTTAAATTATAATTCAACTCTAATTGACTTCCTGATCCTTCTTCTACCACCTTAATATCTTGTCTGAGTTGTAAGATATTCCTTGACTGTAGGATTGTAAGAATTTCATTTAAAAATGTATTCGCAGAAGACATGGCCAAGATGCCACATCTAATTTACAACATTTTCCTGGGGGCAGCGAAAAAGTGGTTCAGAGCAGCTGATGGAGCAAAATGGATTTGATTATACATGAATGTTAAACACAACTTTGCAGCAGAGCCACCATCAAACTAAATTACTATTACTATTATGTCAGACTGATAAAACAAATTCCTGCAAGAGTAATAGCCAATCTGAATTATTTATTTTGAACTGGGAGTAATTCTTTTCTGTCCTGTAATGTAGTCAAATGTCCTACACTTAAGTAAATTTGATAGAAGTTCAATAAGAAAGAATTTTTCATACCATTTGGGATAATTTTCAGAATTTTACAGTTGCCATAAGCAGAGAACTGGGTGTTAGAGAATTTCTTTGAAATGTTACATGCATAGTTGTTTTAAGTGGTGTATTCTCAGCTGAGGCTATTAAGGTTAATTATGTTAATAGTTCCATGTTCTGGGCATTAGCTAAACTTGATACTCTTAGGAAATGCTAAACACAACAGTTGTGGGAAAGCAGTGCTGTTTCAGTTGCAGCAAGTACAACAAAAACTGGTTTATCTGCTGCTCATCAGTGAAAAAGGACTTTGGAGAAGACAAATTCCAAACTGCACTACATCACAGCTCCAAATCTCAAAAAACACAAATTTTATAATACAATTATTATTTATTATTTGGACATCAGGCAAATAAGGTCCTGCACTGCCTCAAAAGTCTCAAATGGCAGCCCCATAAGTTTGGATAGGAACAAATTGAGGTCCCAAGCCAGGACAGGATGCCGGACCTACGGGTATAGCCTACTAAGACCTTTAGGGAAACGGCTGACCAACAAGTTGGCATAGACCAATCCGAACAAAAGGACTCTACTTTGGATTCCGAGGTCTCTAAAAAAGATGACCACAGAGGAGTGCTACTGGATGGTGCCGAAGATCAATGCCAAGCCTCTGGAGACCGATGCAGTTTCCCTCGCCCCAGTGGGGGTTCGATGCTGAGAAGTGGTGCACCACAGATGAGGAATGGCGTGACATCATCACTGGCTTATCCCTATATGGAAAAAGTGGCCTGGCTAACACTGGGGGCTCTTCCCTCCTTGGAGAAGGCAGAGACGTCAGGCGATTAAGGTCCTGCACCACCTCAAAAGTCTCTGAAATGGAGGGGAGTTGAATGTCCCAGCCAGCCAGTCTGGAGAGTGGTAGTGGACCGGACTCAACTGGATCCCTTGCAGGGCAGGCGTCGGTTAGCCTTTGGCACCGCTGGGCCCGAAGTAGACTGGGTGGGTTGAGGTCTGCCTGCTGCTGTCTCCTTAGGCTTAGGAGGGTGAGAGCGCCCTCTCTCCAGACTCTTTTTCTTTTTGGACACAGGAGATACAGATTGGTACCTAGCAGAAGTCTTATGTTCGTTGCCGGGAGTCCTTACTCTCCTTTCTAGGAGCCAACTCACATGCCGTCAGCGCTGTGTACTGCACACAGAGGAGGAGGTGGTCGACACAGGCTCCACCAACCTGGGGTCGGACTGTGGATGGAGGGCTGCCTCTATGAGGATAAGCCTAGATCTCCCGAAGGGTCCTCAGCCAAAATCCTTTACAAAACCAGCTTTTGGTGACTCTTGCCAAGGCACTTCAAAGAAGAAGTGTGTAGGTCACTTTTTGGCATCAACCTTCCACAGACTTCACATAGTTTGAACCCCGTCAACTGAGGCATGACCCAGAGGGAGGGGAGAAATGGGGTAGGGGGGCAACCCCCACAATGAAAACTTAGCATAGGACTACTATTAACTTAAGGCAAAAACTACTACTAAATATTTACAAAATACAATGGGACACTGTAAAGGCGCTTGCAAAGGCAAGAGCAAGGGAAGTTCCAGCTAGCCGTCACTGGCATTAAGAAGGAACTGAGGGGGTGGAGGATGGGCAAGGCCTTATATTGGGTGCCATGATGCCATGAAGGCGTGACTCCAGGCGGCACCCACGCCAATCCTACGGATGCTACTAGGGGGAAAATCCAGCTGTCGTGCACACGGTACACGGCATACACACACACACACTCCTACCTCTGATTGGAATTGACATGAACAAGCACTCAGAGAAGAATTGGGAATTCACATGACACTGAGAAGGCAAAGGCAAAACTTCCCTTGTACCAGGCAGAAGTTTACAGCTTACTCAGAGCTTGACAATCACCTTGCATTTTGTGAACACCAGCAAATTACAATTTTGTTCCTATAGTTTAGGTCTTGGCAGAAATTAAAGTTTTGCAAGGAGTGCAACTCCTAGAAAGAATTTGTTCTTAAATACTCAGATTACTTAAAACAATTAGATTTCAGGATGAAAGGCACCAAAATCAGTGTTTTTTCTGTGCAATATACATGGATGGCACACAGTTCACAGAACACCTCTATGGCTTTGCAACAGCTGTAGAATCAATGCATTCTCCTCTACTCTGCGGAACTAATAGGGGAGTACTGGACTGGGCTGTCAAGAGATCCGGAGATCCAGATCTGCCACTGAACTGCTGTGGCTTTGAGCAAGTCATTTAATCTTGGTGTCTCAGTTTCTCCATTTGTATGTACTCTTTCAATTTACGTTCCTTTGTAAATGGCTTTGAGATCTATAGATGAAAAATGCTGTGAAATGCTAAATAATCTTATTATACATTATTATTTTGTTCCTCTCGCCAGCACCCTAAAGAACAAAGAAAGAACAAAATGAGCCATAAATGAAGTTTTCTTAACCCACATGCACCATTCTGAAAACCCACAAACAATAGCAATGGCAAAAATACTGGAATAATTAGGCCAAATTCTGCCCAGTTACACCATGCAACCCTATTGCAGGCAGCAGGATGGCTGTATTGTAATTAAGTGAAGAATTTGGCCTGAAAAATCCAGTGCAGAAAAATGGGGCCGATGGAAGAGGTCACAGTTTCCCTTCCTGAGGGCAGTGCTCTCAGCAAACATAAGGAACTAGCACAGGCTTGAGAAACAAGCAAAAGGAACTAAAACTACAATTTCCTAATTAGGAATTTTAAAGAGCTGGCAAATAACCTTTGAGATGAATGATCTAAAGTGGATTAAATTAAATTAATTCAGACTTTCAAAACCAGTTCATTATGAATGTTAAAATGGGGAGAAGGGAAGGGAATATCTGTTCCTGAGCTCTGCAATGCCTTATAAAGAATTTTATATATATACAGACATTATTACTGCATTGAGGATAGTGGGGAACATGGACACAGAAATATCGGTACTGGCCTACCTGCCTATTTCCCCCCTCTGTTCTTTGCCAACAAGCAGAGAGACTTAGGCCTAAAAAGAACAGAAATGAGTCTAACTCTTGAAATATCAAATACTTCATGTAAAAAATTAAATGAAGATATTTGTTTTCATGTTTTAGACGATACCTAAATTTAGTTTATGTTTTACACTCCAGAATCTAGCCTCTCCACTAAACAATCCCGGCAGGATTCAAGCCAAAACCTTGGAGGTTTACAATCACTCTCTGTGTAGATCTGAGTTTACTCTGACATTACTGTAATAACCCCAGTCCACTAGAGCCTGCAGAACAGTACTAGTTCTGTAGTGCCACAGGTGTGCATAGCATTTTACAGGCAGAAAAATAAGACATTGTTCTTGCGAAGCAGAGCTTATAGTTTAGTGTTTACAATAACACAGCATTGAGTAATTATATTATATCATGATGGTGGGGCATTAAGGAGAAGACAAAAGAAGATGAGTGTGTTTTTCACCCCAGCTTGGGGTGGAGAGAAGATCTGATTTTTTTTTCTTTTGCCCTCCCCATGACACACATATATATGGCTCCCTAAGTCAGGTAAAGTGGCACATACTGGAGACAGAGACCCCACAGAATATTCTTTGGCCCAGGACAAGGTGCCTTCAGCTGACATCCCAAAAACTATGAATTCCGTTTTCACTTCCACTAAGTGTTGTTAGTATTTCTGTGCAGTTCACAACCCCCTATTATTGGCCAAGCTCTCATATTTCCATCCCTGGAGGCAGGAACTTATCAGTTCCCCCACTCTATTCTGCAAATAAAGACCCTTAGAGGTTGCATAAAGTTACACCAGGCACTATAACTCAGGTCTCCAATACAATAAAGCCAAACCTCATTCACTCAGCCACACTGCCTTTCAAAATGAACATGCTTCCTATTCTAATCACTACAATACACTCTGTTCTCCGAGACAAGTGCAGAACCCAGGAATCCTGAAATCCAACATTCCACTGCTGTCTCAATAGTTACATATCCCACTGTCGAAGTGTGATGTGTCCCTACCTGGTAGGCGCTGGTTCACACAGAGGATAAAAGCCTACTTCTGCTACCAGTTGCTCCTTTCACGCAAGTGGAAGTGGTCTGCATTTTTTCCAATGCAGGAAAAAATAGTGAATGATCATGTTATTAATGACTGTATCATAGTACATATTTCCAAAGGGAGAGAATTAAGGTTGCATGAGTAACCTAACTTGAGCACTTGACTTTGCAACCTTAATGTAGTATATGTACCTCTAAGATCCCTTTTTTACTTTAGAGTGAGGACCTTGAAATAATTGTAATTGTTGAAATTATTTTATATTGCAAAGCATTTTATTTAATGTCAGTTGGAATGCTGTATTAATATTGACATTATTGTGTGTCTGCATATTGATTAACACTGTCTCCTCCTGCAAAGACAGTGAGGGGCACTTGATTTTAGTGTGTGTTTGCAGGAGACAGAATGGTGTGGGGGATATTTTGCCTACGTGTTCAGAGAGTGGGAGACTTTGCCTGTGTAAGCTCCAAATAGGTCGGAAATTGATTTAATAAATGTATGTTTCAAGAAATCAAGCCTTATTGTTGAAGATATAACATTAGCACTTATTGGTGGACTATATGTTCCAGGACATTTCTATTTAGCTACAGAGCCTCTCACCAGTTTGAATCCAGTCCAGCTCAGTAGGCCTGCTCCCAGCTAATGGACATTTGGTGACCCCCCACCCGTTTGGTCCTCCAGCCGCACCGTGGAGATACTCACCCTTCTGCACATGCAGCCGCGGGCATCAGCTGAGGGCGGGGGGTGGGCAGCAGCGGCTTCTCCATGTGCCTGCTCAGCTGGGGGTAGGGTGACCAGATGTCCTGATTTTGTAGGGACAGACCTGATTTGGGGGGCTTTTTCTTATATAGGCCCCTATTACCCCCCACTGCCTGTTCCGATTTTTTTTACACTTGCTGTCTGCTCACCTTAGCTGTGGGGCCGACAGATCAATGCCGCGGGCCGGATCCATCCCCCAGGCCATAGTTTGGAGACCCGTGTCACAGAGCTCTAAAAGGTTAATGCTTTTAATATATTTTTTAATTGTAAAAGAGAATACCACCAAAAACAAAGTAATTTCTTCTACTGCCTTTGTACATGACATTCTTTTTACCTTAGCTTTAAACATTTGTCAGACTGGATGGTTTTATAATTTGCTTTTATATCACTAAATATTATTTCAAATTGAATGTAGACTGATTAAACCATACTTGACATAAAACTTTAATTAAAACAATATCCAAAATGATTACACTGCTTTTCCAAAGAGCAACCAATCCAGAACATTTCTCTAAGCAATCAGACCTCTTTGAGGTCTCTGAACAGCAGCGGAATTTTATGGGACACTTTCATGAACTATATACTGCCTCTAGATGACAATCTAAATCAGATGTGAATTTTAAATCACAAGCACATGCAGCTACTACCACAGATAACATTCAGTTTAATATAACAACAGATCCTTTTAACTATTATACACTTTCAAATAATTATTTCTATGTCACTGGTGTTTTCCTTCCTAACAAATACTTCAGATAAACCTTTTACCTGCAGATTTTAAAAAGCCATTTGTACCAATGAACAAAACAGCGAAGCTAGAGAAGGCAGAAATCTTATTTATGTACACCATGCACTTGACAGAACTGATCTTGAAAATACATTAATCAGGTTACTGATTGGTCATATAATAATAATATGGCTCACAATAAGTGTTCATGGTACTTTAAAATACCGAACGCACAACCCCTGCCTCAGATTGCGTACAGTTTAATTCTCTCAGAAAAATACAAAACAAAGAATAATCATCAAACACGAGATAGCTAGGGAACAAAGACATAGAAGATCCACGCAATAAATGGGTTTTAAGGAGGAAGAGGGTTGGATTACAAGAAGTGGGGAGGCTATTCCAGGCATAATCAGAAAGATGGCACAGAGCTGAGACATGAAGGAAGAAGTAGAGACTATGGGAGTATTGTAGAATGCAAAAGGAGGAGACAGAAGAAAGGAAGCCAGAGAGTTAACAGAGTTGTGCTGAAGCTAAAAGGTGAGGAATTTGAACTTAAGAAAGAGAGAAAGGCTTATAAGGAGAGGGATGGTATTGGCGGAATAGCAGGAGAAGGGGATGATTTTGGCAATGCGGGTTTTGATAGACTAGATCAGGGAAGAGATGAGATGCTGAGAATGCCAGGCAAGAGGAAGCGACAGCAGTCAAAGTGCAATAAGACAAAGCAGCAGGACCAGAATGTACCAGTAAAGCAGATATAACAGGAGGATGTTAGTGGCATAGAAGAAACAGCACCAACAAGAAGCAAGAGGCTGGATGTAAGCAGACAAGAGAAAGGAAATACATACACAGAAAAACATACATCAAATAATACACAGAAATACATACACAGAAAAACAT
>ML677347.1:1075983-1196065 GCA_007922305.1 Dermatemys mawii
AAAACATACATCAAATAATACACAGAAATACATACACAGAAAAACATCAAAAAAGAGCTTTCCAACCTGGAGACTTTGATAAACAACCAACCCTCCACACAAACAGACTTTACTAAAATAAGACAGGAGATCTTTATTACACACTTCACCTCTCTACAAAAGAAAAAGGACTGCAAGCTATCTAAAATCCTGCCTGCCACATGGGGCCACAGCAGTGGTACCCCTAACTCACCCAGCAGTATCGTCAATCTATCCAGCTACACACTCAGCCTGGCAGAAGAGTCTGTCCTATCTCGAGGACTCTCATTTTGCCCCACCACCCCCACAAACATGATACAATTCTGCGGTGATCTGGAAGCCTACTTTCGCCATCTCCGACTCAAAGAATACTTTTAAGACTACATAGAACAGCGCACTGATACACAGACACCATCCCACCAGCAGCACAAGAAGAAGAACTCCACATGGACTCCCCCTGAGGGTCAAAATGACAGTCTGGACCTATACATAGAATGCTTCCGCCGACGTGCACACGCAGAAATTATGGAAAAACAACATCGCCTGCCTCACAACCTAAGTCGAGAAGAACGCAATGCTATCCACAGCCTCAGAAACAACCCTGACATCATAATCAAAGGGGCTGATAAAGGAGGTGCTGTTGTCATCATGGACAGGTCTTACTACCAAAAGGAGGCTACCAGACAACTCTCCAACACCAATTTCTACAGGCCACTTCCCTCAGATCCCACTGAAGAATATACTAAGAAACTGCACCGTCTACTCAGGACACTCCCTACACTAACACAGGAACAAATTAACATACCCTTAGAACCCTGACCGGGGTTATTCTATCTTTTACCCAAGATGCACAAACCTGGAAATCCTGGACGCCCCATCATCTCAGGCATTGGCACTCTCACTGAAGGACTGTCTGGAAATGTGGACACTGTACTCAGACCCTACGCCACCAGCACTCCCAGCTATCTCCGTGACACCACCGACTTCCTGAGAAAACTACAATGCATTGGTGACCTTCCAGAAAACACCATCCTAGCCACCATGGATGTAGAGGCTCTCTACACAAACATCCCACACAAAGATGGAATACAAGCTGTCAGGAATAGTATCCCTGATGATGCCATAGCACAAGTGGTTGCTGAGCTCTGTGACTTTATCCTCACACACAATTATTTCAAATTTGGTGACAATATATACCTCCAGACCAGTGACACTGCTATGGGCACCCGCATGGCCCCACAGTATGCCAACATCTTTATGGCTGACCTGGAACAACGCTTCCTCAAATTTCGTTCACTCATGCCCCTCCTCTATCTACGCTACATTGATGACATCTTCATCATCTGGACCCATGGGAAAGAAACTCTGGAAAAATTCCACCATGATTTCAACAGCTTCCACCCCACCATCCGCCTCAGCCTGGACCAGTCTACACGGGAGGTCCACTTCCTGGACACCACGGTGCAAATTAATGACGGCCACATCAACATCACCCTATACCGAAAACCTACCGACAGCTATGCCTACCTTCATGCCACCAGCTTCCACCTTGGGCACACCACACGATCCATTGTCTACAGCCAAGCACTGAGGTACAATTGTATTTGCTCCAACCCCTCAGACAGAGACCAACACCTACAAGATCTCCACCAAGCTTTCTCAAAACTACAATACCCGCACAAGGAAATAAGGACACAGATCAACAGAGCCAGACGTGTACCTAGAAGCCTGCTGCTGCAAGACAAGCCCAAGAAAGAAAACAACAGACCACCACTGGCCATCACCTACAGTCCTCAGTTAAAGCCTCTCCAACACATCATCAGTGATCTACAACCCATCCTGGACAACAATCCCTCACTTTCACAGGCCTTGGGAGGCAGGCCAGTCCTGGCCTACAGACAACCTGCCAACCTCAAGCATATTCTCACCAGCAACAGCACACCGCGCCATAATAACTCTAACTCAGGAACCAATCCATGCAACAAACCTCGATGCCAACTCTGCCCACACATCTACACCAGCAACACCATCACAGGACCAAACCAGATCAGCCACACCATCACTGGTTCATTCACCTGCACATCTACCAATGTAATATACGCCACTATGTGCCAGCAATGTCCCTCTGCCATCTACATCGGCCAAACTGGACAGTCCCTACGAAAAAGGATAAATGGACACAAATCAGATATCAGGAATGGCAATATTCAAAAACCTGTAGGAGAGCACTTCAACCTCACCGGACACACCATAAAAGATTTAAAGGTCAGCATTTTGCAGCAAAAAAACTTCAAGTCCAGACTGCAAAGAGAGACTGCAGAGCTGCAATTCATTTGCAAATTTGACACAATCAGTTTGGGACTGAATAGAGATTTTGAATGGCTAGCTAACTACAAAAGCAGCTTCTCTTCTCTCGCTATTCACACCTCCAGTTCAGCTGCTAGAGGAACACCTCACCCTCCCTGAGTAGAGATGATAAGCTGGTTCAGCCTCATTGGACTAACCTTATCATCTCCCACCTGGTTCTTGCCTACCTATTTATACCTGCCCCTGGATACTTCCACTCTATGCATCCGACGAAGTGGATATTAATCCACGAAAGCTTATGCTCTAGAATTTTAGTTAGTCTTTAAGGTGCCACAGGACTCTTTGTCACTTCAGAAAAACATAGTAAATTGTATTTTATATACTGTAGTTAATCCCACAGTAAAGCCTGCATTAACCGGAATGGTCACATAATTACTGAAATACGTCTAGTAACTTCTATGCCCAATACCATGACAAGTAACTGTATATCTCCTGCAGATACTACGGTATATGAATAACTGGATAGATATTAGACCTATTTAGAGAGAGTAAGAAGTTAGGATTTTTGGCTGCTGAATGGGTAAGTGCTTCAGTAGCATCTTCCTGGGAACCAGCCGATGTGATCAGCCACTGTGAAATGACATGCATCTGGTACATTTTTCTGTTCTGAAGAAGTTCATGGGCCAAATCCTAAGCTGGCATATATCAGTGTAGCTCCTTTGGCTTCAGTGGAGCTACGCTACACACCATTTGAAGATCTGGCCTAATTCAGTATCATATAATATTGCTATGAAATATTATTCAGAGTCCAAGTCAGTTGCTTATATGCAGTTGTAAGCACTGTTTTATGCTTGGAACAGAAAACACTGTATTGTGTGAGGCTAACTAAGTAGAAATCCATCTATCTTTGGATGCTGAAAAACAAACTATTATACATTCATGAAGACACTATGGCCAAAAGGGCAAAATTCAGTCCCAGAAAAGAGCTCCACTCCTTCCCCGGTGCAATGTTAAAACCCACAATTAGCTATTGTCTCTATCTTCAGGAAAGAGTTGATTTTTATAGAAATATTTGCTTCAGAGACTGATTTAGGGGAAAAAACAATTAAGGATTTGGCTTTTTTGCTGAGTGCTTTATCATTTATTTTAGAAAACTGGCAGTAACATGATGTGAGAGTTTGAAGGACCTGCCTATGTTTAACTTATGAATTGTGATTAGTTTTATGAACTGTGTAGATCAGCCAGATACTGGTAAGGACTTTACCACATATCAGACACCTTGTATAACAAACAAAATAAGTTGTTAACATTTCATGACTGATCTGGCAGGACTATGGGTATGCTAAGGAGAGTACCTGAGCTGACAAAATCCAGTTATTACAGGTAACCTTCTGGGGATGGGGGCAGAGGGAAGAAGTGGGAACAAAGAAGAGGAATAAAGGAACAAGGTGTTAGTGCAGCCTTTAAAAACACAGAGGCTGAGAAGTTCAAGGAAGAAGTACAAAGGGATATGCTTTCAGAGGTAGAGGGGACCTCTTTTGACTACCTGACCAACTGGAGCTGAGAGATACTTACTACAGGGATCAGAGAGAGACTCCATGATTTACAGCAGAAGCCCCGAGCTGGAGGATTGTAATCCAAAAGAGTGAACCTGGAACACTGAAAGGACACTGACCCAAATCCAAAGAATGCTGAAGACTGGTGCAGAAACTGAGGCAGGGAATAAGCAGGGAATAGGTGTTTCTTATTTTGCATGGATCTTTGTATCTCTTGTGCTGTCTAGAGTAAAGAGTAATCATTTTAGAAATCCTTTTGCAAAGTCCATGTCCATTTGCTTTATTTATTGTGTGTCCACAAAAGGGTGAACTATTAACCAGAGTGCCCAGCAACATGGAGATCTGGGAAAATGTGGGCTTAAGCTTCTAGGAAATCTTGGGGGACTGGGGAGAAGGAAGGGTATTCAGCACTAGTCTGCCCTTAGGACAGGTGGGTCCCACTTCCAGAAGGGGTACCAGACATAGAGGCTGTCCAGAAAGTGTACCAGAAACAGTGATGGAGCCTGCCCAGAACAAGGGGAGCTTAAAAATACACAAACCCAGCTTGCAGGTCCAAACACAGCAGCCTGGTGAGTGACCAGCAGGGGAAGCTTGACAAGGGCCCATGACCAACGTACTTGGCCCCTTGAAGATCAATATGTAACAACTCACACTTAATTTATAAAATCAAGCCCATGGTCAATGGAGAAATTCACCTGGCAAGAAAACATACATGTGGATGACACAAAATTAAGTAGAATATGTCAGTATTTCTGAAAAAAAAAAAACTATAATCCAGACAAAGTTTAAATTTTCACTCAATGTAACCAAATCTTCTTATTTATTTGGATATTTCAAACACTTCCTATTAAAACTTTATTAAACCATTTAATAATAAGAGCTAAATTGAAGAAAGCAAACTAAACATATAAATAACTTACTAAAGTTAACGTACATTTAATAAAGTACTTGATGTATTTACTGCTCTGGATATCTTCTAATTCACAAGATAAACTTTGAGGTTTGGAGTTCAGCATCTTATCTATTCATTCCCTAAGACAGCGGTTCTGAACTGGGGTGGGGGGTCCGTGGCCCCTGGGGGGTCTGCAAGCCCTTTCAAGGGGCCACGGAGCCCCACAGCTAGCCCCAAGCCCCAGCATTGAAGCCGGGAGCTGCGCGGGCTGAAGCCTGAGTCCTCCCACCCCAGCCAGGAGAGGCACAGGGCTAATGCCAGCACCCCTTCAAACCCCCTAAGCCAGGAGCGGTGTGGGGCTGAAGCCAGAAAACTTTCCCCCCAAGCCAGGAGCAGCAGAGGAGGCTGAAGCCGGTAGCCCCAGCACCCCGCACCCCCCAAAGCTGGGAACAGCACTGGGACCCCCTCCCCACCTGTACATACCCCCTAGCTACTCCCTCCCTGCACCCTGAGCTACTCCCCCTCACTTCACACAGCCCCTACCTACCTCCTGCCTCTACCCTGAGCTACCTCCCTACCTGAACACAGCCCCAGCTACACCTCCCTGCACCTTGAGCAACCCCCCGCCCACACACAGCCTCAGCTACCCCTCTCCTTGCACCTTGTGCAGTTTTCAGACTTTTTGAACTGAGTCCCCCGTTTGAGTTATATTATTGGTTGCATCCCCCCACAGCCCAGACAGGCTGGGTAACCTCCTGAGTGAGTCAGGGGGCGGAGGTGGTGCTCCCTCTCTGGACCCCACTGTGAGGTGCTGGCTCAAGTCCTGCCAGCACTTCTGCCCCTCCCCACGCCCAGCAGAAGTAAAACTATGCCTATGCCTCAGGCTCCCCCCTGGCCAGAAGCACCATTCCCACTCTCCCCACCCCGCTCTGGGCCCCAGCATTTTTATAGCCTGTTGAAGGGGTTCTCAGCAAGAAAAAGGTTGAAATCCCCTGTCCTAAGATATATATATAGGCCACCATACTAGACATAAAATCTGTCATTTTGGGTATAAAATATCATTATGAGCTGATATAAACTTGATTTATACTTACAAAAGAAAGGCCATTTCTAAGAGTGAAGAGTACCCTAAGCACACTTTTTTTCAAATTGCTTCTAATATAGGACCTAATACAGCTTAAACTGTGCATATACTGAATTTTAAGCATGTGAGAACTCAAATTAAAATCAATGTGCTTTGTAGAATTAAAGCCATACATTATAACAATCTGAGTGTGTGTATGTGTGTATGACTGAAATTAATATAAATGAATGTGTGTGTGCATGACTGAAATTAGTATAAATGAACCCATTAGGTTAAAGAACTACACAACTCTGTAAATGTCATTTTAAAAAATCCATCAGCAAGTCTTCAACATCAATTTTCCTCATTAAGTCAAATTATACAACCACAAAAATAACCAATATTGCAATAATACTTTCTCTTATATTTTTCAAAGGCCATTATACATCTCAAAATCAAAAATAATTAATAGCCCAAACCAATTTTAAAAATAAATGTCTTAATTTTATTTCAAACAAGAAAGGCTGACACTCAAACCACATGTATTATGTGGTCCTGATAACTATCAAATGAGTCCTTATTAGCAAAAGTTTTAACATTTCCATCACTCCTTTCATCCAGAAGCATAATGTTTCTACAAATGATTCACTGTACCCACCACTGAAATGCATCTACCTCTGAGGTGGATTCCTGCAATTGTTACAACAGTACACAGAAACAATATGAAACAGATTAGGGCAGGCTGTGAAGAATGCCATATTCAATTGAAATTACAGGGGAAATTTAAGTTGGTGGAATATAATTATTTAAACCATAAATCTTGAGCAAAATACCAGAGTCATTCCCCCGCTTTTGTGATAAATGTCATGAGATCTTTAATTACCCTATAATTTATATTTTTATATACATACCGGTCCCATGCATGGATCCCAAACCCTGCGTTCTAGCGGGGATCTGGTGCATTTATATTTTTTAAAAAATATATTTACTTATTTAGAATATTCAGAACTGAAGGTTTAGAAAATTAATGTTTCTTAAAGCCATTGTGTCAGTACTGACTCAGAGGAAATAGTGCTATAGAAGCTGCTCAGATTCTACGTCCTAATTAACCCTCTGTTTCCAATTAGTTACCAGGCCTGAACCTGCATTTTTTAGAAGAGATAAGACATATTTTTGCACAAATCATAAACTACAAGCCATTTAATAAATGTATAATAAATTTGTGTATATCACTGATTTGTGCCAAATGAACATTTGCATGAAATGAAGCAAAATGTACCTTTCTCTATTCTCATACACCACCTTCCTCCATCCCTCACTTCACCTTCTGCTTGATAAAGCAGTGAACTCAAAAGGTTTGTATCATAAATACAAAGGGAAGGGTAACAACCTTTATGTATGCAGTAACATAAAATCTTTCCTGACCAGAGGTACAGAATCACTTTATCTGTAAGGGCTTAAGAAACTCAAATAACCTGGTTGGCACCTGACCAAAAGAACCACTAAGGAAAGAAGATACTTTCAAATCTGCGGGGGGCAGTAGGAGGGGAGTTTTGTTTGTGTTCTCTTTTTTTGTTCCCTCTCTGGATGGAGAGAGAGACCAAAGAGGTAAAACATCTCCTGAAAACATACCTGAAATGATACGTTTAAATTACTGAAACTGTAAGTAAGGGCAAGGATATATGTTAGATTATCTTTTGTTTTATCTTGTGAATTTGCCCTATGGTGAGAGGGAGTTTTCTACCTGTTTTTTGTAACTTTGAAGCTGAGCCTAGAGGGGACTCTTCTGTGTTTAAATCTTTTTATTACTCTGTAAAGTTACCTCCCATCCTGATTTTGCAGGCGTGATTCTTTTACTTTTTTTCTTTAAATAAAGTTCTTCCTTTAAGAGCCTGTTTGATTTTCAGTGTCCTAGGGACAAAGGGTCTGGTCAGTACTCACATTATTCTCAAGCCTCTCCAGGAAGGGGGGTGAAAAGGCTTGGGAGAATATTTGGGGAGCAAGGGACTCCAAGTGACCCTTTTCCTAAATTTTTGTCTAAATCACTTGGTGGGGGCAGCAATACCATCCAAAGACAAGGAAAGGATTTGTGCCTTGGAGAAGTTTTTGAGCTAAGCTGGTAAAAATAAGCTTAGGGGGTCTTTCATGCAGTTCCCCACATCTGTACTCCAGAGTTCAGAGTGGGGAGGGAATCCTGACAGTTTGCTTAAAACATCACAGTAATATTTGTGATATACTGCATTCAACATTACAACTACACCCATGAGTTTAAATGGGAGAAGTTAGGCTGTGAGGAAATAAACCCTACAGCAACACAAATAAGTGTCTTAGTAAGTAATTGTGATAAGAACAATTATGAAATTATGAAAAAGAGCACAAACAGTAAATTGGTCTCACACTGGCTCTTTTAGAGCAGTTATCAGCATGCTAAATAGAACATGAACATAGGTGAAATGTTCTGTACTGTGAAAATCCCTCAAAAGCTTTTCTATGAAATACTAGCTTTGATTTAAAATGTTCTTTTCATTTAAAAAGGAAGGGTGGCACAGTGGTTGGAGCTCTAGCTGGGTTCATGGGAGACCAGGTTCAACTCCCTGCTCTTCCACAGACTTCCTGTGGGACCTTGGGCAAGTTACTTAGCCTCTTAGTTCCCCATCTTTAAAACAGGTATAATAATGCTTCCCTATACAAAAGAAGAGATTGGCACCACTAGGATAAAACCCATGGAAAATGGCATGAATAAGGTCCTCCTTGAATTGACGGATGACTGTCAAAAAATTGTGGTTGATTTGCAGATAAGTTATGTAAAACTGCAGAAAGTAAAAATGGACCTTATTATTAGCCTGCCATCTGGGCCTAAAAGTGGGGTCTCCCATTCTCAGCTCCAGGGCAGCCGGGATCCCACTGCAGGCTTCTGCTCTCAGAGCCTGGGTGGCCAGGGCTCCCAATGTCAGCCCCACACATAGTAGGGTTCCTGCTGTCAAAACTGAGGTAGAAGCCTAATATTGCAGAATATGCAATTTCCACAATATCACAATTAGGACCAGAGTAATGAAATAATGACCCTTCGACCAAGTCGGTCATAGATTACCATTTCATTTAAGCTCTTTGGATAACATATCTCTGACATATTGCCCTAAATGTCAGCCAAAATGCTCCACAAAAAAAAGCTTCAGCCTCTGAATACAGAATCAAAGCATGCTGAGCTGCATCCAGTGTAAATATGAACCACATGACACAAAGGCTTGACAAGACAGACTGTATTAGTACTAATCAATGGGTACAGTCAGAAGCTTAGATATAGAAAAACACTTTTTGGCACCCGCTAGTGTTTTATTCATGTGAACTGCAGGTGGTCTGCGCTCAATCATTTTATCAAAATTGGTGTACCGCGATATGGTGTATCAGCAGGCAGCACATTCAGCTGACACACTAAGAGAAAACTCTGTAGTACATGTACAACTTTAGAAGTGTCTGTTGTAAACAGCGAGTTTTATCATTAAAAAATTGACTGCTTAGAGGATTAGCCCTTTAGCTTCCACTTTACCAGAAAACTGCCCTTTAATAAATAACTAGTTCACAGCATAGTACTGTGCTTCAAAATAGAATTTTACTGAAGTAGAAAAGATAATCTAGATAATTTTATTGCAAAAACCCATGAAATTAAAAAGCACTAACTTTAAGAAAAACGACAAGAAGTTCATATCTTGCTATCACAATATTTATTTGATTCATGAATAATTACTGCAAGCAGAATAGAAGCTGTGACTCTCCATCATTGGCTGGAACCAAAATATACAGCATGTTTAAAGGAAAAATATATGCTGGGGGACAAACCCTGCCCTCTGAGATTTGTGTTAATCTAGAATTATTCCATCAAAGTCAAAGGAGTAACAGACTTTGTTGACATTACTCTGGATTTTCAGATATGTAACAGAGGGAAAAATCTGGCATGACAGCTCAAAAACACTGATTTATCTGCATGGAATCTAGTTGCACTCCAGAAGGATGGTGTTACAGTTAAAATACTGGTCTGGGGATCAGGAGATTGGTGTTTTAATTCCCGGCTCTGCCACATATTTGTGATGTAATCTTGGGAAAGATACCAAGAGCAAGTCATGCCTGACTAACCTAATTGCCTTCTATGACATGATAACTGGCTCTGTGGATGCGGAGAAAGCAGTGGACATATTATTCCTTGACTTTAGCAAAGATTTTGATATAGTCTCCCACAGTATTCTTGCCAGCAAGTTAAAGAAGTATGGGCTGGATTCTATAAGGTGGATAGAAAACTGGCTAGATCATAGAGCTCAGCGGGTAGTAATCAATGGCTCCATGTCTAGTTGGCAGCTGGTATCAAGTGGAGCACCCCAATGATCAGTCCTGGGGCTGGTTTTGTTTAATATCTGGATTAATGATCTGGAGGATGGCGTGGACTGTCCCCTCAGGAAGTCTGCAGATGACACTAAACTGGGAGGAGTGGTAGATACGCTGGAGGGTAGGGATAGGGAAGGGAAGGAATCAGAGGATAGGGCCAAATGAAATCTGATGAGGATCAACAAGGGCAAGTGCAGAGTCCTGCACTTAGGATGGAAGAATCCCATGCACTGCTACAGACTAAGGACTGAATGGGTGGATAGGCAGCAATTCTGCAGAAAAGGACCTAGGGGTTATAGTGGATGAGAAGCTGGGTATCAGTCAACGGTGTGCCCCTATTGCCAAGAAGGCTAATGGCATTTTGAGTTGTATAAGTAGGGACACTGCCAGCAAACTGAGGGTCGTGATCATTCCCCTCTATTTGGCACTGGTAAGGCCTCATCTGGAGTACTGTGTCTGGTTTTGGGCCCCACACTACAAGAAGGATGTGGAAAAATTGGAAAGAGTCCAGCAGAGGGCAACAACAATGATTAGGGGGTTGGAACACTTGACTTCTGAGGAGAAGCTGCGGGAACTGGGATTGTTTAGCCTGCAGAAGAGAAGAATGAGGGAGGATTTGGTAGCTGCTTTCAACTACCTGAAAGGGGGTTCCAAAGAGGATGGATCTAGACTGTTCTCAGTGGTAGAAGATGACTGAACAAGGAGAAATAGTCTCAAGTTGCAGTGGGGTAGGTTTAGGTTGGATATTAGGAACCACTGTTTCACTAGGAGGGTGGTGAAGCACTGGAATGGGTTACCTAGGGAGGTGGTGGAATCTCCTTCCTTAGAGGTTCTTTAAGGTCAGGCTTGACAAAGCCCTAGCTGGGATGACTTAGTTGGGGATTGGTCCTGCTTTGTGCAGGGAGTTGGATTAGATGACTTCCTGAGGTCCCTTCCAACCCTGATATTCTATGTTTCATGGCGCTGGACACTGTTTAGGGCCATGGGACAGATTTAGATGACAATAATGTATTCAGCACCGCTGGGAGCAGGGCTTGTCCTGCAATCAGGGAACCTCACTCCAAGCTGGAATTACCAACGGAGCATTCAGAATCGTGCAACCAGGATCAGACTGAACTGTGAATCTTATCCAACCAGTCCCGGTCGCTGCGTCCCAAAGCTGACCTATCCGAGTGAGAATGTCTTGGTCGGGCTCTCAGGGACCAAAAGCATTCAGTGGATCTGTGTCGGATATCTGGCGGTCCATGCCTCATGCTGCTCAACCGGAACTGGGACATCGAACGGGACCAGAAGCTACTACAGGCCAGTTGCCACAGGATCGCCTTGAGTAGGGCAGCCTCTTTCTTGGAGACAGATGATGATGGCCCAGCAAATCAGTGGTCTCTGGTGTCCGATCAGTCTCAGGATAGGCACCATGCCCTAGGAGACAGTTGGGGCCAGTCCCGAAGTTCTTTTTGGGTGGTGCATTCCTCATAGGGTCTGCACCAATGTACTGGTGCAATACGGCTTGAGTCCCTTGATCAGTGCCCCCGGTGTGGGGTTCAAAGAGGGCTCCACTGAGCCTGCCTCTCCAGTCCTGAAGCGTCATAGCTTTGGGCGGACGAACACTGGTGGGTCATCCCTCTCGATGGAGATTGGTACCCCTGAGGCAAGGACACATGCATAGGTCCTGAGACCGGGGTACTGTGGGAACCAGTGTGGGCAGCACCAGGCATGTCAGGCTCTCTTTGAGCTGCTCAAAGAGCTTTGGGCATCAATGGCACCTGAAGCTGGCTAGGGCCTGCACCGCTATCTGGGATCGCAGGCAAAGCATGGGATGGGCTGCACCACCCAAAAGGGGTGATGAGCTGCCTGGCACAAGTCGTGGCTCACCCCCAACCCTCTCCTTTCCCTTACAGGATGTAAAAATCCTTATGCTGGTAAAAAGTTGATTTCATGAGATATAACCTCAGCAACAGTTGCAATAAAAAAAATTGCTAGCATGATTCAGTATCATAAAATATTCCATCTAGCATTTGTTATATATCTGTCAAATCCACCTATAAAAAGTTAAGTGATTGTACTGCATGCAATAAAGCACACAAGCTATTTTGTATCAATAATACTCCATATTGCTCGATAAACACCTATGCCACATTAAGAACACATCCCTGTTTCTTAGATTAAATCTGAATTCTGAACTTTCTTATGGAGAATGAGAAGTATTCATGTCTGAATCACGAATATATAACATGAAAAACACACAAATCTACAATGAAAAATCAATTATTATGGATACCAACAAATTATACTCCAGTTAAATCATGCATTTTGTTTATTTTATTGATTGGCAATTTATCAACATTTCCGGTGGTTATAAAAGTCACCTTGTTTAAATTTCTCATTACAGTTCACGCACAAATTTCAAAGCCCACCTAAAAGTCTAATTACTTTGTGTTTTTTACCTCTAGGGTGACTTTTCAATTTACTTCTCAACAAACACTCCTCTTTAAGTACAACAAATTGTTACTCAAAAATGCCACCTGTGATTAGTGCATCTGCCACATCTAAAGAAATGATTGCATCACTTAATGCTAAATACATGCATCAAAGTCCTCTAAAGAGCAGTTAAGATTTAGAATTATACTGTAGTTTCTTCATCAGACCTGTGTTGCAACTAGTCTTAGAAAGTATTTTGTTGGCATATTTCAAGCCACAAACACTGCCCTTTTCATTCCTCAGATACACATATCCTCATAGTAGTTCTTTTACTCCTAACTGTTCAGAGCCAAGAATTGTTCACTGCTAAAACCAGGTATAGTGTAAATGGAGAAATACTCAGAGGAGGACTAATAGAATTTAACAGAATAATGAATTTAATCTCTTAGTAAAATTATGGAGGAGGCTCAGACAGATTCTTTTTTAAACAGAAAGTGAGTAAATAGCCTGATTCACGTTCTTGATTGGATCAGCATCATTCAGTTAATTTAATTTCATTCCAACCTCACGTAATCAAAATATCCCATTGTTCTACTATGTCCATGTCAACAATTAAATTTAATATTTCTTTATCCTCATTTTAAGAGCAGTTCCATGGTTTCTAGAATAGAGCTCTAATAAAAGTTATTGTTAAACATTATATTTCTGGTGAGGATGAAAGATACTGGTAGCTCCAATCCTTTTCACTATAGACTGCAAGGTGCTTTTCACCAGTCTTCACTGATTCAGGAGAAAATTATTTCATTACTTATCTTGAAAAACAAGATATAAAGAGTTCATTGATCTACAAAAACTAAGTATTGCTTAATTTGTTCCTCACTGTATTTTTATTCCTTTATTTCTGCCCAGATTAGTTGCTTCCATCTGAATAAATATGAAGGCTTTTTCAATATTTCATTTTTATGCGGTTTTCGAACACTTATACTTAGTGCAACTCAGTCTTTGGGCCCTTGCTGGCAAAAAAAGAGAGGAAAGTTTTGGGAAATTATGAGACTGTGACATCCTCAAAAAGCTGATCGAGCTGACACAAAACCTCTACAGCAAGTCAATGAGCATGGTGAGAGTAAACAAGAAGCTGATGTAAAGATTCAGGACGACAGTAGGCTACTGCCATATTTGTTCAATTTAGTAGTACAGTTGTAGTTATACACAGTTTTATACAGTAGTACAACTTGATAGAAGCACTAGTGATTATAGCATTGAGAGATGAAATGGACAGTCATGTTATGTGGTAGAACAATGCATAACCTTAGATTCACAGATGGTATTAACAGCTCAGCATTGGCCAAGGGGGATTTACGGAGAATAACTGACAAAGTAAACTAGGAAAGCAGAAAATTCAGATTGAAGTACACCATGGGGAATACAAAAGTTAGGCAACTGGAAGACAAGAGAAAGAGGTAAAGATCAAACTCCTAGACAAAGAACTAGGACAAGTGGAAAACTGTATGCACCTTGGAGGATAGCAAAGGCAAACAGGAATTGTGAAGATGAATTGTGAAAATGACATAAAAAGAAGAATTGGATTAGCCGCTACTGCATATCTACAAGATATGGAAGGCTAATGATATATCAATAAAAACAAAAATTGGTATATATTAGAAAACTGGCATGTTGATACTGCTGTACAGGTTGGAATGATGGAGTATAAGGAAAGCCAATGAATAAAACATTTTGACTGCAGAAATGAACTGTCTGAGGGGAATACTGAGAGAAAATAAAAAATGAAGAGATGAGAAAAAACTGGGGCAAGAAATAAGGCTGTTACAAAAGATTCAAGACAGATGACTGTCTGCCAAGAATGGACCTGGAAAAGATACTATACATGGTGATACATACCAGAGTGCAAGGAACTAGAAACAGAAGGAGACAAAGGATGTGTTGGATAAACATGGTGAAGAATGATATAGAACATAAAAGGTTTAAAGATGAAAGAAGCCATGAAGCTGATTCAAGAAAGAGACAGAAAGACTTCATTTGGCCGTATTACTGCTGTTGTGTTGACATATGGCAATCAGAATAGAAGACAACAACCTTTCACGTGCCAGTATCGACTAGTGACCTGACTGTCAAAAGTGCTGAGCTCTGACAGTTCTTGTTGGTTTCAATGTAATAATGCTTCTGAAAGTCAGTGGCATAAGAACAGCAGTACCAAAAAGGTTTAGGTTCGGGGAAATTCTTCAGAGTCCATTCCATGAATATCACAGTCTTTGTGCTTGGTGAATAAAAAACACTAAGTGAAACACGGTTATACTATGGCAGCCTGTGCTAATCAATTTGAACTGACTTTGGTAGAGGCTATAGGTCCTGCTCTCACAGACGGGCAAAAGTCAGTCTGATAGAAGAGAAAGTGAATCTCAGCTGAAAGAGTGAGGAGCAGAGGTTATGAAAGAATAAAATGTTCACAGCCTAGGTGATATTTACCATGTAACTGGTTAATCATACAAAAGAACAATTTGTAAAAATTGCCAAGCTATTGGGATCTTTGCACGAAAATCTATATAACACACTCACCTATCATAAATTATCAATGGGGGATCGGTTCCAATAAAACACATGTTCTGCATCATCCTATGTTAATAGGTTTATGAGAATCCAATAAAACCTTATTAGACAAGTAAAGAGGTGTTGTCAACTTAAACATGGATCCAAATAATTTTTAAGGTATACCTTTTTAAGACCTAAAACCAATGGAAATATTTCCACAAGTAAAAAATTCCACCCAAAGAAATATTTTAGAACAAATAAAAATCCACTAGTGTAGTTGAAATACAAACACTGCAACACTAAATATCTCAAAGAAAAAGTGAAAACTTTAATTTAAAACACAACTATACTACCTAGAAGTATGTATGTATCAAATCATAGAAGATTAGGGTTGGAAGAGACCTCAGCAGGTCACCTAGTCCAACCCCTGCTCAAAGCAGGACAAACCTCACTAAATCATCACTGCCAGGGCTTTGTCAAACTGGGCCTTAAAAACCTCTAAGGATTGAGATTCCACCACCTCCCGATATAACCCATGCCAGTGCTTCATCAGCCTCCTAGTGAAATAGTTTTTCCTAATATCAAACCTAGACTTCCCCCATTGCAACTTGAGACCACTGCTCCTTGTTCTGTCATCTGCCACCACTGAGAACAGCTGAACTCCACTCTCTTTGAAACCCCCTTCAAGTAGTTGAAGGCTGCTATTAAATCCGCCCTCACTCTTCTCTTCTGCAGACTAAATAAATCCAGTTCCCTCAGCTTCTCCTGATAAATCATGTGCTCCAGCCTCCTAATCATTTTTGTTGCCCTTCGCTAGACTCTCTCCAATTTGTTCACTTCCCTTTAGTAGTGAGGGGTCCAAAACTGGACACAATACTCCAGGTGTGACCACACCGATGCTGAATAGAGGGGAATAATCATTTCCCTCGATCTGCTGGCAATGCTCCTAGTAATGCAGCCCAATATGCCATTAGTCTTCTTGGCAACAAGGGCACACTGCTGGCTCATATCCAGCTTCTCGTCCATGAGTAACCACATGGATTATAAATGTATGATTATGTCCCTTCCTCTTTGGTAAGTTATATTCACACTTGTCTGTCAAGTCCATCACTCAGAATGTAATCACCTTTGGGACTGGACATCAGAACATGTGTGTTTTCTGCAGGGCATTCAGCCCCCCTTGTGGAATAATAAAACAACAACTTAATTGGTTTTGATCTGGGAAATCCAAAAAGTAATCCAACAACATAATGAAAAGTTAGATAGATTTTTCAAGTCCTCTCTCTTAATATCCTACTATGTTATTAGTAACAAGCAATTTTTGGTTTTAGCATCTGATTTTTAAGTTAGCAGAGTGCCTTTACTTAGTACATAACTTCTGAATAACCTGGACATCACTGCATATTTTGTCACTGTTGTCCTGCATAAGGGATCAAAGAACACTTTACTTTTAAAACTTGGTTAAAAAATGATGTGAAAAAAATATTTTCTGAGTGGTTTCAGAGAGCTTGGAGATAGCAAAGCAATGTTTAAATGTTGAAATCAAATCCCAATTATAACTAATGCCTTGCAGAAGGACAAAACTAGAAGATGGGTATAAGCACAGAAGCAGTGATAACTATGGTAGCTAGTTACAAAGTGGTGTTAAAACTGGAACAGCAGTTAAGTATATATAAAGGTGCTACACTATGGCCTGATCTACACATAAAATGTATAGCAGCATAGTACGTCAATCAGGGCTGTAAAATACCACATCCGTTAGTGACATAGCTATGCCACCAAAAATAACCAACTTATAGACACAGGTATGCTGACAGAAGAAGGCTTCTTTCGGCAAAGTAAATACAATTCAGGGAGATGGTATTCTTCTACCAGCAGTGTCTACACTAGGGGACTATATTGGTATAAGCTCTGTAGAGTAGATATGGTCTAAAGGACAGCTTCCCTTTTCCAGAGACCTTTCAACCTAAAACACAAGTAAAAAACACAAGGAAAACAAATTTGGACAAACGATTCAGAAGGGGAAGGTATGGTGAGATCAAAAGTGAGGAAAGCAACAAAGCAAAAATTGTGAGTAGACTTTATTAGAGGATTTTAAATAGAACTGAGTGGGCAGCTGGTGAGCAGGAACTGAGCTACTGTTCCATGCATAGCAGGCAGCAGAACAAAACGTGCAAAGCAAAGAGTGGGAGAAACTGATGAAGGTAGCCGTTATGAGAGAGGTTTGGAGGAGTGACAGGGGCATAATTTAAAGCTTTTCTGTAAGGAGAACATGGGCTGCTCAATGACTAAAGAAAGAAAGGAGGGGAAATTTAGTGAAGAGAGGAGGTAACAAGAGAAGAAATAGTAGGTTAAGGAGAGAAGAAGAGGAAGATGAGAAAGAATGGAGTTAGAGACAAAAAAGTGAGAAAATGCATCCCAATTCCTTCATCTTTCCTTCCTCCAATGCTATCATTTGCTGAAGAAGTCTTCTGAACCTAATCAAATTATCTGAGTGTCTCCCATGTGCCTCTCTATAAATATTTACCAAAAAAGATAGTGACGTGTGCGCTTTCTGGCAAGTTGTGTGGAAATGCTGCAACTCCAAGTGACTCAGTAGTGAGTGATGATACTGCTCACATGATAGGTCAATATATATCACAACAGCCAAGAGAGTAAGCCGTCGGGGGCCTTACATTTAATCAAGGGCATTGCTACATATCTTACTTTTATATTTTCAAGTGTTCCAGTACAACCCTAAGGCCTTCATCAGATCCATTCTACAATCTTCCATCACTGGTAAATTTAGGCAGAAGCAAAGAGCAACCTGGTCTAACTTTACAAGCTCTCACTTTTAACTGTCTTCAGACTATCACCCCACTCCAAAACACCTTTAGCATTCTCCTTTCTTGAAATCATTTAGAAAATGTTGATCTTACTGTGAAATAAAGAAGAAGATATTTAGTCTCAACAAAAACAGCCCTAAAACTCTGCAAAACCATAATTCCATACAAGGAGCCAAGGTATTAAAAACAAACAAACATGTAAATGTACCATGCCCCCTTCATTGGTGGCTTCTCCCTCCTCCCACCCTACCTATCATCCAACTGATCCTCTAGATAGGCCATTACCTCATTACTCCTCCACTTCTCCCAAAGTCTCCCGCCTCTGGACTCTTCACATTTGGTGACTACAAGCCCTTCATTTTCCTTCCCACAGTGGCTCCCCTTCCAACTTCTTCAGCCGCTGCCCACTTTCCCTTTTTCATCCCCTTTCTGGAGGCTGTTGCCCACTTTCTCCTCTCCCAGCTACTGAGTACCCAGTGGCATGAATTAGAGACAATGTAATAAAATTAAGGCAAGAAAAACAGGCTAATTATCAAAGTAAGTTTTTGGACAGCAGGATGGATTAGACAACGGAGTTAGCTCCACAGGGAAGTGATGAATCATAGAACATCAGGGTTGGAAGGGACCTCAGGAGGCCATCTAGTCTAACCTCCTACTCAAAGCAGGACCAATCCCCAACTAAATCACTCCAGCCAGGGCTCTGTCAAGCCTGACCTTAAAAACCTCTAAGGAAGGAGATTCCACCACCTCCCTAGGTAACCCATTCCAGCGCTTCACCACCCTCCGTTTTTCCTCATATCCAACCTAAACCTCCCCTTCTACAACTTCAGACTATTACTCCTTGCTCTGTCATCTGCTACCACTGAGAACAGTCTAGACACATCATCTTTAGAGCCCCCTTTCAGGTAGTTGAAAGCAGCTATCAATCCCCCTAAATAATCCCAGATCCCTCAGCCTCTCCTTGTAAGTCATATGCTCCATGTAATCACTTTTGTTGCACTCCGCCGGACTCTTTCCAATTTATCCACATCCTTTTTGTAGTGAGCAGCCCAAAACTGGACACAGTGCTCCAGATGAGGCTTCACCAATGCCACATAGAGGGGAATGATCATGCATCTGGCCCCATGGACTTGTGCTCGTCCAGCTTTTCTAAAAAGTCCTGAACCACTTCTTTCTCCACAGACAGCTGGTCACCTCCTCCCCATATCGTGCTGCACAGTGCATTAGTCTGGGAGCTGACCTTTCTGTGAGGACAGAGGCAAAAAAAGCATTGAGTACATTAACTTTTTCCACATCTTCGTCACTAGGTTGCCTCCCTCATTCAGTAAGGGACCCACACTTATCTTGACTTTATTCTTGTTGCTAAACCCTTTTTGTTACTCTTAACGTCTCTTGCTAGCTGCAACTCCAAGTGTGATTTGGCCTTCCTGATCTCACTCCTGCATGCCTGCGCAATATTTTTATACTCCTCCCTGGTCATCTGTCTAATCTTCCACTTCTTGTAAGCTTCTTTTTTGTGTTTATGATCAGCAAGGATTTCACTGTTAAGCTAAGCTGGTCGCCTGCCATATTTATATTCTTTCTACACATCGGGATGGTTTGTTCCTGCAACCTCAATAAGGATTCTTTAAAATACAGCCAGCTTTCATGGACTCCTTTCCCCCTCATGTTATTCTCCCAGAGGACCTTGCCCATCAGTTCCCTGCAAGAGTCCAAGTCTGCTTTTCTGAAGTCTAGGGTCTGTATTCTGCTGCTTTCCTTTCTTCCTTGTATCAGGATCCTGAACTTGACCATCTCATGGTCACTGCTTCCCAGGTTCCCATCCACTTTTGTTTTCCCTACTATTTCTTCCCTGCTTGGGAGCAGCAGGTCAAGAAGAGCTCTTCTCCTAGTTGGTTCCTCCAGCACTTGCATCAAGAAATTGTCCCCCACATTTTCCAAAAACTTCCTGGATTGAAGTCCCCCATGAGAACCAGGGCCTGTGATCTAGTAACTTCTGATAGTTGCCAGAAGAAAGCCTCGTCCACCTCATCCCCCTAGTCAGGTGGTCTGTAGCAGACTCCCACCATGACACTTCTAAACTTAATCCAGAGACTCAGGTTTTTCTGAAGTTTCATACTGGAGCTCTGAGCAGTCATACTGCTCTGTTACATACAATGCAACTCCCTCACCTTTTCTGCCCTGCCTGTCCTTCCTGAACAGTTTTTATTCATCCATGACAGTACTCCAGTCATGTGAGTTATCCCACCAAGTCTCTGTTATTCCAATTATATCATAATTCCTTGACTGTGCCAGGATGTCCAGTTATCCCTGCTTGTTTCCCAGGTTTCTTGAATTTGTGTATAGGCACTTAAGATAACTCGCTGGTCATCCTGTATGAGGCAGGAGCCCTCCTCTCTTTGTGCTCTCCTGCTCATGCTTCCTCCTGGTGTCCCATTTCCCCACTTACCTTGGGGCTTTGGTCTCCTTCTCACAGTGAACCTAGTTTAAAGCCCTCCTCACTAGGTTAGCCAGCCTGCTTGTGAAGAGACATGCAACATTTAAAACCAGTTTGCCACTAGCTTTTTGGGTCAGAAGCGCCCCAGCGTGCATTGTGTATTTCTGGACTAGGAAGTCCCAAAACATACTATATTCAAAGAGTGGTCGATGCCCATCAGACACTTCAGATATAAGAATCAATTATGGTATCAGCACCAGGAAAAAGAGTAGAATGGGGTGAGAGACTGTTACAGCATATGGGGAAGTAAGAACCTCTTGGGTCTGAAAGAGATGAAGTTGGGACTGCAGTCAGGCCTGTTGAAGCTCACAAAGAGAAATTCCACAGCAATGTGAACCTTGGAAAAGTTTGAGCAGGTTCGGTCAACATCATAGGAACAAACCAACCAGTCAATCACTGACCTTAAACTTAAGAGTCACAACACATGATCAGCTCTGCTGAGAGGGTAACAAACACTGCACAGTGTACTGGAGATTTGCACTCCCGTTAAATTGTTCAAAGGAAACTCTTTAGATCTTGTTCTTTTATCTTAAGCAAAAGTGAGGATTCTGTACACAGAATACCATTCTGTTTTCAGGGTACCAATAGCAAGTTAGGTGATATTAAACAAAACCAAACGGCATTTTCATTTCTTGCTTTATTCAAATTATTTCCTTACCATCAGGTACTGAAAGCAACCATGTGTCTTACTGGACTTGATTACAAAGAATAATCATTTGTGTAACACTCTATACCAAAACCTGCCAGCATGTTGTATTTCCAATAGACATTTTAGATGAATTACCCACTCTCAATGACCCAGGTATTAGACTCCAATTAACAACTTTTATGCATTTTAACTATACCTAGTGTAGTAGGAAGAGAACCTGAGACATAAGCTCTTTTGTACATGCTTTGATCAAACCAACATGTACAAAATAATGGGTGATAACTAGTGACGGCAGGGGGTGGTAACTAACTAGGTCATTGGGGCAGTACTAGTTTGTTTGTATCAGGATATAAATATGTAACTCAGAGGGAATATCTTTGTCTGGCCTAGAAAGGAATGATATGTCCCACCGTTCACTAAGTTGGCCCATTGTTATAGGCATACATGTATTAGCGGCCTGGTATAATCTGCGGGATAGCTCCGTCGACAACAAATCTGACTGGGTTCCTTCGTCCCTTAACATATCTTGTGGTCATTGGACGGTTTGCTCAAGTCTGCGTATCAGCTGTCTGCGCAGAGATGGGGCGGCACACAAAGAAAACACACACATGCAACCAAACATCTATCAACATCTAACCACACCTGGTTCAAAAATGATTCCCCACCACTCTCCACCCCCATGAAACATTTTGACTTTTTTTTTGTATGTAGAAAAAATGAAATCTGGATTTTTGATCTTCAACAACTGAAAAGTGCCAAAAATTCAGTTTTTGATTCAAACCACACAAAAGAAACCAAATTAATGAAAGAACACGAGAATGGCCATACTGGGTCAGACCAATGGTCTATCTAGTCCAGAATCCTGTCTTCCAGGGGCCATTGCTAGATGCTTTAGAGAGAGTGAACAGAACAAATCAATTATCACGTGTTCTATCCATTACAGTCCAGGTCCAGTTTTTGGCAGCAGAGGTTTAGGGACACCAGAGCTTGGGGTTGTGTTCCTGACCACCTTGGCTAATACCTATTGATGGACCTATCCTCCACGAACGTATCTAATTCTTTTTTGAACCCAGTTATACTTTTGGCCTTCACAACACCCTATGGCAATGAGTTCCACAGGTTAACCATGCATTTTGAAGGAAAATTTTCACTCTCTCTTCATTTTAACCCTTTCAGGTTATTTGCCACCTTTGGAAGGAAATAGATTTTGCTAGACCCCCTTCATTGTCTTCACCAACACCAGTTAGCTGGGAGTCCCTCCCACACAGTATACAGGGACATTGACGGGAGCACCAATGCACTAGTGCAGAGGTGAGCAAAGTACGGCCCGCGGGCCACATGGGGCCTACCGGCCCCTTTTAACCGGCCCCCGAAGGCCCAGGGAAGCGGTGCCAGTGGCTCCATGCTCCCCATCCAGGGGCTACGCCGAGAGCTGTGGGACCCACGCTCCCAGCGCACCGAGTGCCGTGGGGCCCACGCTCCCACTGGGGTGCCAGCAGAGTGGGCAGAGCCGCGGGGCCCACGCTCCCCGCTGGAGGTGCCGAGCAGAGCTCCGGGGCCCACGTTCCCTGGCCGATCGCAGGGAGCCACGGGTTCCAGCACTCCTTGCCCAGGTTGCCCTGCAAAGCATGGGGAACTGCGGGGCCCCACGTTTCCTGCCCAGGGGCCAGCGAAGCGTGGAGCCAAGGGCCCAGCACCTGGCTGAGCATGGTAAGGAAGAATCGGCGGCAGCTTAGGTGGTGGGCTTCCAGGGGTGGTGGTTATGGTGGGGAGGCTGAGGGGGCAGTCAGGGAACAAAGAGCAGGGGGGCTTAGACAGGGTGGGGTTTCAGGGGTGGTAGTTAAGGTGGGTGGGTTTTGGGAGGGGGCAATAAGGGAACAAAGAGCAGGGAGGCTTAGATATTTGGTGGGGTCCTGGGGGGGGCAGTTAGAGTGGGGGGTGTCCGGAGGGGGTGATCAGGGGACAAGGAAAGGGGGGATGGGTCAGAGGTTCTGAGGGGGGCAGTCAGGGGGCGGGAAGCGAATGGGAGTCAAATAGGGGGCGCGGCCAGGCTATATGCGAAGGTATAGCCTTCCGTACCCGGCCCTCAGCACAATTTCGAACCCCAAAGTGGCCCTCCGGCCAAGAAGTTTGCCCACCCCTGCACTAGTGACTCCTACACATGGCATCTGAAGTGGAGAGGAGGGAATGGAGTTTCAGATTTCAACTTCCAGAAGATGAGGGCAGGGCTAGGCAGCTAGAGAACTCTCTCTGGGTATGTCCTTCACTCAGGTGCAAAATTGCACTCTATGGGCTGGAAGTGCTCCTGGCCAAGCTCCCATGGGTCCTGCTAGGTATGTGTCCACAGAGCAGCAGGGTGAATTTGGCAAGGTAAATGAACGATTTCTCTATCTACTGTGAAGTCACACATAAAAGACGTGCATATAAGACAGCAAAGATTTTGTTTAAATCTTTCATTAAATTACAAACAAAATCTTTTGTTGTAAGAAAACTGTTTCAAATATCTTCTGGTAGAACTGGCAGTTGCATTGGCAAAAAAATATTCTTGATCAATCCTACAAACAAAAAACTGTTATAAGAACCAAACAAAATACTGTTATAAGAACCAAACAACATATTGATCAAGTCACTGCCTGTTTATAGAAAAAAATACTCACTGAATCATCATCTTAAATTTACCAATCTCTGCTCTCCTCACAAAAAAATATCTAAGAAGAAACATTCATTCTTTCAAGCAGATCTCGAAGAAACTTAACAGTGAGTATTTTTATGAAGGTTGTGTAACGTACTTACAGGTCGAGCAGACCAACAGTGTCCTGACCATAAATTCACAGAATAGCTTCCATTTTTGCTGCACTTTCGAAGTAATTGCTGGAATGATTATCTCTGCTGGAACGTAGTACTGAATTGAATAGGTCACAAAAATCCCAAAGGAATACAGAATTTTCACGGATTGATACAACCTGTTCAAAACATGTATACAAGAGTTGTGTCAGTTGCAAGTACTTTGTAAAAAGCTAATTTCTTTTGGAAGAAAAGGGGGATTGTTTTCATATACTAAATACTTGGGAAAGATTGCTATACGTAAATAAACATATAACATTGCTATATATAAATAAAACAAATATGTATTTGATTGATACATATATTAAGATTATATAAAGATTGAGATATAGATATAGATATATAGATATAGATATATTAAACATATGGTTTGATTGGATGTTTTATTCCTCTTCACTCACCCTCCCTATGTTGCTTTTCCTCCTAGGCAGGGACTATGGCCTTAATCCAGCAAAGCATATAAATACATGAGTAGCTTTATTGACTTTAATAGGAACTAAGGCTATGTCTACCCAAGAGAGTTTACAATGGCACAGCTGTACCGATGCAGCTGTGCTGCTGTAAGATCTCTTGTATAGCCACTCTGTGCTGATGGGAGACTGATCTCCCACTGACATAATTAAGCCATCCCCAATGAGCGTTGGTAGCTCTGTTGGCAGGAGAAGCTATCTCACCAGCACAGCAGTGTGCACACTACCACTTATGCCGGCAAAACGTATGGCACTCAGAAGTGTGTTTTTTCATAAGTGGTAGTATAGACAAACTCTAACTCAGTGGTCTCAAACATGCGGCCCACGGGCCACATGCAGCCCGCCAAGCCCTTCCCTGTGGCCCGTGAAGCTCCCCATGCCTTCCCCCCTCCACCAAGCTCCCCGTGCCCCCCCACCCCCGCCCATCTTGGGCAGTGCGAGTGCCGTGCCGCTTTCTGAAGCGGCTATCAGCACATCCCTTTGGCCAGGAGGGAAGGGGGAGAAGGCAGAGGACTCCTACATTGCCTCCCTCCAGACACCGCCCCCCGCAGCTCCCATTGGCTGGGAACGGAGAACCACGGCCAATGGGAGCTTCATGGGAGTTACCCGGAGGAACGCAAGGAACCCTGAGTGCCCCTTCCCTCTTGCCCCCCGGGCTGCAGGGACTGGTTGCAGCAGGTTCCTGGATTGGAGCTGTGTGGGGCCAGAGCTGCTCTACGTAAGTGGCACCAGGCTGGAGCTCGCACCCTGAACCCCTCCTTCACCCCAACTTCCTGCCCTGAGTCGACTGCCATATCCTGCACCCCAACTCCATGCCCTGAGCCCCCTGCCACATGCTGTACCCCTCTTGCACCGCAACTCCCTGCCCTGAGCCCCCTGCCACATCCCACAGCCCTCCTGCTCTCCCTGCCCTGGCTCACCTGCTGCACCAACCCCCAGCTGCATCCCTCACCCCTCTTGCACCCCACACACCAACCCCTGCCCTGAGCCCCCTGCCACACCTCCTGCACCTCAACTCCCTGTCCTGAACCCCCGCCACATCCTGCACCCTTTCTGTACCCCTTGGGGGCAGGGAGGGGGCAAAGTTGGGGTGGGGACTTCGGGGAAGAGGTTGGAATGGGGCACAGAAGGCATGGGAAGAGCCAGGGCAGGGACAGAGCCTCATGGAAGGGGTAGAGTAGAGGCGGGGCCAGGAGCAGCAAGGAGGGGGTTGTCAATGATGTGGCCCTCGGGTCAATGTACTATTCCTCATGTGGCCCTCGTGGTCATTTGAGTTTGAGACCCCTGCTCTAACTCATGTTCTCAATACTGCGTAATGCCTTAAGCCTCAATCTAACAAAGCACTTATCATTTTACATGTGTGCACACACTACCTAGGACATTATGGGAACTAGCAAAATACAAATAAATAATCATTTTGCAGACTTTTTCTTGCTCCTTTTAAGGTTTACAAAAAAAAAACCCAAAAAAACCCCCACCCCACTATTAAGTTATCAGGACTGCTGCCCCAGAACTGGTGAATTTTTTTAGTAATAGTGTGAACCATCAAAAATTTAAAGTACTTTAGTAACATAAAAACCAACCCCCTTTTTCAGAACAATGATTTCATGTTGTTTTTAGCACATACAGTACTAATTTCTAAAAGTGCCCTTGTTCTGTGCTCCATGTGCACGTGGATGCATTAAAAAAAATGTAACTGCAATTAATGAATAGGACCCAATCTCCCTGAAGCAAACAGCTAGCTAAACCCCACAAGTCCAGACCCCACAGCTCAACAAAACAAAAACCTGAAGGACTGCACCTACATCTTCTCATTCCTAGAATCTCAAATCATTTCATAAAAGGTATTTTTTCCCACCAACATATCTTAAAGCCTAGAACAATGCAGTCGTAACATTTTCATCTTTTGGGGACCAAACATCCAAACCTGTGGTTTAGTATTTCCTCAGAAAACTGAAAAATGATCACAAACTTTCACTTAATGGGCATTTTTGTTGAAAATTGATCAGTTGGACTCTGAAGAGGATTCTGAAAGGGATTAATATTATTAAAGGATGAAGATTTTCAGAAATGGGTTTTTAGGGTGAAACTCTCACCTGGGCAAAAGACCCACAGGAGGCCTATAAACCACCTAAGTCCTCAGAATAGGGCATAAGGCTCCCAGTCCTAAAAACACATATATACATTTGATTTTTCTCATACAAGTAGTCTCATCAGAGTCAAATACAACTTGCAATGTCAGACTTCAGTGGGGCAAAGATCTCAAAATGCCTGTACTCTGCATAAGGTGAACATGTTTGTACAGCGTCAAAGACAAACAGTACCTCGACATGCTACTACAATACAAAAGCTTCATAATAAAAATGGGATTTGAACACATGGTCTTAATTTTTTAAGAGGGAGTAGTCATTTTGGCTGTCCAGCCTGACCTTAAAAGGGCCGGATTTTCAGAAAATGATTATTCCCCCTCTGAAAAAATCAGCTCCTTTAAGGAGTCAAGTTGGACATCCAAAAACTGAGGCACCCAAAGTCACTGGTCACTTTTGAAAACTGAAGTTATAGTTTTAGAATGACTTATTTCAAACATGATGCTTAGATTTTTAAGCCCTTCCCTGCTGGTTATCTGAATGTTAAATATGTTCCTACTGTGACATGCTCTGCTTTGTTGTGCTCTTTATGAAGCACTGTGACACACAAAGTGAGATTTATAAATCAATAATGATAATTGTGAACAACAGGAAGAAAACTGTGTGAAAACATAAAGGGGGTTAGTAGGTCTCTTATTTGCCATAGCAGGACACAGTGGGATATTCAAAGCACAAATAAAAGTATATTTGCATAAAGCTGTAGAGATAGTCCCAATAAACAAACAGAAAAAGTTATCTCTATGCTACAGTTGCAGTTGCTAGGAAATTTCACATTATGACTGTAATGCTAGGACACAGAGCCAAAGAATGACTAACCACTAATCAAATAGTGTACATAATGGAATCGAACTTTTATAAAAGAATGTTGTTAAAGGCAGACAAATTATCAGGGGAAAAAAGATTCAAGAGTCAAGTCAAATGTAAGCCTGGGCTACACCTTAAATTTAGGTCAACATAGCTACATCGCTCGGGGTGTGAAAAATCCGACTTAACCCCCAGTATAGCTGCAGCTAGGTCAACAGAAGAATGCTTCCATCCACCTAGCTTGAGGATATGGTGTTCCCACTAGAAAAAAAAGTTCTGTCTGTGTAGGCTGTATCTGTATCATGGGGATATCCTGGCATAGCTATGGCACTGTCTATGCTAGTATAGTCCCCATTGTGTAGATTTATCCACATTCTGCACATCGATAAACCTCTACATAGGGCCAGGCAGCTTTAGGCATTTCAAAACCCAAAGCAAACTGCCAAACAAGGTCTTCCAAATTTTTCTGAACACATACTGTAGTATTAAAATGCTGTGCCATGCTGGAAAAAAGGAAAATCACGCAGGAAGCCAGATTTAGTGTGGTCTTGGACACCATGTGAACTCCTGGAAAACTGTTAAGTCACCTTGGCATTGAAAGTTTGTGCCCAGGGAAAAAGACACATTGCCACAGACATCGGGCTAGATTCTCTCCTGTACCAAGGCACTTAGAAGATGTAAGTTTTAAGGAGAGATTTGGAGGAGGATAAGGTGGTGGCTTTATGGATTTTTCCTTGGAGCTTTTTCTATTCATAAGGAGCAGCATGAGAGAATGTACGAAAGTGCTCATCAAAGAAATGGGTGATCAGGGCTGCCATAATTGGTGGAGCAAAGACAGGAGTTGACTTTATGTTAACAGTTAGGGCGGGGATAAATTGTGGAAGGCTTTGAATATAAAGGACAAGACTTTTTTTAGTTTCAAAAATCATAGCTGAATTGCAGAGGCATTAACAGAACTGTTTCCATCTATAGTCTGATGATTTGTGATTTTCACTCAAAAAAATAAATCGATGGCCATGATTCAAATGTCTTATCAACTTATCCTTGAAACAAACTGTGATGTTACAGTCCATATTCTTTATGAAAATATTCTTATGATACGGATATGACATAACTGAGATATACTTTATTCAACATGGCTCATGTAAGATATCATTGGAAAGGTTATGATTTACTGAACATAATTATCCAGTGTGTATGCCTGTATCATTTCTATATCTGAAGTTAGGAATATTGACCATATATCTGTATTTCAAATGTGTTACTTTGGACATCAAGTACAACAGTGAAAAAGCCAGACAAGGCTAATGGCCCATTAGCAAAGACAATGGACTGTTAAAGACCTTAGTATTCCTGTGAACACTCCAGACAGCCTACTAGTAATGGTTGCCACAGCTCTGCAGAGACATGGGTCCGAGTTACCCGGTACTGAACCCGCCTCTTGGAATGCCAGTGTTCTTCCATTGGGAGCCATACACAAGAGCTATAAAAGGCAGGGGAGTGACATCATCGTGGTTCTCCTCTGCCTCCTCACCCAAAGAGACACTGAAAAACACCTGGAAGCAAGAACTGAACCGGCCCAACCTGGCAGAGTATCTAGCTAGAGAGTAATAATACCTGAGGTCTCAAGCTGGAGACCAGTGCAGCTGGCTTTCACGACATTCTGTAATCTTCCTGCAACAATATCTAGGGTGAGATATTACTGTTTGTAACCAATTTCTTTAGTGAAACAAGCTTATTTTGCATGTTTTGTTTTATTTACTTAGTAATTTGCTTTGTTCTGTTTGCCATCTCTTTAACAACTTAAAATTCATCTTTTGCAGTTAATAAACTTATTTCTTGTTTATAATATAACCCTCTATGTGCACTTCATAATGCGGGGGAGGGGAAGAGGATGTGCATACCTTCTTCCACATTGAGGGAGGAGGCGGATTTCATAATATACCTTTGGGTCTTCACTCCAAGGGAGGTGGACACCTGAGTGTTGGGGCAAGTCCCGTAAGCTGAGTTTTCCCAGAGCTGATCTCAATGTCTGTGTCGTTATGCAGTTGGGCGTTACCCTGCCTGTGAGTGTGCTGGAGGAGGCTTAATAACCTGTCTTAGCAGGACAGGTAAAAAGGGTGCCCAGGCTGGGAAAACAGGCAGGTTCAGGGATATCCCAGTACATCAGGTGGCATCTCAAGGGGGACAACCTGTCACACAATCCTTTCTGCAGTGTGTTCATGGATAGTTTAAAATATTACTAGGAGTCACTCTTCTGATGTTAAATACTCTATCCCCAAAAGAGTGACATTTAAAAGGAGAAATTCTACAATACTTATATATAGCATCTTTCATCCAACAGGATCCCCAATCCCAGGATATACAAGCATATGTCTACTATACAGAACGATATATTATATATCTATGTGATTAGAGTTAGAAATAGTATAGACACACAAAACACATACAATTCATTTTACCCACCTTGCTCACTTATTTACAAAGAAACACTATGAATTCTCCAAACTGTACAATTTCCACCATATGCAACCTTGTGTTCCTATTACTGTCACCCTTGTCTTCCTCCTTTCACTCCCCCAGACACACTGTGTTCTCCTTTAATGGTAATTTCACCTCAGCCCTTTTTATACAGTAAGCTCCTGGAACAGAGGCTATTTTAATTTAATGCACCCAGCACTGATCCTGAAAGAAGCCTCTGGGCATGAACAGCAACAAAGTCTCCAGGCTGGAAAGTGGAAAATGTATAATGTATACTGTTGCTCTGTGCTTTGTTTAGTACAGCAAGCAGAAAATGAAACTACACTGTGAATTAAGATGAAAAGAATATCCCTGAAACTGTTCTTATCAAAATTTCTGCAGTATTGTTGTAGCCATGTTGGTCCCGGGCTATGAGAGAAACAAGGTGGGTGAACTAATATCTTGTATTAGAACAACTTCCATTGGTGAGAGAGACAAGCTTGAGATCTGGGAAGAAGAGCTTGAAAGCAAGTCCATTTCAGTGGTTTAAGCATTGGCCTGCTAAACCCAGGGTTGTGAGTTAATCCTTGAGAGGGCCATTTAGGGATATGGGGGGAAAATGGGATTGGTCCTGCTTCAAGAAGGGGGTTGGACTAGATGACCTCCTGAGGTCCTTTCCAACTCTGAGATTCTATGATTCTAACACATCTTCCATGAATTTAAGTACACTACTTGTTAATCTGTGGTGCATGGACCATGGTCAATCTGCAAACCACCCACAGATTTGTAGACAACTGGATGATACATGGCACTAACTCATCTTATTTCCTAAAGTAAACCACATTCAGAGAAAATGAACGTACACCAGACCCTCCCTATAGCCCATGTTGCTATAACACGGGTTCCCATACAGCACAGTCATTGCCATGGATCCTAAATTTAAATATAGTGAGTGTCTGGTGTACTAAAATACTTAATATTTTTTTCATGCTAATTATTGCTCTATTTGCCACAGGCATATTATGTGTTCACAGTTTAGAGGGGATGTAAACCACAAGACATTCCTATTAAATTGTGTTTCAAACTACACTTGGCCTAATATTAATCTCACAACCAGCAGATGACTCATCCATCATTCCTTTTATTTTATTTTATTTTGAAGACTCTAGAAGATTACTAGAAATATTTTGGGGTTTGTTTGCTAGCTCAACGAGTAGAATGATGGTAGTCGAAATGTGATGTTGACAAAAAGCAAAGCACATTGGAAGGAATAATTTGGACTACTCATGGTCTCTGAATTGACTGTAACAACTTAAAGACTTGGGCATCATTGTGAACAGCTTTTATTTTTTCAACACAACTTACAGATACAGAGGGCAGATATATTTTAATTAAGGGAGCCTTTAAAGGTAAACTTCTCACCTTAGTTAATGTAAATGCTGCCAATTAAGGTCAAGCTTCTTTATGTATTGTTTTTTAAATAGTTTTAAAAAAAAGAGAGATTGTGGTTATCTGTACACTACAGACTTGTACCGCTGCAGCTGTACCGCTGTAAAGTCTCATGTGTAGTTGTTCTATGCCAGCAGGAGAGATCTCTCCTGACAGCATAATTAAACCACCCCCAATGAGCAGCAGTAGCTAGCTGGCAGGAGACCATAACCCGCCAACACAGCGCTGTTCACACTGGCGCATTTGTCAACGAAACTTTTGTCAGATATGGGGGTGTGTTTTCACACCCTGACTGACAACCGATTTACAGACAAAAGTGCTAGTGTAGACATAGCCGTAGGAAGTTTTAGGGAAGGTGATATTAATATTGGATTTTAACAAGATGCTTAAATCCCCTTGGCAGACAGAATGCTTACAGAAGGTCTTTGGGAGGATCAAGTGCAAATTTGTTGAAACACTTAGAAAATGACAATCTGGTGGATTCCTGGAAGTAGATGAATCCAGATGTCAGGGATTAGACATATTATTCTGCTATTCATGAATCTTATTCCAGGATAGATTTGATTTTTGTTTCTAGGACCATGGCTAATTTGGTTAAAAAAGCTAATCTGGGAGTTATAATTTGATCTGATCATGCCTCTGAATATAAAATATGGAAAAACAAAAGGCCAGGCTGTTGAATAGAGCTTTGTTGCTTGACTCCCTTAGAATTCTATAGCTGGAAGAAAATTTTCAGAAATATATAGAAGAAAATGATTAGGAAGGAATCAAGAAAAGTGTTCCCTGGAAGGCTGGAAAGGTGAACTTTCTGTTTTGAAAGGTAAACATAAATCTACAGAATCTAAAAGAGTATAAGAAAATAAATGAGAGAAGAAAGAAGATTAATGTTACAAACAGGAAAGACTGAGCAAACTCATAGATTTATTAAACAGAAAACAATAAAAGTGTTAGGCTTTGAGCCAGAAAGTTAAAAAAGAAAGAAGATAAATCACCCATCCCTCTGATTAGAAATAAAACCAGAGAATCAGCAACTGGCATCAAACAGATCTCTGAAATATTTGCTACATTTGTACACTTCAGAACATCCAAATTCTGGGCACATAAATAGATATTTGAGCAATGTGAAACTACCTCAGGTGTCAGAGTATGAAGTTGCAGATCTAGATCAGCAAATTGCTGCAGAGGAAGTTGAAGTTATAATTAAAAATTTAAAAATTCAATATAGGTCCAAGTATCAGTGAGTTTTCTGGGGAGTATTATAGAGCCCTAAAGCAAGTGTTGGTAACTGTTTTAACTGCATTCTTTAATGGCACATTGCAGGGGAATGAAATGCCAGATTCATGGAAAGATGCAAAAATCATGGTAATTCCTAAAGGAAAAGGATATTACACTTGTGCATCATACAGACCTATTTCTTTAATTAATACGGATGCTAAAATTTATGCTAAGATGCTAGAAGACACATCGAATGTCTTCTTTTCAAATATATTTACCCTGACCAATCTGGGTTTGTTGCTGGCAGGCACCAATCTGATAATATCAGAAGAATGTTAATCTAGCAATTCTTCCTCAGTGCTGCTTTCTTTGGAACCTCAGCAAGCCTTTGACTGGTGGGGGAAGAGGGAAGAGTACCTCAGACACATTCAGGGAAGGTTTGGTTTTGGAAATTCATTTTATAAGAGCACATCAGCCCTGTAAATTTATCCTCGAGTGTCTTATTGGTTAAAGGTCATCAATCGCCTCTTTTTAATTTGCCTAGCGATACGAGACAGAGTTGTCTGTTATCCCCCTCCGTTTGCTTTGGCAATGAAGCCTTCAGGCTACAATGCCATGTAGCCAATTTGCGACTGCTAGCAGCAAATATCTGCAAAGGCTGGTGATGGGACTCTAGATGGAGAGGGCTCGGGGTTACTATGAAGAATTCTTTCCCAGATGTCTGGCTGGGGTACCGCCCACAAGCTCAGAGTCTAGCACCTCTGGCTTGCTGCATCAGTTATGAATGTAAAAAAAATTGCTTGAGTCCCAACACCTCTTTCATTACAAATTAAGCACTAGTTATTATCAACCCAGTATTGCTTCTAACGTGTTATTTGACCTAAAAGCTTAACCACCTCCCCCCAATATTTGGACTTCACAACATTGCTTTCCCCCACCACTCTCACCCCACCCCACCCCAAAAAAACACTTTATAAAAACCCTATATACTAAAAAAAGGTAAAGTCTTCATAATCAAACTTCAAAGTTTTAAATGCAACGTGACTTCAAAGCAAAATTCTCCACTGTAGTGAATAAGCAATTTTTTAACTGCATAAGATTCAAATTTCTCACATGAAACAATTTTTTATAATATTAAACTAATTTTACTTATAATCTGCTATTACTTTCCAACCAGTTAAAGAAGTGTCCCCAGGCTATATATATTATATAAAAAAATATTTTTTAAATAGTTTGGCTGCTAAAAGAACTAACAATATGCTTAGTCTCTCCTTCACTCTAAAACTTAAATAGTTGTGCGTCGAATAAAAAAAAATAAAGGAAACTGAGTATTGTACTGTGATAGTCTATATATTTGAACATGGCCACATATTTAAAAAAAGAAAATTAATAAAACTCATTAAATACAGCAAAATAGACCCTTTGATTCCACATTGCATATCAGCAACATTGAGGACACAAAGAACTGCTGCTAAACTCAGCAGAAAAGCTGCAAACTGCTCCATCTTCTAAAAGCCAAATTTCAGCAAGTTCTAATAAATTTCTTAGATAGTCTCAAAGTTTTAGCTCCCAAAATCTGACTAGAGTTGTTAATGTTACATTTTACTGGGGAAAGTCCCTTAAATTCTAAGGTCCTGATCCAGCAAAGCACTTTAATAAATGGAACGGTTCATACGGTTAAAATTAGAACTTGCTCAAGAACTTTGCTGGGTCGGAGTCTATAAACCAATAGGCCACCTCATCAGCAAGGACATCAGAGCAGCAGAATGCAAGTCCCTTTCTTCAGGTACGGGTTTATTTCTAAAAACCAAAGCAGTCCAACCTAAATTTAACAGATAAACCAGGTCCTGCAGCCCAGCCCTTTCCCAGGTATTTTCCTCTGAACCAGGTTCTCCTACAGGATCCTACCTGCTCCATGAAGGTCTCTCTTCCAACTAAGCTAATGGTTGGCATTTTATCTAAGGACCAAGTAATCTACAGGGTATCACTTGATCCTTAGCCACAAACCCATCACCTGGGATGCAGCTAGTTAGTCACAAGCGGGATCCCTTCAAGGACCATCCCACCCTATGACAGGGCCTAAACACTTGTCCTTTCTTTTTTATTCTTTCCTATGTTCTTATAATGTGTGTTTCTCTGTTTACATTTATCAGAAAGTGGAAATTTTTGACTGTATTGCTAACTTCTGTAAATATTCACATCAATATGGCTTTTGAGGTTTCCCTAGGAAAACTCTCTCTGCATGTAAGATTCTCTGTAAATAAAATCACTTTAATCCCTCAATTAGAATAAGACTTTTAAAACTCAAAACCAAAAACCACCTTCCATTACCAATAAAATAGAAAACAAAATAATAGTCACCTGGTGTTGGACACTTTTGTTTTTAACTCTACTTTTGATCAAAATTCAAAGTGGGCAAAAGGTAGCAGGAAGATGATGTTAATAAAACTTACATCACCTGGTAAAATTCTTGTTGAAAGAAGCATAGACCAAGTATAACGTGGTTCATAATCTAAGATTACCCATACAGACTAACTGAATAATAATAGTTAGCACTTCCCATTTGAAACTCTCTACATACTTTACAAACATTCAGACTCCAACTTTAAGGTCAGAAGGGACCATTATGATCATCTAGTCTGACCTCCTGCACAACGCAGGCCACAGAATCTCACCCCCAACCCTGCAATAAACCTCACAACACCCTGGGAGGCTGGTAAATATTAGCCCTTTTTTATTGGGGGGAATCATGTGAGGAGGAATCTACAGGAAGTTGGCCTCTCAGCTGCATCTAGAGATCAAGTCTAGTGACTTCTAGCCCTGAGCTCTGTCCACTAAACACTGCTGTTCCCCTTCAAGGCCTTTAACTAATAAACAATGTATATTAAAACTCTACTGTTCAAGGTGCAGTATGCGCGTCAACTGCAGGAGTTCTTCCTCTGAAGCAGCTAGTACCGGCCGCTGTTGAAGACTGGACACTGAACTGGACGACTGGTCACTGGTCTGATCCAGTGTTGCAATTCCTTCATTCCTATACTGGAAATTATTACACAAGGACAGTTCTATTATGTCAATTAAAAAAGCAGTTGCACTGGACAGAAAACAGTAGGAGCATTATAAAGTTTAGGGAATAATAGCATTTTTCAGTTTTTACTATGATAGCAAAACACCCCAAATATGCACTGCCATCTGAAATAGCTGTCATCATAAGTGACTTCCCATACCATTATTACTACTAATAATAATGTATACAATAGTACCTAGACATCCAACTATCAATGGGGCCCCATTGTGCTAGGCACTATAAAATTACATAGCAAGATGCAGTCCCCGCCCCCAAAGAGCTTGCAACCAAAATAAACAGAACAGACAAAAAGTGAGATGGGAAACAGGGCCAGAGAGGTGAAACAACTTAGCCAAAAGTCACACAGCAGAGCATATAACCCATTTGTCTCAGTCAGTCTTTTTAGGGTGCAAATGGGCTCAGAACTGTCACAAACATTTCATCTAGCTAGCTAGCTGCCCCAGAATACTCAGATAAGAAACCAGCTTAGAGGAGTATTTTCTTTTATTTTGCGTTACTTGTAATTCTTTCAGTTTTCATTCTTGTACTTGAACTCACTTGATCCTTGTGTATATATTGTTAATACATTTATTTCATTTTTACCATAAACCAACTCAGTATGATTTTTAAAGGGAAGGGTGTATTCATCCCAGTTAATAAACTGAGGCATATTTGTGTGTCTTATTATTTCTCTGAGCTATCAAGGAGAGGGCCGGACACGTCTGGGCACACTGTTTAGGGTGGGAATTTGGGACTCGGAGTGCATTGGGGTCACCCTGCAATCGGTAACCAAGGCAGATGGAAATCAGAGTGGGGCTGTAGACAGGCTGCTGGGGACAGTGCTGCTGAACCAGGGCTGTCTAGCATACAGAAATAAGTAGTCTGACCTGCACACTGGTAGGTCGGTCATGAGCGGCCCTGGTTTGGAGCTGCAACAGCAAAGAATTGTGAGGCACCCAATGTTATGGGGCAGACAGTGACAATTCCTCACTGGTCTAGATTTGCACTCCCAAACCATGACACCCTGTAACAATAGTAAATTGATCATGCAACAAAAGACATTAGTTTGTTTCAATTGTGATGGGGCAAGGCCAGATGGCTATAAGAAAGGCCAGATGGCTATAAGAAAGTGCTATGGAACAGATATGTGAGTCTCAGGCTAAACAAATCCCTGGTACCACTGGAACCTTCTAGAAAGCAGTAGAAACAGCTAGCCTGATTGGGACACCAGAAGCCAATCAGGGACTGGCTGAAACCAGTTAAAAACCTCCCAGTAAGTCAGGTAGGGGTGGATGTCAGGAGCTGTGGGAGGAAGTTGTGCTGTTGATGAGACTGAGTGGTAGACGATATATCATACGCAAGGAAGGAGGCCCTGAGGTAAGGGTGAAGTGGAGTGAAGAAGTGGGGACTGCTGTGGGGAAGTAGCCCAGGGAATTGTATTGTGTATTGTGGCTAAAAGGTCAGCCATCTTAGCCGAGACTACTAGGGTCCCTGGGCTGAGATTGGCAGACAACAGAGACTGTGCCAGGAAGGATAGCTTCTCCTCACTGGCTTATGATAGAAATGGCTCAATAGGCTGTGACCTTGTCTCTAGAGACAGAAGGGCTACGTGGAGGATCACAGTCAGCCTCTGAGGCTAGTGAAATCCACTAGGAAATGCAGAATCCACAAAGATAAGGACAGAGCTTTATCACACAATGTCCTACTCATATCAAGGAGACTTTCTTTTGTATATGAAACCACACTACTCTATCATTGCCCTTTAATTCAGAAAAATTGGAACACTGCTCAGATATCATGCCATAGTGTTGAAACAGACCTTCAAAAACATATTCTAAGGCACCTGACTCTCATTGGCCACACTAACTATAAATGTATTATGATGCATAAAAATTGAAGTGCCAGATCACAATGTTTTGCATTTTTATTAATAATGAGTTCGTGGCATCTCTTTTTTCCCTGCTATATCATATCACTCAGTACCTACTTTTCAAAGCCTTTAAACTGCAGATGACATGTTCTTTATTAACTGGAAAGAAAAATACATTGGTTACAAAGCTGTTATATTTGTTAGGAGAATGGATCCTACTATAATATCTTGGCCTTTTGAACAGAAACTCCCACAAGATTTTTCAAATTGACAGATTCCTTTCTTTGGATCTCACTGGTGGAAGGAAACTAAACTTCAAGAATGAAGAAAAATGAATATTTTTTTCATATAGATATCTTTTAGTTGATATCTCTGCAACAAGTGGAGCTGAACTGGATTAAAATATTATATTTTTAGCTGAAATAGAGCACAGGTTGTTAAATGGATTAAGAACTGGCTAACAGATCTCAGAAAGTAGTTGTCAGTGAAAAACCATAATTGAATATGTTCCTAATAGGGGTTCGGCATGAATATATATTGTCGTGTCCTATTCCTTTAAATGGCTGGGCTCTCTGTGTCCAGTGCTGAGCCTCATTTCCATTTGCTTCTGTTTGTTGCAAGTAAAGTCACCACAGCAGATAACTGTGTTTAAATTAGCTTCCCGTGTCAACCTCTTTCTAGGTCCAAATATAATACTGATGACAAGGATCTTCCACCCCATGAGTGTTCAGTGCTCCCACTACTTGACCAAGAAGAAAAAAAAGTAAACAAATAATAAACAATGATAATAATAATTTTAAAAGAGAAGAAAAGTTCAACTATAAACCACAAGGGGGCAGACTGTTACTTTTGTTGCAGGGCAGCATTGGCCAGCTAGCAAGAGATGGGAAGAAGGTAAATAAAAATAAAACAAAAGGAGGTAATCATAATTGTTGTAATTTTTACTGGAGCTGCTGAAAACTAAGCAGTGAGGGGGAAAAGCAGCCATCTTGCCCTCGTGTACTGCAGGACCAGACACTGCCCATATCTTGCACTGACAATCTACAGCAGGGGTTGGCAACCTTTCAGAAGTGGTGTTCCAAGTCTTCATTTATTCACTCTAATTTAAGATTTCACGTGCCAGTACTACATTTTAACGTTTTTATAAGGTCTCTTTCTATAAGTCTATAATATATAATAAACTATTGTTGTAGGTGTAAAGTAAATAAGATTTTTAAAATGTTTAAGAAGCTTCATTTAAAATTAAATTAGAATGCAGAGCTCCCCCCCCCCCCACACACACACACACACACCCCGGACAGGTGTCAGGACCTGAGCATTGTTAGTGCCACTAAAGATCAGCTTGTGTTCTACATCCAGCAAAAGGACCCCAAGTACAGCCCAAAAAAAGGATTCTGCAGCCTTCAGTGTAAGCGCATAATCAGAAGAAGGAGATAAAGCCCATTTGAAAATTTAAAAAGCCTGAAGAGAAAAGCTGCAAAACCAACCAAAAGAGAAAAGAAAATGTTTCCCTGTAGAAGAGATGTCATCCAGAAGGTGGCAAAGTTCAACAGGTGACAAATGAAATGATAACTTTTCTGGGCAACATTAGTGAATTTAATGAAAATCATGAACCACGGGTAAGGCAAGGTTTTAGTCACAGGTATTTTTAGTAAGTCAAGGCCAGGTTATAGGCTGTAAACAAAATCATGGCCCGTGACCTGTCCATGACTTTTATTAAAAATACTTGGGACTAAAACTTGAGCAGGGGGCCATGAGTGCTCTGGTCAGGGTGCTCCCTACCCGGCTCCGGGTCCTTGCATTTCCTAGGCGGCTGAGGGGCTGTGGACTCCATGCGCTGCTCCCACCAGCACCAGCTGTGCAGTTCCCATTGGTAGACTAAATTGGCTAAACAAGGTACAAAGAAGACCAATGTTCTTGGTAGCTGTAGTAGCAGTCATTCTGAAAACTTCTGGCCTCTTCGAATGGGAGTCAGAAGTGACCAAAAATATATAACCTAGTGATCTGGCAAAGTCCACAGGAATACGTGTTCAACTAGTCTGGGACAATGACCAAAGGTGTAGATGAGCTCAGCCAGGATCATGCTAAATCTGTTGACATGTAGTACAGCACTTCACCTCCCTTTCAACTTCTTGCTATAATAGGTTGCCTTTTGGTATCACATTGGTACCTGCCCAGTTCTAAAAAGCCATGGATGGGATCCTGAAAGGACTGAATGGAATTCAGTGCTATTTAGACCACATCCTTGTTACAGGAAAGGATCAAGAGGATCAGCTTTGAAATTAGGATGTTGTCTTGCAACATTTGGAAACAATACTGGTTTAACTCAGAGTTCCTTTATTGTTTTATTAACAATGTTAGGGGTTTAGTGTCTCCTTTGGGGAATAGCTAATAACACACAAAGACACACACAGGGATGTTGGAGGAATTTGAGCATCCTCAACTTGCTGAATAGAAAGATTTTCACGCCTTCCTCTTCTTTTAATTTATGTGCCTGGTCTTAGCTCGGAACAGATCGATATTTACCTGTAACTTCATTAACGATTAGCTGTAATCTGTGCTTTTGCATGTGGGAGGTGGTCAACTGTGATTGGCATCTTTTATGGGAATAAATGACTCTTCTACGTTGCCTCAGGGAACACTCTTATGCAATTAGGGGTTTGAGCATGTTGGCCATAGCTCATCATAGTCCAGTGGCCTGGCACTTTGGTCTTGGAATCACAATGAAGAGTCCAGTATAGTGTGCACATGTAATAACCTGATTCACTGCCACCCACAAAGAGATGTCTCCTGAAAACAGGACACAAGAAGGTGTCATGTGATAAGGAACTAGTATCCAAGCTTCCATTTGGACCTCAGACATAAGTATCTTGGTTGTTTAAATATAATTAATGGCTAGTCAGTGTTAAACATTTGCTCATTTCCACACATTTTCATGACAGTGCATGAATTAAAACACTTGGAAAGTAGTATAAAAGATGGGGTCAAAGTCTAGGACATGTAAGTGACTTTACCTAATAACCTTTTGCCATACATGCTCTTTCAAACATTTCTTAGCAATGTTAATTTGAGCTAACGTTAACTAGAACATTTGGCCAGCTAAGGGTACTCAGGCCTACATCCAAATATGGACTATGTTACCTACACTGTCTAGGATCTTTAAATACCCATATAAGCTCCATCACAGAGCATCTCCAAAGTATTTGAAGAGAAGAATAACTCCAAACAGTATCTTTCTCTTTCTTCTTTGCCATGCTAAAGGAGAAGTAGCTTGCTTACAAATTTATTTAAGGTGAGAGCAAGTAAAGTGTGTGGCGAGTAGGCAGAGGGCCTACAGAAGCCAAATTAAAAAGATGAGCTTGGATTAAATAAATAGTTTCATTGGCTATCCATGCCCAAATGTGGCAGTATCTTATTGTTCATTGAAAAGCAAAGAGCTCCAAAGTAAAAAGTGGTGAGAGGTTTCTTTTCTAGCTTTGGAAGCTACGTGATTATGTCCTGGAGTATAAAGGAAAAAATTCTTTTTATTCTAGCCAACATACTAAAAATGTTATTCAAGCTCAGATATGTCTTCCTTTTACAAATTATGCTAAACTATTAGGCTCGACAATTTCTTGTGATTTCCAGGGAATCCAAGATTTATGATAGGCTAAGTGGAAAGGTCAAGTAAGCCCCTTTGGCTCTTATCTACTTCTTTTCTGTTTCATCGAGTGTATGCCTGTTCACGTATTATGGTTCAAAACTACTAGGAACACCCATCTGATTTTGATAAAATGATTCATATACTCCCTTTCAATTAACAACCTTTTTTAGCTGAAAATTCTTTATCTCAATCATCTCCTCAAATTCCAACTTTAGATTATCTTTTCCATCTCTCAATATATGTGGAACATTCTGTGACCATAATAATTTACTCAAAGGTAGATGAATAATCTTCCTATGTATCTATCCAATTCTTTATATATATTGATATAGATATATCGATATAGATATATCAATATATCCATCCCTGTGTATGTAATGGACATTATATTTTATTTACAAATGAATATGCAAGCAGACAGATTTTATGAGATCCACTTCGAATGCCACATTACATAGGTTTATACAACAAAAGGGTGCTTAAATTTATCTGTCATTCAGTTGGGCTTCAGGAGTTGACATGACTTTGAAATGAATGAGACCGCCAACAAACTTCTCTTGATATTATTGTTCCAGTCATTAAACGGTCGTATCCCTCAGCAAAACTGACTACTTTCGTAAAGTCTTCAAAAAATGCACCAAAGTAACAGACAATACTATTTTTTTTTATTTTATTGTTTAATATTTCATTACTGAAGATATCAGACCCAGAGAATTTTTTATGCCAGCTAATTTTGTGTGCCCATTTGAGCAGGGGGGTGTGACATTTCTATAAATGTACAGTGATATGGACACCAATGGAACTTGCTCACATGCTGCTGCTCACATGCTCCTCGCAAACATCCAAAAAACTAATTACCACCCTTCAAAACCCTTTGCCCATTACCTACAAAAAAACTTGACAGCAGTTAAGCTGCTGGCATGCTGAGATTACTGCATATCATGCTGGCCAATAATGCCTCATTGTTTCCTTGTATTCCCCCAATCTCTTTGTATCCATCTCTTACATCTTGTCTTATGCTTAGACTATAAACTCTTTGGGGCAAGAACCATCTTTTTGTTCTGGGTTTATACAGCACCTAGCACAATGGGTTCCTAGGCACTACGAATAACAGAAATAAAAACAACGTAGTAATTATTGTGCATGCAGATCATATCTTTGCAACAGAATGGCCAAAAACTCAGTACAGCTTATGTTCTGCAGATATTCTAGAGATACCACAAATTTAGAAGGAGATCCTATATTCTCACATTTTGCAGAATTTCTACATACATAATTCTGGCATTTCTTACTAGGAGACTGTTTTAAATGTACACATAAGTCATACTAAAATTCAGCTTTGAAAAGTACAGGCTTACACATCTGAAGAAAATTAATCTCGGTCACAGATACTCAATGATAAGGAAAAAACTGGAAAACAGTAATGCTGTCAGAGACATAAAAGTATAAACAAGAATACAGAGCATATCAGAGTGGGGCCATATAATGTAATTACTATGCTTAAACTGTTCTTATGATGCAAGAGAATTCACGTGAAACTTTAATATTTTAATTTGAGGTATAATTTGACATAGTCACCTAATTTCTGGATGAACTGTTCATCTTTAAATGGAAACCTAGGTGTCTTTAAAAAGTGAGGATCCATATGTGAAAATAAAAAAAAGCAACTGAATTTTTAAATACATAAACAAGCAGTCCACATATCCAGTGCTTATGTATTAAGTACCAACAAGGACACATTTGAACAAATAGCAATGATTGTTTTAAATCAGGTACATAATACATCTCTGCATTCCGAAAGGAGGATGGAACAAGCACCTCTACAAAAAATTGCATTTGCATGTGCTAAAGATATGAGTGTACATGTAATTTAATTTTCTAGGACTGGTAACTCTGCATATACACACCTAGGGGCTGCTAGAGAAGCTAGAGCAGGCTTGCAATTTTGCAGATCATGTGGTTTTGAACGTGTAGCTCTGTAAAATATCTCAACTTCTGCATAAACAAACATTTTATAAATGATGCTATACAGTCACAACTCAAACTTGTTAATCCTATTCTCTTTCCTTTACTATATTCATCTTTCAGTGTCACCCATTTTAGACCCTGATATAAAATACTACAAAGTTCTTGTATATGGAATGTAACCCTCCCTCCCACTCTACACCTCTACTCCCTCCCATCACAGACAACATTTAATCTTTGAAACTTCTTTAGAGTAAGAATTTTAAATCATATATGTCCACCTACCATACTCCTTGTGGCAGGTTTAAAGTGATGCTGCCTTTGATTTCATTCCCAAAGCGCAGGTATCCTAAAGTGGCTAGAGTGATATACAAGGTCATAACAATTCCCATGCCAATGTTCAGTGCCTGTGTGAAACGTTGAGTTTCTTTCATTCTATTTTCCAGGGGGAGCACCTGAAGAAAGAGACACAATACATAACAAGAACACGGAGTCAATGATTTTCAAATGTTCCTGTCCTTTACCTCTTCTAAGATTTTTTTTTTCCTTTAAAACTATTTGTTAAGCTGTCTGGTTTTTATAATAAGTAGCACTACCAAAGGATCTAAAGCACTTCACATATTTGTTATGTTATACACACAGAATGGAAGAACCACTTCAACCACTGAAAAGCAGCCATCTCTAGAAGAAAGCAACAGCTGTTTAAAGGCAGGAAGCAACATCATTCTATAGTTTAGGTCAGGGGTGTTCAGATGAAAATGCAGAGTGAATTAAAAGTCAGAATGGAACTTATTCATACTAGAAAATGAGCAGGACACTACAGGTAACACACCTATCTTATTATGACCTATTGGTTCACCCCTAAATAATTCATCATTCCTGGAACCAAAATACCTTTTCTAGGGAAGTAGGCAATACATTCTCACGGAAAGACAAATGATGCTCTCATTTTAAAAGTTCAGATGGTCTGCACACACAATATTTTAATTCACATTTAAACCATATACCAAAGATAGTGAAGACATTCCTAGACAGGCATATTTTTGCTACATCTTGCAGAAAAGCTGTAAGAATTTATCAGAGTAAAGCTGCAAAACTTGGCAGTATTGAAACATCTTTGAACAATGGAAAATCAGGTGATTCCTCAAGCTCCTAATGTTTAGCAACACTTATTGAATATCATCACTTACAACATCTGTGAGCTGATACTGGCAAACGTTAGGGAAGTAGGCACCTCACTCATCTGACAAAAGTTACAGAAGGATAAGAAAAGTCACTGATTGTGGGTCAGATATTTACTTGGTGTAAACTGACAAAACTAAATGATATTGTGCTTTACACTTGCTGAGAATCCAGCCCATACAATGTGTTTGATTTGGAACCAGGATGTGAAAAGATAGCTTAATTTAGAGCTATGTTGCCAATCTGGCTCAGATCACAAACAATGAGCGAAATAGGGACTTATAAGCAGGGCTTTGGAGAGGAGACCGGAGCTGGAGTGCGGAGCAGTGGAGCTACCGGTTTTTGCCTGGAGCTGGAGCGGAGCCGGAGCACCGCTCCAAAGCCCTGCTTGTAAGAGAGTATGCTCCATCCCTGCCCCTTTGACACCCCAGAAACGTCTCTGACTCTGTCCAGTAATGGGCAACTTTGTGAGATTCATTTACATTACCTTCACCAACACCAAAACAAGCTCATGAAGCAAATTATTTACAGTGCTTCTCTACAATTAGCCCTTTCCCACAGGCCAGAGGGGAACAGAAATCACACTTCCATGATATCTCTGTACACATTCAGCTCAGCTAGCCCAGGGCCTCTCTCCCCAACTTCCTTCCAGTGTTGTTCTTACATCCCTCAGCTGATGGGCTAATTGGTTCTTCAGCCATCTCAGGCTGACCAGTTAATTAGCTGCACATCCCTAATTTGCCTTCTCCTAGGGGACTGATTGGTGCCAAGTGATCAGAGTGCTGGGTTACTTGCTAGCCCTCTCTCACAGGACTAAATTGAGAGCAAATATATTCACAGCACAAAACCACTTAAAAATCAACATAATTCACTTACAACTTACAGATGTCCAGAGTTGATATAGCAAAAAAAAAAAATATGCTGTAGGTAAGGATTAAAGGGCAGCTACAAGAAAATTGTGTCCTGCTCCTTTCACTGCCACTGATATCAAATGGCTCCCATAGCCTACTACCCAATGATCACATCCTTTAAAATGAGATACAGAGTGGGGGGGTTAGGATTGATTTTTTTATTATTTTCAATTTATTACAAAAGTAATTAAGAAAACAGAATATAAAACATTTCATCCACCAATTAAAATACAATATACAGAATCATTATTGTTAAAAGAAAGAGATGGAAGAAGTGCTAAGTACAAAAGAAACCAAGGACAGCAACAGGGCCATGCCAAGAATTGAACCAAAGAAAGAAAAAAACAAGCAGACCAAAGAACATATAATCTCACCTGGATAGCACTATCTTACCAATGTACATTATTCAGCAAGATATACTTTATATAACTATATTTTTCCTTCATCTATTGTTATATCAAATGAACATGTTATATCATGTTTAAAAGTTTTTTGAGTGCTGCCATTTCCAACAAGTCAGTCTACTAGACCTTGATAAGTGACATAAACTCGTCTACTTTTGAAAAATCAGTTACTTGGCTGCCAGAGTAACTTTAAGAATCCACATCTCCTGCTCATTTATTCAGGTTTCTTTTTTCTGAACTGAAGTAGCTTACCAGAAACATTTATGGCTTCCAGAGAATATCTGCATGCATACATCCCTCCAAAAAAATTCGGACCTGAAAATAATGTGGATTAAGGCTCTAGGGGACTGCCTTCACATCACAAATAGTCCTCTGTGTCTTCAATGCCAAATTAAAATTGTCAGAAGGGGGTCTAAGTGGATGCAAAAGATACTGACTTTTTATATCACACTATATTATTCCATTTCAGAGAACCATCCATAGATTGTTATTGGCTGCTTTCACCAAATATTAGCACTGACAATACAGTGCATCTATTTAATTTCTAACACACTGGCCATCTGGAGGCAGTCAATACGGTTAGGGGCAAATTGGTACTCTTAGAAAGTTACCTTATTCAGAAGCATTTCAAAATTTCAGATTTTGGAAAGTTAAAGAACTCAGTTCCTCTGCAGAAGCATTCAGATATTTTTATTTTCTAATTGAACTACAGCATAGAGTGTGCCACTTTATATTCCATTATATCATCATGCTTCCCTATGTGTTTAAACATTAATGATCATACTTTGTAATACCCATGTTTTGTCATGAAAACAAAGAATGGAGTAAGAAAGTAACTGTGGCAGATTACAGAGCTATTAACTGAGACAAATTAAGAGTCTTGCTATTTAGCTACGAAGTACACTTGTTACTCAGTGGTTCATTGACCTTAAATCATGTCACATTTTATGAACAGATGAAAGAACTTACTACATTTACAAGACATGTTCAAACATCACTACCCGCATTTTAAAACAATATAACCTGCGTGTAAGCTTTGAATTTAAAGGAATACAAGCTACACAAACTGAAGAAGAAATAAAAGATACAGTCTAAGCCCTGGTCTACACTGGGGGTGGGGTCGAGCTAAGATACACAACTTCAGCTACGAGAATAGCGTCACTGAAGTCAGCGTACTTAGATCAACTTACTGCAGCGTCTTCAAGGCAGTGAGTCGACTGCTGCCACTCCCCTGTCAACTCCACCTGCGCCTCTCGCGACAACGGAGTACAGGAGTCAACTGGAGAGTGATCGGGGATCGATTCATCGCATCTAGGCTAGACATGATAAATCGACCCCGACAGATTGACCACTACCCCCCAATCTGGCGGGTAGTGTAGACATACCCAAAGAAAGATACATATCCATATACTTGGGCCTTGATTCAATATGGCACTGAACCACGTGCCTCACTGAAATCAGAGAATATTGCTGAATCAGGACTTTAATTACCAATATACTACATCCAAATTTCAAGCATGTTCATTTATAGCTCCTACCGGACCCTGTCCAGTTTGAGCTGCCTCCATAACTGTAGCTACTGTATAAATGGTAATGATGCATAATATTAAAAAAATCTTATTTCTCTGCCTGCTCGTGTGTTGTTGCTGTTGGCCACCATAGGTCACGTTTCATCTTTATTTCTCTTCTAGGCTTTTCTGGATCCAAACACTGTACTTAGCAGAAGCATGCGTTCCCAGTCACTGTTATTGCCATCAGAGTGAGATGTTTTCCTTGGCTGATGGCATCAAATAGAGTACATGGACTATGATCTCATCTCATCTAGGAACAGGTTCTAGAAGGCACTGAGCATTCTCCAGTCACACTGACTTCAGTGAGAATAAGGGGACTACACATGATGCAGGACTGGTCTGTATATAACAAGTAAATAACTATTTATAAGAAATCACAATGTACTTCCACTGGGATTTTGTATTAATGACAAATTTTGGAACTGACCTTTATCAAGGAACTACGGGTGATCAAAATAGATCCAGGGAATGGCCCATGTTACAATGGACAGAGAAGGAAAACAGGAGAACATGCAGTAGTGCTGGTTATTTCTAACATTGTATTCTACTGCTGGTCACTTATTTCTCCAGTGGTTGAATAGTTTTTCATTATCAGCTCGATTCCAGTCACTATGTAGTCCCTGTTGCGATGACTGCATGGAGCCTAACATTCTAACTGAAGGCAAGAGTGATAAGGCATTTTCCACATCCGATTTCGTCTTTTAACTTGATTACATTTTGGTTTTTGAAGAATTGAGTTGAACAGACTTTTTTGCTGGTGCCAGAAATTAAGTCACTTTTCTTAAATCCTTTTTAGTGATTTTCTTTAAAGATATTAAATTTTAAAGTAGATGGCTGAATGGCATTTTGAAATGAAAAAAAAGCACACATCTGACTCACTTTATTTTAACTGTAGCACTGTATGCTGTCTGCATCAGACCATATTCTCTTGAAGGAATGTTGAAAAAGCAATGCTAGTTCAGTATCTCATATTGATGGCTTTCGTGCTGCTGTGCGCTAATTCAGCCAGGTACGTCTGTTGATAAAGATAGCTTTTATAAATCTAGTCCAGTGGTTCCCAAAGTTTTCAATCCTGAAAACCCTCTATCACGTATATAATTACTGCATGACCCACTGGTGTGATAAGCTACACTAAAAGGAGAGGCCCTGGGGAGCAGGGCTTTCCTTCTGCAGGGTAGAGAGGGTGTCGCAGGACAGGAAGTCAAGTATTAGGTACTAGGACTTTCCCTTGCTTTTCTTTCATTTTACTTTTGTTACTCTGCCTGCTTTGTGATTTCTCTCCCCCTCTTTACATGGCCCTTCCTTGCCCTAGGCACAGCACAGAGGAGATGAGATACATTAAATTAACCAACTAGTTACTCGCTAGGCTGAGTTGTCTTCCTTGTGTTGTTTTCTTCCTCTCACCACTCTGCAAAAATAACCCATCCCACTTCCTGCTTTACTAACCTGGAGGATTTTGGCCCTACTATTTTCTTCGTGGAACTTAAAAGCTCAGTCCATTAATTACATACTTCTCTTTCCTGGTTACATATGACTTTTAAAAGACAAAACTTGGAAATGTGACCAGTTTGCTCTTATCCTCCCTAAAGAACCAAATGGCAACCCAAAAAAATGCCTGAAATTCATTGGTTAAGAACCACAATCTAGCCTCTGTAATAGCTCAAATAGTCAAATATGCTCACTTATGCTATGCATTTTCCCCTATATTTCAAATAATGTATAATTGGAATCATCACCAAAAAACTATGTTGTATGTCCACCACCTGTCTGGAGTATCGTAGTACAATCAGACTGTGATGAAGCTTAGAAACTTCACACCAGCATGGAAAAAGTTATAGAGAACCTATAGCTCAGTTAGCCCTGCCTCCTTATACCTTCAGCCAATGACAGGCTTGGAGGGAGAAGAAAGGCAAGAAAACCTGACTCAGTTCAGGACTGACTGGTGAAGAGGCAGGAGCTAGCTGCCTTCCCGCCTGAGAGAAGTGTCACTAGGATCCTGACAGCCAGGACAGCCACTGGGGAAGAAGCACTGTGTTCCTGACGGAGGGAGACTGCTGATGAGACTGAGAAACACCCATCATCTGAGTGAACTGGGTTATTGAACTATAGAGATGTTGCGGGGTGAGGTCCCACCAAATTTACAGCTGTCTGCCTGGAGAAAGCTGAGGGCGCGGCAAGGTCCAGAGGGCACTACTTGAGTCAGGTCCTATAAACTGTTAAAGGACATGCCTCAAACTTAAAGGACCCAGCATTTATTTAAAGAATATGGGCCTCCATATTTAGGCCAAGGATTGAATGGTTATTTAGTCTTATCCCTATTGTCCCAGTCCTAGAGATGGTCCTTCCTAAATACCTAGAGGTCCTTCCAAAAATACAGTGAATCATCGTGACTATGCCAGATGCTTTTCTCACAGCAACATAGAAAACCAGCATCAAGCATCCTTCTCTTCCACAAGAGAGTGCACACCACTTGGAAGTTAATAGGTCAAAAGTATTTTTCTTGTAAAGCACTCTGACACGTTGTGATTACAGCACAAATGAGACAGTGATGAACACACAATGGGCAACATACTACTTCATGATGTAATATTCTAATTTCCTTCAAATGTCTCTTCCTTGATAACAGTTTTCCCCTCAGAGTCTTCAAATCCCTTTCAGAGTTATTCTTAAGAGTGGATGTTTGATTTTTAAACACACTGTTTATCACATCCAAGTAATGTTACTGAGCCCTTTCTTTAAAAGATTTTCTCTGTATGTGAGGGTGCTCCTGACAGTATCTATAGGGCCATTCTGGGATGGATAATTAATACTTTTTGGATCCAATTATTATGTATATGTTCTGTATGCTTCCCCTTGGTTTTGAGACACCATTTTTCAATGAACAGTCAAAGAGGTTACTGAGTGCAGAAGTGCTTTATGCTAGGCAAAATACATAATACATGTTATTTTGACCTGTACAGTAAAATCATCTAAAGTACATTTTGTAACAAAACTGCAGCTCAACTATGCTTACTCCAGAGAAAGAATTAAGAAACTATATTCTGACACATACAACAGATTTAATTTACAAGACTGGTATTTTAGTTAAAGATTTAAAATACAAAACTAGAATTCTACCGGTACATAAATATTCAGTGTTAATACTGCTTTGTCAATAAAAAGATGATTTATATGGAAAAACAATTTATCTTTTAAATGAGAGCATTAAAGTGCTTTAAATCCCAGGACTGGTAAGAAACTTAACACCCTAATCTTGCAAACTATTCAAACAGGACTACTCATATTTGTAAAGTTACTAATGTGAGTAAGAGTTCGCAGGTTTGAGGCTTAAAGTAATACTGATCTGTAATTAAAAATAAGATTAATTGTTCCAACATAACTGCACCTGGTGCTGTGGCATTACTACCATTTCAAATTGTTTGGCATATCCAAACAGCACTTCTAAGATTATTTTTATGGGCTTTTAGTTTATTTGATACAGACTGCTAGTGCAGTATCTACTGAACATAACTGTCCTGGTGAAATGTGTGTATCAACATTGTATGTAAAATTATAAATTTAAACTGTAACATTGCTGTAATATGTTCCAGAATTAGAAAGGCAGACCCAATCCAATTTTGCAGAGACAAAGATGTGTGTCTGAGAGTGCCAGTGTAACAACAAAATCAAGTGAGCTATCACTTACTCAAGCTTTCTTGAGCAATGGGAAGATGTGAATGAGAAATTTACATTTAATTACAGGGCCAGTTAAGCAATAGAAAATGAAAAAGAACATCAAAGGCTGACGGAGAGAGAGGAAGCAACCCATAAAAGGGCTATGGAAGCCCAGATTGAGAAACAGAAGCATGAACTGGCTGTTTTGGAGCTGAGGAGACAAATTCCTCCAGATGCTGACTCCGCTTCCCCAAAAATCCACAAATGGGAGTGACTGTGCCCACAATATGATGAGTCCAACGACATTGCCGAATATTTCATCACCTTTGAGAGACTGTGCACTCTACATAAAATCCCTGAAGATCAAAAGATGACCACATTGATAGCAAAATTGACTGGCTGAATTCTGGACATCTTCAATAAGATGCCTACTGAGGATGCTTCAAACTATGGTAAATTTAAGGATTTGGTTTTAAAACAATTTCAAGTTATACCTGACACAGAGTAAAATTTAGAGCCCTTAAGAGAGGGGCTGGACTAAGTCATCTGGCTTATGTAAACCAGATGAAGGATCTGTTAGATAAATGGGTCAAAGGAAGGGATGTAACTACCTTTGAAGGAGTATGTGATTTAGTTCTACAGGAGCAGTTCCTGACTATGACCAATGATAATGTAAAACCGTGGTTATGGGATAAGAAAATGGACTCAGCAGAAAGTCTTGCTTCTTATGCGGATCAATACAAGCAGTCCCAGATCGCCAGACAGGTGGGGAAAATCGGGACACAAGCGGGGGAGGTGGCAGAAAAGAAAAAACATAATAATGGTTGGAGCAGATCCCAGAAGGGACAACCCGGGACCACATCCTAACAGAGGGGGCAGCCCCAGACCCCACCTACCTCCCAAGGAAAACCTCAAACACCTCATCATTCCACACCACCAGTCTCCAGCAACCAACCTCGCACCAGTGACCAGTCAACTGGGCGATGTTTTAAATGTCATGAGCTGGGGCATATTAAGGTCAACTGCCCCAAGAACACCAACCGAACGCTGTGTATTACCCCGAAGTCACAGGCCCAGATACCTCCCAGATACCCTCAGAGCGAAGGGAAACTGTGAGAGTGGGCAGAAAGAAGGTTACAGCGTGGAGGGACACTGGAGCTCAGATGTCACTTATCCACCAATCCTTAGTGGACCCCAGGTTAATCAACCCAGAGGTTAAAGTGACAATTCATCCCTTCAAGTCAGACTCTTTTGACTTACCTACAGCCAATTTACCTGTCCAGTACAAGGGCTGGTCAGGAACGTGGACTTTTGCAGTCTATGATGATTATCCCATTCCCATGCTGCTGGGGGATGATCTAGCCAATCATGTGAAGCTAGCCAAGAGGGTGGGAATGGTCACCCGCAGCCAGGCTAAGCAAGCTTGTACACCTATCCCTGTTCATGAGCCTTCCACCAGGGGCCCAACTGGGTTACCAGAGACCCCGACGATGATGGTGGAGCCGGATTCTCTGCCAACGACTGAAACAGCCGTAGAGGACCCAGTCCCAGAGACACAGCCAAAGCCAGTCCCCAGACCAGAACTGGCAAAGCAACCAACACCTGAACCATTGCCAGCACTGAGCCCAGCGCTTGCAACCCCATCTACCACTCCAACACCAGAGGTCAACCTCAAGCCAGCACTGACAGCAGCAGCTAAACTGACCCAAGAGGCTCAGCCGGAGCCTGAAATGCAACACGGTGCACCAGCGGAGAGCGGTTCACTGCCAATGGAAACAACTCCATCACCTACATCACTTCCAGAAGAACCCAACCCAAGTCCGCAACCCAGTGAGGAACTGATGTCTCCAGCATGAAGAGAACAGTTCCAGGCCGAACAGGAAGTAGATGAAAGCCTCCAGAAAGCTTGGACAGTGACACGGGTACAAGAGACTACTTGTCACGTGCATCCCAGAAGGAGGTAATCCTGAAAGAGGTGAGGGTGGTAGAAGAATGAGAGACAGTGGCCTCAAATTTCCCCCTCTCCTCCATCTCTCTCATGGCATCATTGACTCTCCAAGAACTGTACTAAAGGGGAAGAGGCCCAGGCTGAAAGGAGACCTAGGCTGCGAAATTTATTGCAGCGTATGGGGAGAAGAAACCTTTTGTTTTTAAATTCACTTAGCTTGTTAAGTTAGGTTTTAGCTTTGAGTTTTACTCTTTTATTTTGTTCCGTAACCAATCCTGACTTTTATGCATCCTCACTTGTAATCACTTAAAATCTGTCTTTCTGTACTTAATAAACGTATCTTATTATTTTATCTTAACCAGTGTGTTTGGATTAAAGTGTGAGGGGAAACTCCGTTTGGAGTAGCAAGGCTGGTGCATATACCATTTTCCTTTGACGAAATTATGTACTTTCTATGAGTTTGTACCGTTCAGAAGGGTACTGAGCAGCACAAGAGGCATATTTCTGGGAGAACAAGACTGGGATAAGAATTTGCGGGTGTCACCTGTATGTAATTCATGAGTGACTGCCCTGAGTGCTCCTGTATTTAGCTGGGAGTGAACTGGCAAGCTTAAAGGCTATGTGAGCAGGCCAGGAGTTGATGTTCTGAGAGCAATGCAGTATAAAAGGTACCCCAGTCTAGAGAATTAAGGAGACCAGCTGTTCAACAGTCCAGATTGTACCCTGGGACTTTTCCCCTGCAGGGTAGAGAGGGTGTCAAAATTCGCATGTTTTTAAAACAAATAATGCTAAGCTGCCAAATGAATTTTTGACGAGTGGCTTTTATCTCAAAGCACAGTTCTAACAAGCTTCTCTGCATCAGTCGTAAAATCCAAAACAATGACATTTTAAAATGATAATTCCTTTTTTTCCCTCTTCTAAATCCTGGAATTGGTTAGCTGCTGCCTAATATAAATACCACTCTATCTTTTACTGCAGAGCAGTGCTATCCAAGTTCAAAAGCTGCCTTAACAGACATCTGGAAGAAACAGGCTAAACAAAAATGAGGAGCCTTATTTTCCTACTCTGAAATTAATGTTTAAAAGTAACATAGCATTTTCTGTTCGCTAAGCTAATCAGTGTACAATACTCAGCAAGAAAAAAATTCTGAATTGCACAGATTTGTATTTAAAGGGAGAGAAAAGCACGTTATTTTGTCCAAAAAATATGAATCAATATTCTTTTTGTTACAATTTTCAACTACATTATCACCTTCGCTTTTGAGGGGGAGGGGTGTTTTAAATGACATATACTATAGGAACTTCTCAGTCATATGTGGTGAATATTTTCCTGAATATAATATACATGTACAAAATTATTAAATATTCTATTCATACTCTGTGTATTGTAAAGTTAGACCTGTACTACAACACAACCCAGTCCACAGGCCCAGCTTTGGCATAGTTCCAGACATAAAAACAGTGCTTTATCCTCAGTTTCAATTCCCATCTGCACCACAAGTTTGAGGGAGCCAGGTTGTGATCAAGTCTCATGAACTTGTATTTTCACATAAGCCCTTTCTTCCTTTGGAAAAAAAAGAGGATTCTGAACATGATTCTGCTGAACAAAGGTAAGTTAAATCTGGTTATTAACAGTATGGACAGGACATCAGCCTAGGAAATGGCATGTATCAATTAGTAAAGAAAGTTTCTGCAGAATGTCTACTTCCAAAAGCAGGGGTAAACACAGATTTTGTTTGACTGCATGTTCCAATAGAACAAGTGCACTTATATGAATGTGCAATAATCCAAATGTAAATTCTGCAATTATTTGAACTAAATGTTAAACACAAACATCCATGTTACATTTGTAATCAAAGACTTTAAGGTTAGAAGGGACCATTACGATTATCTAGTCTGACCTCGTGCACAATGCAGGCCACAGAATCTCACCCAGCCATTCCTGTAATAAACCCCTAACCTATGCCTGAGCTATTGAAGTCCTCAAATCATGGTTAAAAGACTTCAAGGTGCAGAGAATCCTCCACAAAGTGACCCATGTCCCACGCTCCAGAGGAAGGCGAAGGCAACTCCTCTCCCGCCCCCACATCTAGCCCCCATGGACTTTCAATAGGATACAGTTTCAGCTGTTCTTCTCTTGCTTTTTTCACTTGGAGCTGAAGTCTGGCTGTCTCCTGTTTCATCTGGTGAGTCCTCTGTTACATCTGGTGAATTCTCTCCTCTTTTTCTCTCAGCAGCTTTTCTTTTGAATTCAGCATTCCTTTCTTTGGCCTCTTTCTCCAGCTGGGCCAAGGCTTGCTTCTCTCTCATTCAAATCTCTGCCAGATTTTGTTCATATTCCAACTGCAGGCTCTTTCTCAGGGCTTGCAGTTTCATTGCTTTTGCTGCTTCTGTAGCTTCAGGTAAGGACTGTGCTCCTGCCCCCCGATGACTAGCTATTAACAGCGCTCTCAGTTCTTAATTTGTAGCTTTCTTTCAAAAGCTTATACCCTTTTCTGAACATAAATCTTCCACAGCTTGTTTATCAAGGCCCTCATATACTCTTTGCTCACCCATTGCAACTGCTTTTTAACCAACCAAACTCTCACTACCAAAATTCAAATTAGTATAGCGTGGGATTCTGACCCAAAGCTTAATTGACCTGGTTCTGTGCATCCTGCCAACTACACCTTGTAACAGTGCTGGTTGTGGCGGAATCCAATTGAGATTGCCAGTTCAGGACAAACTGGTTCAAGCAAAGCAGTTACACACCAAAGCTGGGTTTTTTCCACCTCTAAGGCAAAACAAACCAGCCAAACAGAAAAGATTTTGGTTTTAACCCAGTCGCTAACCACAAGTCACACAAGCAATTCCCTTAGACACTCCAGCTTCCCAGTATCACCACCATCAGCCATTCATTATGGGGACAAATGGTTATGAAAACCAATACCTCAGTAAAAGAAAAAAGGTTCTCCTGATCCCAAAGGACCAAGTCTCGGACCCAGGTCATATACAAATCCGATCTTACCCACAAATCACGCTGTTGCCAATCCTTTAGAATCTAAAATCTAAGGGTTTATTCATAGAAGGAAAAAGATATAGGTGAGAGCTAGAATTGATTAAACGAAATCAATTACATACAGTAATGGCAAAGTTCTCGGTTCAGGCTTGTAGCAGTGACTAAATAGATTGCAGGTTTAAATCAAGTCTCTGGAGTACGAACATCCACAGCTGGGATGGGTCATTCAGTCCTTTGTTCAGAGCTTCAGTTTGTAGCAGTCCCTCCAGAGGTAAGAAGCAGGATTGAAGACCAGATGGAGATGATGTATCACCCTTTTATAATCTTTTCCAGGTGTAAGAACCTCTTTGTTCTTACTGTGGAAAATTACAGCAAAATGGAGTTTTGGAGTCATATGGGCACATCACATATCCATGCATGACTTAGGACTTGCAGGTAGCAGCCATTACCCACATGCTACCTTGAATGTCCTCAGGTAGACTTCTTATGTGGATTGGAGCCTTCTCTCACTGGGACAGTTGTATAGCTGATGGTCCTTAATAGGCCATCAAGTAGGCTAAGCAGAGCTAAAACCAACTTGTCTGGGATGTCACCCAGAAGCATAAGTTTGACATACAGACAGTATAGAGCCAATATTCATAACTTCAACAACAAAAATGGCACATGCATATAGACAGCATAATCATAACCAGAAAGCCATAACCTGACCTTAGACACCTTATATGACCCCCTTTACATAAGATTTGGTGTTACTACAGGACCTTGGTTGCAACAATGATCTATACAGTCCCAGTTCATGTCAATAATGTCACAGGGGTAAACAATGTATCTGTGTCATGTGCTGGGAAACCTGTTGTCAGGTTGATCACTTCCCAGGCACCTCCTCATGGCCTGGGATGTTTTTGTGGCACCTGCCTCAGTTTCCCTTATTGGACTTCTTAAAAATTCCACACAGTCTTTTCTCTTCCAGTACCACCCTGGTTTATCATCATAGAAATGTAGGGCTGGAAGGGGCTTCGAGGAGCCATTCAGTTTAGCCAAGTAAAGCTAAACCATCTGACAGATTTTAAAAATAAGTTGGACAAACAAGTGTCCAATGATGGGGACTCCACGACCTCTCTTAGAAGCCTATTCCAGTACTTAACTACCCTTGTAGTTAGAAAGTTTTTCCTAATATCTGACGTAAATTGCTCTTGCTGCAGATTAAGCCCATTACATTTTGTCCTACTTTCAGTGAACCTGGAGAACAATTGATCACCATCCTCTTTACAGCAGCCCTTAACATATTGGAAGACTGTATCAGATCCCCCCTCAATCTTTTTACAAGACTAAACATGCTTAGGGGTTTTTTTAACCATAAACTGTTCCAATCAAAATAAAGTCCTTAGAGTCCAAATTTCATCCTTCCCAGCCCTACGTGGCTGGAGTTGTCTTCTCCCCTGGATTATGCTCTCTGTTCCAGCTCTCTATCTGTCTTTCCCAAAGCTTCCCAAGCTTCTCTCCTTACCAAATCGGGCGGAGAGTCAGTGGGTAGCCCTTCCCCTGCTGATGTCTCCCTCTTTATTAGACCAAGGTACCTAAGCCCAATTGAGTAGTAGGTGATCAATCACAGGTGCAATGTATCCCATTCCCCTCTTAAAAGGGGCCAGTCACATCGTGACACCTGGTTACTGAAGAAAAGAAAACACTGTTTCACTGACTATTTACGCCACCTGTCCCAATTTTTCTCAAGGTCATCCTGATTTTTATGTCTTGAAAACCTACTTACAAGTTGGTAGGCACCCAAAGTAACTTTCACCACCAATGAATGATCACCCTTAGATCACTAGAACACAAAGTTTTTATATTCCTCACTCACCAAGGCAACATGATGAAGAAATTAACAGTAAAATATGCAGAGATCAAAAGCCCTCTTAGAGGCAGATGAACATGCACATAATTTTAATATTGGAAAATGAGTCCACTAATTTCCATAGTATCTGAAATATTTAGCTGTAACAACCCCAAACAGCCAAAAAGAAGGGCACTGAAATAGGGAGAAGATGTTAATCTTTCGGGCATTATTGGTGCATACAGTGCACAAATAAATCCTTCTTCTTTCCCACTTTATCTCCCATCTTCTGCTGAATCCTAATTTGCATGCATAGGAACTAAGGACTGATAATTCTGTCACCCCACTGTCAGCTGTTCTTGCAAATATACATGGGTCATTAATAACCGGCTGCCAAGATATTCAAATTTGCAGCACATCAAAATCCAAAAGGTAGCCTATGTCACTCAATAGGGACCCCAGTCCTGAATCTGACTTAAATAGGAAGCAAGCAAAGATACAAAATGTAGTCCTGCTAGTGTAGCACATCTTGCTATTAACACAAACAGTGATTAGCTTGCGGCCCAAACTGCCATAAATCTGCACTGAATTTCTTTCTGCAGACTCTTTTAGCTCAAGGTGCAATCAAATTAGTCAGTTACCTCCACATTCACACAATAAAACTGTTCAAATTAGCAAACAAACAAGATTTTCAACAGATATTGTATGAGTGGTATTAACAACCTATTTCACCAAGCTGCCTTGAAACATCAGTTTGCACAAAACAGGAGCAGTGGTATACTTCAAAAGAAAGTAGTGAAAGGGTCTGAGTAAAAATAGCATCCATTTAGAACCCCTGTAAGTGTACAACCTGCTTCAATCCCTTCATTAACATTCAGGATCACAAAACTATCCATACCGTTCTTGTTTAAAGAGCCGCAGTAGAATGGGCACCTATAAAAAAACTGATAGGAAAGAGGTTTATATAAAATTGAAAATTCAAATGGAAGCCTTATTGGAAGCTTTGAGAACTTCTCATGTAAATCCATGGAACTAAGACAGATGGAGATATCGCCTAAAAATCATTATTCAGTTATTTTAAATAGGCCAATTACCTGTTTAAACTTGAAAACAGCTCCCTCTATTAAGTGAATATTTAACAGCATATTTCCAAAATACAAAACATTTCCTGGTATAAGTTAAAACATACATAAAGAAAGAGGTATTGGAAAGGCATTAAAGATTCTAGACACTATATAATCCACCTGAAAGTTTCCATTGACAATTTATCAATCAATCAAACATTCCTGCTCTGTGACAGTTATTACAGAAAGAAGTCTTATTAGGGTTCATGAAAGGTGCTGAATTGACAGTAACAAAGAATGAAATTTTCTATTTATCCAACAATCAAATAAAGCACAAGCAGGCATGTGGCAAACTACCCACACATTGCTAGATTACTCATTTCATAAGGGATATCCAAAAATCAATGAATGGTTACAACACTCAACCACAACACCAGTCTACAATGGACTGAATTGAAAGCCTAAAGGTTGAAATCACCAAGGTTTAATCTTTCACCACTGAATTAAATGGGAGTTTTACAACTGACTTCAGTGGGAGCAAGATCAAGTCCTAAATCCTATTAGGAATCTCCCATTGGCTGCTCTGAACCATACTTTTAAATTAATTTAGAGCCTTACTGTAGAGTCCTTACTGCAGCAAATAGAACTTTACTCCATGAGCAGTACCATTGATTTCACTAACACTGCTCATGGAGTAAGTTATTAGTCAACATGAGTATAAGTTGCAGCTTTATATTAAAAAAAATACAATTACAAATATTTCATATTTGAGAGAACATTTAAATAAAGACACTTCAGGTATGTTAGCAACAAGAAAGTGGTCAGGGAAAGTGTGGGACCCTTACTGAATGGGGGAGGCAACCTAGTGACACAGGATGTGGAAAAAGCAAATGTACTCAATGCTTTTTTGCCTCTGTCTTCACAAACAAGGTCAGCTTCCAGACTACTGCACGGGGCACCACAGTATGGGGAGGAGGTGACCAGCCCGCTGTGGAGAAAGAAGTCATTCAGGACTATTTAGAAAATCTGGACGAGCACAAGTCCATGGGGCTGGAAGCACTGCATCTGAGGGTGCTAAAGGAGTTGGTGGATGTGATTGCAGAGCCATTGGCCATTATATCTGAAAACTCAGGGCGATTGTGGGAGGTCCCAGATGACTGGAAAAGGGCTAATGTAGTGCCCATCTTTAAAAAAGAGGAGGAGGAGGATCCAGGGAACTACAGGGCAGTCAGCCTCACCTCAGTCCCTGGAAAAATCATGGCACAGGTCCTCAAGGAATCAATTCTGAAGCACTTAGAGGAGAAGAAAGTGATCAGGAACAGTCAGCATGGATTCACTAAGAGCAAGTCATGCCTGAATAACTTAATTGCTTTCTATGATGAGATAAGTGGCTCTTGGATGAGGGGAAAGCAATGGGCGTGTTATTCCTTGACTTTAGCAAAGCTTTTGATATGGTTTCCCACAGTATTCTTGCCAGCAAGTTAAAAAAGTAGGGGCTGGATGGATGGACTGTAAGGTGGATAGAAATCTGGCTAGATCGTCGGGCTCAGCAGGTAATGATCAATGGCTCGATATCTAGTTGGCAGCCAGTATCAAGTGGAGTGCCTCAAGGGTCAGTCCTGGGGCTGGTTTTGTTCAATATCTTCATTAATGATCTGGAGGATGGTGTGGACTGCACCCTCAGCAACTTTGCAGATGACACTAAACTGAGAGGAGCAGTAGATACACTAGAGGGTAGGGATAGGGTCCATAGTAACCTAGACAAATTGGAGGATTGGTCCAAAAGAAATCTGGTGAGGTTCAACAAGGACAAGTGCAGAGTCCTGCAGTTAGGACGGAAGAATCCCATGCACTGCTACAGGCTGGGGACCAACTGGTTAAGTGGAAGTTCTGCAGAAAAGAACATGGGGACTGCAGTGGATGAGAAGCTGGATATGAGTCAACCATGGGTGCCAGGTTTGTATAATTTTTAGTGGTGCTCAGAACAGGTCCAAGCAGAGCCATCCTGTCCATAGGATGGACTGGGGCAACGGCCCTAGGCCCTGTGTTTCAGGGGGCCCCGTGCTTCACAAGGACACAGGGTCAAGGGTGGCCTGGGGAATCAGTGGAGGGCCTGGTATGGACAGCAGGAAGGTACCCAACCCCAGCCCAAACCAGTCCACTGGTTCTAGAGTCATGCAGGGGACAGGGTGGAAGCCAGAAATAGGTGGGGTGGGGACTTTGGGGAAGGGGTGGAATGGGGATAGGGAGGGGGCAGAGCAGGGGCAGGAAGAGGTGGGGCAGGTGCGGAGCAGAGGCATGAAGAGGCAGGGTGGGGACTTGGGGAAAGGGTTTGTCAGGGTTCCCTCCCCACACTGAACTGCAGAGTACAGATGTGGGGATCCGCATGAAAAGACCTTCTAAGCTTATTTTATCAGCTTAGGTTAAAATGTCCCCAAGGCACAAGGTCCTGTGACCTTGGAGGGTACGCTGCCACCACCAAATGTAAACAAAGAATCAGGGAAAAGGCCACTTGGAGTCTTATTCCCCACAAAATCTCCCCAAGCCCTTATACTCCCTTTCCCTGGGAGGCTTAGAATAAACCCGTCACCAATCCTTACAGGTGAGCCTGATCCAAAACCCTCTATCTCAACAACGAAAAAAATCAGTCAGATTCTTAAAAGGAGAATTTAATTAAAGAAAAGAAAAAAAAAGTTACCTCTATAAAACCAGGATGGAAGTACTTCTAGAGAGAGTCACAGAAAGATTCAAAAACAACACAGAGGAATCCCCTCTAGATTAGTTTCAAAATTACAAAGAAAACACAGGGATATCTCCCTCTAGCAAGAGAAATTCACAAGTGAGAAACAAATATAAGCTAACACACATTGCCTGGCTATTACTTGCTATTTTTGTGATATTTAGAGACTGATGTAGAATTTAGGGGAGGGAAGGGATGGCTGTCTTATTCCTCTGAAATCCCAGAGCGAACCAACTCACAAACAAAGGTACAGAAATACAAAGGCTTCCCTCTCCCAGATTTGAGCCCATTGGTCCTTTTGGTCAGGTGCCAACCAGATTGTTTGAACTTCTTAACCTTTTACAGGTAAGGAGTATGACAGGGGTGGAATGGGGGAGGAGCAGGGACAGATCAGAGGTGGGTGCTGGTGAGGCAGAATGGGCTGTGCCCAGGTCGCTCTCTGTTGCTGGTGCCAAGCCTCCTGCTAACCCTCCAGACCACCCTGGACTCCACATCCCGCTGAAGCGTGAGACCCCACAAAGCGCGAGGCCCAGGGCGGTTGCAGCAGTCTGTTCTATGGAAGGGAAGGCTCTGAAACTATAAGCCCAAACATTGGTGGAGCCGCGCCCACGTTCCTAAATAATGGTGGAGCACGGGCTATGTCATAAGTAGCTTTTCTCTGCAATATTACTGGTCACTTGAATTCCCTTAACTTGCAGCTCCATGCCCATGCAAGTAGTGTCAACAATTTGTTTAAAAAAAATGTGTGACTTTCAGAGAACTCTTGAAATCTTTCAGACTGATTTAACAGGAAAGATGTTGCACTTTCCCACATTGCATGTTGTTGTTACAGATGAAACTTTGAAAACAATGCAAGAATTCCTAAACAAAAATTTTAAAATGTGATCTGAGAATTTTAAAATTCAAAATTACTTGTTTTATTTGTGTGTGATCTGTTTGTTATCTCTGCTGACGGACCTTGCCCTTCTGGAGCAAAGAAGTTTCCTGATTCAACTGATGAAGGTGCCTTTCCATCGAAAATTCTAAATCTCCAGAGCTCAGATGTCTTGAATGCAAAATTCAAAGAAGTGGGACTTTGCAATTTCTGGACTCAATATGCTGACCAGTTTCAGAATAGCCTGAACCTAGCCATCTATCTTTTAACATTTGGATCAACTTACCTCTGCGAATTGGGGTTTTCTACCATGAACATTATAAAAACCACCATCACAACATCTTCACAGTGCATGAGCTACTGCAAACTACTCTTCACAAAGCTTGCCAGAGATCAGTGATGTCACCTCTCCCGCTAGAGATTGCCACAAACACAGATCATAATACTGATTTATAAATTTTGTTAAAATATTATAAACACTAATACTTATGTTGCAATCAAGATTTTTATTTATTGACAGCTGAAGTTTTTTATTATAATTATTTTGTCAGCCTGTGCAAACGGCCTGCCCCTTGTCATAAAGTTCTCAACTCAGCCCACAACTAGATCTAATTGAGTATCACTGATCTAGACCGTCTCAGAGAGATGTTTGTCTAACATGTTCTTAAAAGCCTACAGTGACTGATATTCCTCAACTTCCCACAGTAATTTGTTCCAGTGCTTAACTACCCTTACAGTTAGAAAGCTTTTCCTAATATCTATCCTAAATCTCCCTTGTTGCAATTTAAGCCCATTATTTCTTGTTCTGTGTTCAGTGGTTAAGGAAAATAATTTATCACCCTCCTCTTTTTAATAACCTTTTACGACTTGAAGACTGCTATCCTACCCCCACTCACGCTCCCCCTCCCCCAACCCTCACCCAGTCTTCTCTTCTCCAGACTAAACAAACCCAATTGTTTCAATTTTTCCTCAGAGGTCATGTTTTCTAGCCCTTGATTCATTTTTGTTGCTCTCTTCTCAACTTTCTCTAATTGTCCATATCTTTCTCAAAATGTGGTGCCCAGAACTGGACACAGTACTCCAGCTGAGGCCTTATCAGTGCTGAAAAGAGGAGAAGAAATATTTCTTGTATCTGCCTTACAACATTCCTGCTAATATATCCCAGAATGAGGTTTGTTTTTCTTTTGTGTGTGACAGTATTACATTGTTGACTCAAATGTAGTTTGTAATCCACTATAACCCCCCAGATCCTTTTCTGCAGCAATCTTTGGTAGGCACTTATTCCATTTTGTATTTGTGCAACTGAATATGCCTTCCTAAGTGCAGTGCTTTGCATTTGTCCTTCTTGAATTTCATCCTATTTATTTCAGATCATTTCTCCAGTTTAGCAAGATCATTTTGAATTCTAATCCTGTCCTCCAAAGTGCCTGCCACCCCTCCCAGCTCGGATCATCCACAGAATTTATTAGAACACTCTCTATGCCAATATCCAAATCATTTATAAAAGTACTGAATAAAACTGAACCCAGGAAAAATTCCTGTGGGACACTACTTCAAATGCTCATCCAATTCAATTGTGAAACATTGATAAGTACTTTTGGAGTACTGTTTTCCAACCAGTTGTGCACCCACCTTGCAGTAAGTTTGTCTAGCCTATATTTCTCTAATTATGAGAAGGTCATGTGAGACAGTATCAAAAGCCCCACAAAACTTGAGATATATCACTTCCATTGTGTGTCCTATGCAAAAGGCTTGTTCAAGTTTTCAGAGAAGTGTACCTTTATGAAACAAGTAAACACTACCCAGGAAGACCTGCTAAAATAAAATCCAATACAAGACTTTTATGGAAATATAATATATGTTGATTGCCTGCAATCAGAGACAAGGTAGGCTAGGGTACCAAACTAATTAAATGGTAAACTTTTTTCCCCAACATGAATTGTGTCAGTGAGAGTGAGAGATCGATCAAAATAGAAAAAACAGAAATGATGAGAAGGTAGGCTAGGGTACCAAACTAATTAAATGGTAAACTTTCCCCCCCCCCAACACATGAATAATTTGTTTGTCAGAAAACCAAAACTTTGTGGGAAATGTACCAGTTTTGACAAAATTTTCATCAGGAAAGGTTTCTCAGAGAGAGAGAGACACTCATCCCAGAATAGCCAACAGCCTGGTGGTGAGGGCATTCATCTGTGATGTGGGAGACCCAGTCAAAATCCCAAGTATTTGGACCTGGATTCCATGTGAGTACCCTAACCACGAGGCTATTGGGGTGGGTGGGTGTGTCCCTCACCCCCAGCCAAAAGGTCTCCATTTCATCACAACAGAGAATGGAAAAATTGTCAAAATCTCAAAAACATTCTGTAGGACAAGAAAACAATTTCTTACCCAGATCTAACACTACCTAATATATTCCATTATAACGCCCCATTTTCAAATGCTAATAATTTTGCCAGCCTTCAGCCATTCAGGATGAAATCTTCCATGCTCATTCTCAGCCTCCAATTGAATTTTTTCTTATACATTTGAGCAAAAATGATTCAGCCATGATGTTTGGCAAAACTACTTGGTTTTTTTCCCCTATGTTCACACAATTCTTTTACTATTTTTTGAATGGCTCTTTTCATTTATTTATTTGAATTTATAAAAAATCAAATATCTACTGGCACTTGTCCCATAAATTGGGGAGACAACACTATTCAAAAATATAGCCACACCCAATCTTCAGCCCACCTGCTCCTCAATAACCTGAGAAGAAAGAGGAAAGGTGAGGAGGTGTGCAGTGTTCCCAGAAAGTTAACAAACCTGGGCACTGGCAGACCAATGCTGAGAAGATGAGGAAAGAGGGTCCCTAAGCAAGGAACCCTCAGAGAGCCAGTAACCATTTCTTCCATAAGTTGAGGAGGCCTCCAGCTTCAGCAACTGTGCTGATCTCCTCTGTGGCAGTAAAGCCTGGGGAGTCTCTCAGGTAAGCAGGTTCCAAACCACTTAGAGCTTTAGAGGTTAAAATAGACACCTTGATTCCACCTGGATGCTTACTCAAAGCAAATGTAAATATCCCAGAGCACTGGTTTAATCATGTCTTCCCAAAGTATAACTGCAGTTAATTAGCATCCTGCAAGATTCTGTGTAAGCCATAGTTCTGAATGGTCCCCATGTTGAACATTGCATTGCAGAAATCTCATTCTGAGGTGATAAAAGCATTGAGGTGACAAAGAAAAGGATAACTGTGGCATAGTCTCTATCACAAAGATGCCCCTAATGCCATGGGGAGGTACCATGCAGCCCCATGGACCCTCCAGTACCCTCACTCCCTACGGAAAGCCCTGGATGCAGCTTGGGGACTCTAGCTCAGCATGTCCCCGGGCTTCCTTCCCCTGCCACAGCCTTACAAACCTGCCTGCAGCCACAATTTTCCACAGTGGCTGCTGCAAGCCCACAGGGCTGCAGAACAAAATTTGTCCATAAGTGGTATGCTTGATTCCAATAGCTGAATCCCATTAACTTTAAAGTCAATAGGATGGGGAAAATATTGCCATTAACTGAAAGTTAACAATGGGATTGCTCATAAACAATCACTGTATTTAGATGCATACAGCTGAACACTTACCACACCGATGCCTTCAAAAGCAAATATGGCAGTACCAAAAAAAAGTGGATATTTCTTCCATCCAGCCACAGGGGAAAGTTTTCGAGGATCAGATATATCCTGGTGACAAAAAACACAGCATCATCACATACCGTATATCAGCATTTCCCAGACTTTTGAAAGCTGAGCCCCTCTCCAGGAAAATAAACCCAATCACATCCTTCCCCACCCGCCACAACATCACTATGTGGTTTTAATAGCCTGCACAGTTTTAAATGTAACCAATACCCACTGCTCCTCACCCACATCTGCTCCTCTCCTGAACTAGTCCTCTGCCCACTTGCACTTGGGAAATGCTGGTGTAGATATTTGTAATATGATAGTTAACACAACACTTGAAATGCCAGAATGGTTTACTCCTGGGGAAATTCTGCACCACTGCACAATTTCAAAGAAATTAATATTTTTGAACAGAATTTCCTTTTTTCCCTGCAGAAGTGGGCTGTAGAGATGTTGGCTGCCACTAGGGCCACTGGACCTGGCAGAGCCCAGCTCCCAAATACAAGATAAGACCTGGAGGAGGGGAAGGGAACTGGAGGGTTCCCAGCAGCTGCAGTTCCCAGCATGCCCTGATAAAGAAAGGATGCAGCATGCAGAAAACTGCATGCAAGCCCAGAACCCAGCATCAGGCTGATCCCTGGGCTCTAGGAGGTAGGGTTGCCATTTCTGGTTGGATGAATTCCTGAAGGTTTCATCACATGCCATTATTTTTCATTACAGATTAATCTTTAATTCCTGGAGACTCCTGGACAATCCTGGAGGATTGGCAACCCTACTAGGAGGGTAGCGGATGAGCGTCTGGGCTGGGGGACCCCACAGCTGGGCTCTGGGGAGGTAGATGGTGTGAGTGTCTGGACTAGGGGTGGCCCATGGCTGGTCTCTGGTGGGGAGTATCTGGTGCCATGGCTGGGCTCTTGGGAAGGGCGGGTGGAAGACGGGGCAGAGAAGTTGGAACTGGAGTGCTATGGGGGTTTCTTTAACTCTCTACTACTGAGGGAATTTTTGTGTGTGCCTGTCTTGTTACAGACATACTTGCTGACAGGTATTTTGAAATATATTACCAAAATAATTGAAACTGGTGTGATTATATTGAGTTATATAGACAAATAAAATTTTGCAAAATTTTGCGGAATTTTCAAATACTGTGGGCAGAATTTTTAATTTTTGGCACAGAATTCCCCCGGGAGAATAATAATATTTAATAATTACTAACTATTATTGGTAACTGAGATAGCATCCTTTGATATGAATGGGGCAGTTCACATCTCAGGGCTATTGTTTCAGTCTCTTCAAACTTGGACAGACATTCCTGCATTAGGGCTGGTCTACACTACAAAATTAAGTCAGCTTAACTATGTCCTTCAGGACTGTGATGAATTTCATTCCTTGTGTGATGTAAGGTTTTTAAGGCCCAGCTTGACAAAGTCCTGGCTGGGATGATTTAGTGGGTGCTGATCCTGGTCCTGCTTTGAGCAGGGGATTGGACTAGATGACCTCCTGAGGTGTCTTCCAACCCTAATATTCTATTATTCTATTATTAAGGTGACCTAAACCCTAGTGCAGACGCTGTCAGGTCAATGGAATAATTCTTCCTTCGCTGTGTTAAGTGTGTATACCGCAGCTGCACCATAGCAGCTGCGCCACTGTAGTGCTTCTACTCTAGACATACCCTCAGTTACACTAGCTTCACATTTTGAAGGTTTTCTTCACAACCATAACAGCTGAAGATGTTTTTTAAGTGAAAGCTGAGACTCTGGAGAATATTTAATTGTTCTGTCATTGCTTTTGTCCCAACCCAACCCTCCCACTGGCTGTCTTTCTTGCTAATCAGTGAGGGCACACATCACACTATGGGAAATACTGTTGTACATAAAGTAGCACTTGTATTTTTCCAATATCATCTTACACCAAGGGTAATCCTGGCAAACTCTCTTGTGTCTGGTCACAGATCTTGTGAGGGGTTTTTTTTAAAAAAAATGTGATTTTTTTGTTTTTATCCCATGATTCAGCTTGCATTATACAAACCTCTCAAAACACCTTTTAGTATCATGGCAACAATTCAATACATGCGACAATTACTCAAATGCTTAAAAGCAGAAAGCTTGCAACATGTAATCTGAATGAAAAGTCTGCACATTTTAAGTACTGTGCTTTGGAGAGACACTAGAATTAAGTGTTACAGTTCAAATTACTGCCTTGTTGAACTGAAGTGTCATGCAGTGGAACGGAATCTCCAAAGCTGTAGATGACATGCATGGAAGATAACTTTTTCACACTCAAGGGGCAAAAGTTCTTTAAAACATGTACTTTTTTATTTTACTGCCTTAATGACAGGAGCAATTAGTAGACATTTTCCTTTATTTTTTGAAGTCCAATTTCCTATAAATGTCACATCCTCTCTCTCTCAGGCACTTTTTAAATACCCATCACTTTAGTACCTACAGTATAAGCCATGCTGTGTGAAAGTTAGGTTAATTAATATAAATCTAATAGTCATTTGACATTATGTACAAATTCCAAATGAGATGTCTCTTCTTCACAAAACAATGGGGTGGAGGAGGGAATATATACTCACTCGAACGATGTACTGGTAAATAATTACCAGACTGACAGCCATGGAAAGATTGGCAAGGAACGAAAGCATAGACAGGTTCTTAAGGTCACGAATGAAGACCAGAAGGATAATAAATGGCAGAAAACACAGCATGTATATTCGTAAATCAACTCTCCTTTTCTCAGAGGGACCACTGGTACTAGTGTCATTCATGGGTACAATCCTCTTCTCCAAAAATCCTTCATGGACCTGTAGGGAAAATGTTTTTAAAAACATCAACAGCACTGTATTTTATGTGAATGATTATATTTGTTATACTTTAAAATCCCAGCTATCACATTTAAAGGAGCACAAGGGAGAGTTAGACACCCAAATCCTACTGATTTTCAATGGGAATTGGACACTTGACTCACCAGTTTAGTTAAAGCACTAGTCTTGTCTACTCTCAAATTTACACCGCTTTAACTAAACTGTTTTAAACTGGTGCAAACCCAGCTGCCCATATTTTAATTTAAAAGTAGGTTATTTACGTTCAACTTAAACTTGTTCCCAATTAACTTTGGCTTTTTGAGTTTAGCTTTTCTTATATGGAGATAAGAGTCCATACAGAGATTTGTACTTGTTGAACAGAATTAGTTTAGATTACACATGTACAACTCTCCTTGTGGTCAAGTCTTAAATATTCCTAGATTCCATATAATAATACAGCAATTGCCCAATGGTATTCAAAAGATTAAACATGTAAAAATTCACAATCGTTGTTGTGCACTGGAAAATATTTAGCATGATCAATGGAATTAAAATTTGTTTTATGAAAAATACATCAATTTATGGCATGAATGCTGTGACCAAAAGCAGTTGAGGTTTCAGCCTATGTTCCTCAAAACAATAACAGTTTCATTCCACTTTCTTTAAAAACTATAGTGGCTTTTTTCCTTTAGAATCAGTATTCTCTTTTTAATCATTTTCCCACCATATTTTTCCATCCTGTACCCCCAATATCTGATGAGATTAGTTTGCTCGCATTGCAAAAAGCCTTAAACTGGTAGATTTGAGAAAAGGAATTATTAAAAAAATGTAAAGTTATTAATTCTATATGATATGAAAAGAAACAAGCACAACTGAGAAGTCAATGGTGTGAAATTCAAAACAACTGCAGACAATAAACTGCCTTCTAAACACCAAGAGAGACAAGGTGGATGAGGTAATATCTTTCATTGGACCAGCTTCTGTTTGCGAGAGAGAAAAGCTCAAAAACTTCTCTCTCATCTACAAAAGTTGGTGTCATAAAAGATGTTACCTCATCCACCTTGTCTCTCTAATATCCTGGGACTGATACAGCTACAACACCAATTCTAAATACCAAATCAGCCAACCATACTACTTTAGTCACAGTCTGAGCACCTAACACAAAACTAAAGTTCAGAGAATGTACTGTGAAATTAGAGCTACTCTAGTCTCACAGATGAAGCATATTTATAATAATACATGAGCATTACAATCCTGTTTATCTACTTCGGAGGTGTTAAAGAATTAATTAGTCAACACTTGAACAATGCTTTTCATATGTGTACTACTATACAAGAGCTACTTACCTGTACAAAAGAAACAAAGATACCATTGAGCCACTTAACAAAAACACTTTCAGCAGTTTGCAATGAAAGTATATGTACTAGTAAGTATCAGTGTCATGTTCCAGAGTATATGTAGTCACATTAGTACTAATACAGACATGATACAACAGCAATTGTCAATGTATCAGTGCACACAGTGAAAGAAAATACAGTTTTCTAGACTGTAGATGCACTGTTTTCCAGTCATAACTGACATGGTAATCAGGTTTCTAAATTAAGCATATTAATGAAGTGCATTGCTATATCATTGGTGAGTTTTATGGTAATCATCAAGGCCTCTCATAAGAACAGCCATAATGGGTCAGATCAATGGTCAAATTACTGAGTAGCCTGTCTCCCAACAGTAGACAGTGCCAGGTTGACCCCTACAACCCCAGGTTGACTGTGCATTGTGTGAAGAAATACTTCCTTTTTTTAGTTTTAAACCCGCTGACTATTAGTCCTAGTGATTTATCATCGTTTAAATTTATCAGTTTGTCCCAAAACCTCCTCTTTTGACACCTCAATCTCAAACAGTTCTCGAACAGCATCTGGACAGGAACTGGAGACAGTGTTGGGCTATAAAGCAAAGAGCAGGAAAAGTGCTGACATGAAAATTGTCAGCTTGGTTAAGATTCAGAGTTAACAGCCCACTGAAGATTAATGGGACCTTTCACTCTTCTCATTCCTATTGTTTCAGGCTGTCTGCAAACTCAGATAGACAAAAGATACTTCTTTTATTTTTTTTTGATACTTTTTGTTGCAACCATAAGAGCTTAAAAGCATGGTTTGTTAAAGGAAAGCTAAGGATACAGCTCAGCAGAAGGGGCTAGATTTTCCAGCAGCCATGGAATACACAGGTCTCTGGTCGTTACTAGCACATTAACCAATCTGATCCTGAAAGATGTTGAGCATCCTCTGGAAAGTATTAAGCACCCTTCAACTTCTGCTGAAATCAATGGAAAATGAGGGGGCTCCGAATACCTGAAGGCTGGGTCTTAGAAAGCTACTGCGAAGAGTTAAGTAAATCAAGACATGAAAGATTAAATTTCCTACAAGCTTCTCTCACTACAAATTGTATAAACTGTCTAACATTTCCCAATTTCAATCAATTCACATACCTGCAATTGCCTCTTTGTGCTGGCTAGTAGCGTGACAGACAGCTAGCAAAACTGCTACTTCCCTAAAGTCATCTGCAGTAAACTTTCTGTTCCAAATCTCATTCGCCAATAGTAAACTTAAAATAAAAATACAAAGCAAGACACTGTGCTAAAGCTTTAACTACCTTTCACTTATACAAGAAAGTCTTGTGCAACTGTTCTTTCACTTAAAAACACATACACAGCCAAAGATGTTCCATACATAAGAACGTAGGCTGGGATTCTCTAAGAAATCCAATGGTTTTTGTGCATGTCACTTCCTTGGGCTTCTTTGAAAACCTTAGCTACCATAAATATGTAACATAATATACAGTATTCCAGCAGTGGAAGCAGAAAAGCAGTGGAAGCAGTGGAAGCACACACGTGCTTGTTATGCTAACATACCTTGGACCTTATATAAATATTTTAGCCTGTTATGACATTCCAAAATGCATTCTGCTATTAAATAGATAAGGCAGATAGAGACATTGCAGGGACAGAATGGTAACCTTTTGAAAACCCTGCAGTTTTAATTTAACTTTCTGCCAAAATAATTTCAAGTATTATTTTTCCTCTTAAAACCAGAAGAAATTTTTGCTTTATACAGACAAACCTCAGTAAGGAGTTCCTAAAAAACAGATATCTAGTTTTTTTATTAGCTGAATTACAAATAAAGTGGTGCTTATTGGGAAAATGTTGCTTGAGTTCACAATGTTTTATATTTTGTAAATCATTAGGGAAGTTCAAATCTATTCAGATCCCTACATGGCACACGTTATATTATTTGAACACCTTTCACCTTTATGTTATGTCACAAGAGGGTGGTCATATTAATGTCTTTCATATTTATTCATCCTATGTTTGGCTGATAGACACAACGGGCTCATGTACCCACAAAGATACACCACATGTGTACACATACAAATAATCCACAGCTGTACTTAGATGAACACTGATGCAGATATCTGCATGGTGATGGCTAACAAACACTACCACACTATGGGATACCCAAATCCAAAGCTGTAACCTCTAGAGGTGACCTAAGTAATCAACACAAGTTGCTAGTGTTTGGTGTGATATGTCTGCCTACCGTCTAGTAGAGTTATCCCTTCGAAGCTCCTCACATTTCCCCAGAGTTGGGGGAACAGAGGCCTTGCCATTGCTATGGGAGTCTGAAACATACATTTTCTCATAGAAGAGACGGGTCAGCCTTTATGACAAGCTCTGGTTCAAACATTCTATTTTTATTAGGGAGACAATGGTAGCAACTGTTTACACCAGCCTATTCCTCAACTTTGGCACACTTACTCTTCATTGGACCAATGAAATTTCCATGTAATATTTAAAGGAAAATATTTACTAACTCTGTAGAGTAAATATTTTAAACGGCTACTTAATTAATATTTCCCTTCCATTTTCCCTCTACAAATTTCTTTGGGTTCCTCTGGCTAACTAACTGCAGTTCCCACACAAGCATATTCAGCTAACATCTCCAACATAAGCCAATTTTGAAATTTTAAAATTAACACACAAGCTATTCCCCCGTTTGATATAACCAATTTGAGCTACACTAAGATTAGCCAATGGGACCATCCAACTCTGCCAGCTATGTCCATTTTCAACATCTTGCTTCCCCGACTCACCATCTCCACTCCTTCCAGAGAACACAGGGAGCTAAGCTACATAGCAGGGGAGAGGGGAAGGTTGATAATGGAGCTTTGAGGGAGGGCAAGAAAGGAGAATGAGGCTCGTATGTGGGGGGAAAGACTGACTGGGTTTGGGGAGCACAACTATGTAGGAGATCCCAGTGCCTTTGCACCAAGACTCATGTCAATGTAGAGACATGTGGCTCCCTAGTACTTCAACCTCAGCTCTCCAGCCCACCACACAACAGCACTAGGGAAGCCAAGCTTGGAAATATCAGCTCTTCAAGGGCTCACCACAGTGTTGCTGTGTCAGTACCTAGCGGGTACCAGGACAGTTGAGTCAGGAATCCCCCAAATACTAATGCTTTGTGTAGAGGGAGCAGTGTCATGGGTGAGGTCATGCAGAGAGGAAATCAAGGTGACAGCACTGGGTGCAAGCGTTGGGTGAGAACTAATTATTCTGTGGCTTTTAACGCTTATGTTGAGGGTATGTGCAACTAAGCAACTTGCACTGACTCTCCACAAAGCTAAAGTTTATGAAAAAGCATTTATTATGTATTTAAAGTAGGACCAACTTATGTCCTTTGGTGCCCTCTACAGGACAGAGTTCTGCAATATAGATCTCTGGGGCTGTGAAAGAGACAGCGTCTTATTTCCTTACCATACTATGGAAGAAAAACTGCAATTCAAATCAAATTAATTGAAAAGTGAAACCTCTGAATTTTTTATAAGTTTGATTCATGTACAGAGTACATTTCATATTTCTTTGTGGCTGTTTCAGTTGCCTAGGATGAATTTATTACTGGATCTCTCCCCAAGGTTAAACTCCTGGAGGAAGTTAGCGAAGTATTTCTTGTGAAGGCCCCTCTGTCTGTAATCCTGTAATAAATGAGGATCCAATTTTAAAGGCCTTAAGAAGTGATGCAAAATGCATCTGATTAGTCTTGGTTTTGCTTATAGGGTCAGTAACTAGGAAGATGTCATTGGTAGTTAGCAATGGATATGCTTACCTATTTGATGGCAATTATTTGGACTTGAACTTTATATTATGATGGATGCAATAAAGATTCACAGGGTACGGGCTCAGAGAAAGAAGAGACATACTACTGAAAATAACATGCATGCTGAGATTACTAGGCATTAGAGTGGTAAAATACATTTTTATACTATAATCTCACAACTACTGAATATGCGGTTCAGAGGCCCAAATCACAGAATATATAAATTGCATATGCAGATACTTTGCACTTTTATAGCAACTTACATCAGAAGATCTTAGATCACTTCCCAAAACAAGAAATAACCCTCACAATACTCCTAAGAAAAAGGTAAGATATCTCTGGATCACTTCAGCCACCAATGAAGTATAACCAGTAGCAATTTCAAAGCATATAGCTGTATTTCAGAATTGTCTAAGACATTAAGAACATCATATCTGATTGATATTGAAGTGGGATTGTAGGATAATTACCCGAGTTGAAATTTGTCAAGAAGCCGGGTGTATAATGCCTCCATTCATTTGGAGGAAATGTGGGATCTTGTGGAAATTTAATGTAGTTTAATGTAACTTAATGTCTCATCTAAGAGATAATGACTCTTTGGGTAACAGTTCAGCACACTGCAAAAGTGTACAGTGCCATCTGTTGAATATCACCTGCAGCACTCAGGTGTTTCATTGAGGTCTCCCATCCAAGTACTGAAATAGGCCAACCTTACTTAGCTTTTGGAGTCTAGCAGGATCACACCATACTGTGATATACTTACAGCAAGCCTGGTTATTATTGAAGCAGAACAGCCTCATAATCTATATGTAAATTAACCATTCCCACTTCACTCAGTGATATCTTATATTGGCGTGGAGGGAGGCTTCAGACGCTTGATGGAAGATATCGTTAACCATAAACAATGTTGTCCATCTTCCCCAGTTCTTTACAGAATGCATTTCCAATAGCTCAACAGCTTTTTCCATCCTCTGAGATGTGGCGCACACTGCTGCAGAGCTCAGAAAATAAAGTGCTTTGCGTGTGTGCTCACACAAAGTACATAACTATAGTTAACTACAATCTTCAGGGCAGGGACTGTGTCTTTCTCTACATTTGGAAATTTCCTAGCACTATTTTGGACATCATTGCACACTAAATAATAAACAACAATTGCTACGTATTGAGATCAAGGTTGGGCCTAAGATCTGGATATGGACAGAATATGTATGCATTGTACAAGAGATTACATACATTTTGGAGCACAAATCCTAAGAGTTTATGGTACACTACTGATTTTGTGCATGAAGAAACCATTATCTTATTGCAAAATTTCACAGAACTCCTCTTATCTTTCCAGCACTGTTTAGCTGTGTGTAAAATAATTACGTTCCATGGTTCAATTGTGAGATTAAGTGCTGAAATTTAAGAAAAACACAAGTGCTGGATTTGGTTTAGCCTAAAAAGCAAGTGGATCACTTTCTACAAAAGTTAATCCATGAGGTATTTTGGGGGTAAAGCAATACAGAACTTACACTGTATGTATTCTCATTACGTGCATTATATGAATGGTGTATATGATATGGATGCAGAAAGGAAATAAAGCTGGAAATAAAAAGCATCAAATAAAATTATTCCCATACAACACTTTTACTCACTTGTTTCACATTTTCTGCTAAGAACACAATATAAACGCTGCAAAATCCCAGCTGTGTAATCACAAGAAAAAAGTCAACGATACACCTAGGTGGAAGAAAAAACACACATTTCACTTATGATATTAAAAGGGTTTTCAAACAATTAACCCATTTTCAAATGACATACATCTAGTGCTCCTTTTTATAGTGAGATGGAAATAATTTTAAAACACCAGGTTAAACTTAAAGCAGGCTCTTCTGCAAACAAAACACTGAATTCCTATCGAATAACCACCAAAAACATCTGAAAAAATAATTCACGTTTTATACAATAACCAAAAAACACTGCACACTATTGCTGCATCATTGAAAATAGTAGGGCAAAGACATTTTCCTCGTTGAAAGAAGAAATTCTTTATATTAGCTCATTAAAACAAATATTTGTATTTAACAGTGCTAAGATCTTGGATTTCCTTATTTCACAATACCATAACCATTATTTAGCTATGCATTATAACTCTGTTTTACAGATGGCAAGGGAAAATGACTGAGTTTCTCAAAGGGGAAAAAATTTCAGAGACATACAACAAACTATTAACATTTTAGTTTCATTAACGTGAAATATAATAAAGACTGAACATCAAATGCAAACTGCAGAGTAACCACATGTCAAAGAATAGGTTGTTCCCTTTCAGAATGGATAGTAAGTATGCACTACAGACTTGCTTAGAGTGAACCTTAATATGGAGAAATGTGTTTGTGGTAAAACAGAATTGAAATCATAAATTGTTTCAATACATTAGAATGTGAAGAATGCAATTCTGGTTTTACCACATTTCTACTTATAGAGTGAAACTGACGTAAATTTTCTCCCACGGAACTTTAAAACTAAGTGCTTGACTATGGGAATTACACTCTCACCCCTTCCACACAAGATATATTTCAATATAAAGTTTTTGCTAATCCACAGAAAGCAATATCATGGTAGAAAGGTAAAATTCTAATGTTTCACAGTTTATCCATTCCTTTTAATACTTCATTTATTAAATTAAATGCTGCAACAACCTTACCTTCCCCAGGAAGCTCTTTTCTGAAGGCTATTTAGGGGCCCTACTTCCATGGCGTAACTAACTGTGTCACTATACCCTAATGAAGTCTTTTTCAACCTGAAATGAAAGAATGGAGAGAAGTTGATAGAAAATATCAAGGTCTAAAATATGATTTACTCTGCCATAGCTTGAAAACGTTGTGGCCTCTAAGCCATGATTCTGCTCCCATTTAAGTCAATAGTGCAGGATCAGGTTTTTAAACCACAGGTTTCTTGTGGCAGATCTACAAGAGCACTTACTGCACAGCACAGTGAGGTGTAAATCTACAGCGCCCAGCATGCCGTGCACTGTCCATACAGACCCAGCTGATGCAAACTAAAAAGTTCTCAGTACCTCTGACAGTATGTTAGTCCACAGAATGCTGAAGCACCAGAGATTTACACCTCAGCTTGTCATGCAGTAGGTGCTCATGCAAACATACCCTGAGGGAACTGGTCTCCAGAACGAGTGAATCCAAACATGGTGACCAACTTTGGGATTCTGGTGAGAGGTACAGATCCACCACACTTAAAAATGAACCTTTTGCCTTATATCTAGCTACAAAGCCCATTTATGAACAAGGTAAAAATTATTAAGTCATAAATTCAAAAGGCCAGAAGGGACCACTGTGATCATCTATTCTGACCTCCTGCATAACACAGACCAGAAGACTTCCCTGAAATAATTTTTGTTTGAATTAGAACATATCTTTTAAAAAGCATCCAATTTTGAAGAGTCTACCACAACCCTTGGTAAATTGTTCCAATAATTAATCACTCACACAGTTAAAAAATTACAATTTATTTCCAGTTTGAATCTGTTCAACTTCAACTTCCAGCCAATGGATCTTGTTCTACTTTTGTCTGCTACACCAAAGAGCCCATTATCAAATATTTGTTCCCTACAAAGATACATATATATTGTGAACAACTTGTCCCTTAACTTTCTCTAGGTTAAGATAAATAGATTGAGCTTCCAGAGTCTATCACTATAAGGCATGTTTTCTAATCCTTTAATATTTTTTGTGCTTCTTCTCTGAACTTTCTCCAATTTATCGACAGATGAAGTAAAGCAAGATACAGTCCCCAGAATGAGGCTGTACCCCATTAAACTGGCCAAAAGGACAAGAATAATTCTATGTTTTTACCCATCAAATACATTTTGATTGTTCCTTTTCACTGAGATAGAAAATCAGCAATTGCGTTAAACCACATAACGATCCTATGCTTGACGATGAGATAGATATTTGTTAAGAAAAATCAATATTAGTTGTGAGATTCTAAGGAGAGCCAACCATGAATCTGAGAGAGAAATACACACCTCCCCCACCAGGAATGGAGCATTTGACTCAGCTGCATCATTTTGATATATTTTCTTCCAGAATCTAAATGTGAAAAAATCTAATTTTCCCTCAATCCAAGAAGATAACAGTATTGTATTATTATCACCACGATTTAGTAATAATTCCTGCTCCATTCTCCATATAAGTGGGGCCACTTATAAAATGAATGCTTTTCAAAAGTTATAAAATTATACTAAGGGTGGGAAATGTAGAAAATGCTTTGCACTTGGCATCCAGTTTTCTATTTTAACCAACTATTTAATCAACATACCAAGCTGCTTGTCAGTATTTTTCTGAATCTGGCAATGCAAATGTCAAAAACCCTGTCTCTCTGGCTTTTCCTGTCAGAAGCAAATAAATTACAGAACTTAAATTTAGGACCCTAGAGTAGCATACCTGCATTGGAACAGAAATCATGCCTTTGAATGACAAAGGTCTCTTTTCCCATACAGACTAGAAAAATTGATCAGATATGAGCTCTCATATCGTTAAATATTTCCCATCCATTGACTCTGCACAAGGAAACTAGAAGCAATACCTTTCTGCAAAAAGGTAATGGTCTTTGACAATGGCCCTTGATCATCCAGTCCAGTCCTCTCAACATTTTATTTTTTCTTCTCACACTGTCAAAAGGATGCCATACTTCAAAAAATATTGGGAGGGTGGTGGGAGAGGGCATGTTAGTTGGACTGAAATGCTTGTAATTTAAAATGCTCTGCCAGAGAAGCTGTTGCTTTTGGATTCTTCCCAAAATGCATCTGTCTCATCTTCTCTCAGCCACTCACTTTTACTATTAGTTTGTTTCTCATTTCCTTTTCTACCCCGTTTTAAATCTTTTTCTGTGAGCCTCTCACTTCTCCATTTTCTCTCCGTGTTTTGCTCAGATTCCTTCACTCTTAAAATTAGGGCTAAACAGCCAGAACTGCAGTGAGAGAGACTGGGGTTGTTTTTCATTTATGGGTATGGAATAAGGTGCAAATCCATCCAAGATGAACCAACCTAATTTAGAACAATAGGCAGAAAAACAAACTGTATTTAAATAAATAATGTTCAAAGCAATCTAGAAAAGATGATACCAAACAATTAAGCACTCCTGCATGCCAGCTAGAAGCCATAATTGATAGTTGCACCAAAAGAAGTTGCATGCCCCTTCCTCTTGGGCTCTGACAGATACCTCTGAAGAGATTATTAGAGCACCAAGCCATTTGGCAGACTGAAGACATAAAATGAAATAGAGTAAAAAACTGAGGGAATTCAAAAGCTATAATGTAACAAATAGCTCCACATTTACCTCTGACACAGATGGTGGCTGCATCGTACCAAGATGTGCATACAATGAACAGATATAAATCCTATAAGCACAAGGCTGATTGGGCCAAGCTATAAGGAGAAAGAAAGTAGGAAATGGGCTGTAAATACCTGAAATCCCATAAGAAGAGTCATTTTCACAAAAATATACAGGGGGGAAAAAAAATTTACATGACACTTCTCATTTTATCAAACAAGGATGACCTCCATAAAAATTTGAAATAAATATGGTAAATAGAAAAACATCTAAGTACTGCAAGTCCAAAGAAGTTTTTATTGCTAGTTTATAAAGGACTCATGTAGCTTTTACATCAAGGACTGAGCAAAAGATGGGATGGTGAACAAAGGGAAAGTAGTAAATGCCGGTGTAGATTTCATCCGAACATCCACAATTTCACAAAAATATTTGCCATGAAAAATTTATCACACAAAAAAGAGGTGATTTTGTATCTTTCTAAATAATATCTTATTGTCATCAATGCTAAGGGTTTTTTTCTTGGTGTTGCTGAGTAGAGAAGATGATGTGGTCCCTGCCCAGAGGACTTAAATACAATGATAAATATTACAGATAAGGTAAAATACTAGGACTGGTTGAAAAATTTCCATCGGGGCTATATTTTCAAGAGAAAATTGGATTTTTGACTGAACAAAATTTTGCACAAAGTATATCTGCTTATGAAATAAAATTTCCAAAATTTTTTTTTAAACTGAGCATCCAAGAAACTGAAAAATGTTCAATTTTCAGCCTGAAATGGAATATTTTGATTTGGAAATGCTACCACACTGCCTCAAGGGAGTTTTACTTTGGGCGCCTTATGCCCTCCTCAATGGGCCAGGCTCCCCAACTGGACTATGTCTGCCATAGTGCAAAGTGGCCATGGGGTTTCCATGAACCATCTCATTAGATCAGCAAGATGGAAAATACTGGAGATGTACTCCAATTAAGGAGCCCAATCCATAGAAGAGAAGGAGGAAATAAGGCACCCAAACTACAACTCACATTAGGCACCACTGCAGCATTTCTGAACCAGAAGTTTTCGGTTTCCAATTTTTCACAGAAAATTCACAGAATTTTCTTCATGGGACAAAAACAAAACACGTGCACACAGACTTTTCCTATCAGGTCCAAAAAATGCAGTGTATAGAGGTTAAGGTTACATAGCGAGTTATTGGCCAGTTCAGGAATCCCAAATCCTAGTCTCCAATTCTAACTAGACTCAGGAAAGGAAAACAAAGACGATGCCCTGTTCCAGTCGATATTGACATAATAGGTCATATAATTAAGTTACCTAGATTTTAGTTTCATCACTCTGAACTGCAGAGATGTGATAAAAAGTTTCCTATGTATCTCTTCCACATGTAAGAAGGGAAAAAAGCTCTTACCACAATGCCTGCATTTTTTATCGCAAGTGGAAGCCCTAGAAGTCCAGTTCCAATGTTTCCTTTGAGGAGATGAGTAAGTGTTTGCACAAACCTGAAAATACAAATAATAGAGTCACAGTGGAGACTTTGGACAACATTCAGATAGCTTTTCACTACTCAGTTTATAGAATGTGAAGATAAAATTTATAAGCTTTAAATGTTTCAAGATGATCAAGGCAGTCTTGTGAAAGATACATAGGAGTCCCAAAACAAAAACAGATGGGATGTTCCTATCAGAGTCTGGATTTGAGTTGTGAGGGACTGAAGTCAGGTGTTCTCAGGGGAGTGATCCCTGATCTGAAATTCACTTCAACTATTGGTTCAAAGCCTGGATTTCATCTTAATTGTGCAGTGAAACTCTCCTTTTGCTGTACTGATTTCTGCCTAAACTATTTTAAAAGTTATGGTTTTCAAATGGTTGTAGATATAACCAGGAGTCTGACAAAGAATAACTTAAAAAATATATCAAAGAAAACTATTTCAGATCCCCAAATTATCCTACATTCAGGTTTATTAAACTTTATTTCCAAGGTCTTCTGGATGCCTCCCATATAATTGAAATAGACTTAAAATACATTTGATTTGTTTGTAATAAGAGCTTCTTGGACCCTGAACAACTCAAACACTTTATATCCCGTGAAAGCCTTTAAAAAATGTCTATTTTATCATTAGTACACTGTCAAATTCTGGAAATTGAGGACCCACCCAAAATAGTGCTACTCCAGAGCTTGGCTTACCATAAAGTTGTCTGTGAGGATTCCCACACCAGAATCATAAAGCTATGCAACAGTCACGGGGAAAGCCCTTAAAAGCACAGGGATATTTCCAAAGAATAAGTCAAATGTAATAAATTTTAAAGGGAATGATATTTGAAACAGTACATACGTAATGCCCTCTTGATTATCAAGTTGGTAGTGCTTCTCAACTGGCAACAATTCATTTTCATGCTCATCATCAGAGATGCTGTCCGAATTCTGTTCTCCAATTAAAGGCTTCATTACTTCCATGTCTGTACAGTACAAGAAAGCATTTTAGTACTATGACCAAATTTAGAAATATTCAGTAAATGAAACAGTTCCTAATCTTTTTCTGTAACTGTTGTTCTTCAAGATGTGTTTCACATGTCCATTCCACTGTAGGTATGTGTTTGATCGACATGAAAACTGAAAACCACGTTAGTCAGGAACTTTGGGTGAGGTCAAAGGAAAACCTTGTCTCCAAAGAGGATTGTATAAAGAGGTTCTGATAGTAAGGTTTGCAGTACCTCTGCTTTCTTGGCTAAGGTAATAGCAATCAAGGACACCACCTTCACAGAAAGGTATAGCAGAGAACAGGTTGCCAGCAGCTTAAAGAGGGGATCCATCAACTTCATTAAAATTTAAGTTCCATGGGAAACCTGGGTGTGTCCCTGTGGATATGATTAGTCCGAACCATTCAGAAAGCTGATGCGTGTAGAGTTTGAAAACAGTGATCAATTATCAATGACAGGTTGAAAGCTGAGATAGCCATAAAGCGGACTCTTGTGGAACTGAACAGCTAACCTTATTGTTTCAGAAACAAAAGATAGTCCGATACATGGTGAATATGAGCTTGAGCTTGGGAAATGTCTTTCTGGGTAAACAAAATGGAGAATCTTTTCCATTTTGCAAAATAAGTAGTCCTAGTTGAAGGCTTTCTGCTGTTTAGAAGAACATCCTGCACTCCCTAAGGCCAGCCCTCTTCCAAGGTTGTCAGCCATGATGCAGCCACGCTGTCAGGTGAAAGGCGTGCAGATTGAGATGAAGGAGGTGGCCATGTTCATGGGAGATCACATCTGACTCTCACAGGAGTGACAATGGAGGTCTGACTGATAGGGCTAGTAGTGTCAAGAACCAATGTTGATGGGGCCATGCTGGACTACTAGTAGAAGGTGACCATGATCTTGCTTGACTTTAAACAAGACTTTGAACAGAAGCAGAACTGACAGGAAGGCATAAAGCTGGCCTTTCAATTAGGGTAGGAGGAAATCATCTGTCAGCAAACCCCTGCTGTGACTCACTCAGAAACAAAAAACATGATGTTTTGTTTGCTCTTATTTCAAACAGGTCCATGTGGGGAATCCCCCAACAGTGCAAAATTGACCAGGACACATCTAAATGAAGAGACCTCTTGTGGTAACTTGTGAATGACCTACTTAGGTGGTCTGCCCCCCTGCCACATGCCTCCCGCCCCCCGAGAGGTCCCCAGAGCCCATCCTCCCGGCTTCGTGCCCCTCAGCCTCATGTTCCCAGCTCCGAGTGGTCCCCATTATCCACCCACTGCCCAGCCTCATGCCCCTTGCCCCAGAGCACCCACCCCAGTCTCATGCCCCTCACCCCCAAGCAGTCCCCAGAGCCCCACACACACACCCAAGTGGTCCCCAGAACCGTCCACCCTGGACTCATGTCCTCTCCAACCCTGTCCTTCAGGGCCAGTCCGCAGAGCTCTCTCTAGCTCTCCCTCACCCCAACCGGCCTCTTTCCCTCCTCAGTCCACTTCCAGTCACCCACTTGTACCACATCCTGGCCTCCCTCCATCTCCCCAGGGTTGCCATCTGGAGTCTCCTTGGTCCTTTCCATTACCTGGAGCCACCTTACTGCCTCTCTGTTATCCCAGCCCCCAAACGGGCATTGCAGTGCTATCTGGATCATAGTCCAATAGCTTCACCGCCGGGTTCTGAACTCATAAGAACTCAAATACTCAAAAATTAAAAAGTATTCATAAAAGTACTCAAATATTCACACCTTGCTTTGCTATCCAGCCTATACCCATTCCTCTCCTCTCTTCTCCTGCCCCCTTCTCCTGCCGTTCCTCCGTGCCTGCCATCTCTGCTACTTGGCTCAACTGCAGGCACAGAGGAACGTATGGTGGTGGACACAGGCAGGGGTGAGCAGCGTCACCAGGTGGCTCAGGTCAGCTCTGTACATCCTGTTTTCAGTTTAGGGAAATAAGGTCACCTCACTCTCCGAAACATGAAATCTTAAAGATGTCTAGCCAAAATATTAAAGACCCAGAGAAGAGCAGCAAACACAGTCAAAAGTAGAAGGGGGTTTACATGTGAAGAGCAATTGCAAAAAATTAGGATTATTTAGCCTTGAAATGCAGAGACAGAAGATAATTCAGCTAGTGAATAATAGGAGACTATAAACACACATTGATCGATCCCTCCCATAATGAGAGAGCAAAGTGTCACCTAAAGTCATAGGTGCTGGACTCCCTAGCTTGAAGTGGTTTCCATTACATACAGGATTTACAGTTTGATTCAATGGCTTCAGCTTCTCCACTATAAAAATTGTTCCAGCATCCCTGCCTGAAGTTGGTTTTTAACTTTACCTACAGCTAATACTGGAATTACTTCACACAAAGCAAAGAGAGTCCCTCTAGAATTCAGCATGACAAGAGGTCAATCAAATAACTGAGCTGGATTTAAAGAGGAGCGAGATAATTTTATGATCAACAATGTTTCTGATTATACAAGCCAAGATACAGGTAACCAAATATCATGATTTTGTTCATTGCCTGTTCACCAGAGAGGTCAAAGAATTTCCCTAACTTCATTCCAGAAGTATTTTAATTGCTTCATTGGCCACACAGTAATTTCCAGTCCCTCGTGGCACAGACCACTGCTGCAGACAAAGAATGGATTTCACTGATCATGACAATCTGAAACTACTTTCACTTTGCTACAAATTATTTTAGCTTCCATTCTTAGAGAAAAGTAATTAGACTGTGTGCATGCCATTCTAATAAATTTAGTACCAATGCTGGATGCTTTACATGATGGGCAGTTTGTTTGGTTTACATTTTTTCCAACCATATCTAAGAGTCAGTAGCAAGAGAATTTGATTCATTTTCACAAGGAAGCCAACTGTAACTTGTTCAAAATATAGGGTTCCTAATGTCATTCAGCAGCATCAAAGATAAAACATTTATTTTAAAAAAAAATCTATTTCAATTTTTAGTGGCACTGCCACATTCTGGAGGACACTTATCACCATTAGTATGCCAGATGCTCTCTGTCTGGGCACACAGTTACATAACTGACAACTAATGTTTTTATGCAGGGCTCCTGCTCCTAGTTGTGCATCCAAAGAAACAGTTGAAGGAACTACGGGGGAATGGGGAGAAAACAATTATCAACAGAGATATCAGTAGCCATTAGCATCATGACAGTTCTGGTAGTTTTGAAGTATGCAATGGTGGTTTTAACTTGTTCACATCCTGGGGAGAAGGGGATATAACACAGGATTGTCCAGTATAAAGGACACTCCTTGAAGAGGTGTAGCCTTTGGGGCTTAAAACAGATAATACATGCAGTGCTATCGTGTCATTTCCCTGCTGAATGAGGACTTTTGCCAGGGTAGACAACTTCATCTGAGGCTCATCACCTCAGCCTTCTCAAACTGGGGCATTCACAAAAACATTTTTTTAAAAAAAAGGACATTACTTCCAGTTCAGAGAAAGTTTATTTGACTTGTGTTAACTAGATCAATTAAATAATCTTCCTGTTGCTGGAAGGTTTTAGGAAATGCCAGAAAAAATACCTCTGGCAAGCAAAAGTTAATCTCAATCCTGTCTGTCTGCTATGCTGTGATAAAGAGATCACTTATGAATAGACAGAAGATCGTGGAAATGCTCTTTAATCCCCGACATTAGGAAAAAAGTCTTAAACATCTCTTTAAGATGTTTCAGTTTCAACATTTCAATTTGCTCCAAATATAGTAGCACTTTTTACTCTTGTCCATATATTGTATAATATAATGTGCCAATTAAACTGAATCTTTTCAGTGGTAATCTCACCTATGTGTAGCTGCTGTTTGGGGCATGCAAACATTTTCCTAGAGCTGTCACATTCATCTACAACCTTTTGCTACTTTTTTCCTTCTGACTGTCAAACTCAGACTTCTGTGACGATCATCAAATTTCTGCTCTTGTCATCCAGAAGAGGCATCTTCCACTGACACTAGTTTATGCCAGAGAATGAATTTTCAAAAGATGGAAGCAAATAAATCTTTTCTTCAATCCAGGCATGGCACCAAGACAATCAATGGGATAAATTTACTCTGGCTTGGAAAAAAATCCAGGGGAAACTCATCTTGCACTGAAGTGTTATTTAAAGGAGCCAACCTGGGCCTGCCACAAGTTTCTGCCAACCCTGTTTTCAAACATTGTGAAAGAAAGAAGCAGCTTTCAGCAAGAGTATCAATGGCACAGAGGCAATCATCAGGATTGTCCTGAACTGATCCATTCAGGACTTTGTAAGTATATTTTTTCAGTTGCACCTGGAAAGGGATTAAGAGCCAGGATGGAGCTCTGAGTTGTGTTTAGGTCAGTCTACCCTACTAAAGAATATGTGGACTAACAGGGATTGTTATCCTAAATAGAATTTATTATAAACAGCCCAGTCTGGAAGAAATAATGTAACAAGTATGTAAATAAGTAACAAGTAACTAAATCAAGAGGAAAGGGCACTATTTCCAGGCCAGCTGAAGATGGTAAAAAATATTATTAATCATACTTGTATTAGAGTAGCACTTAGAAGTCCCAGCTGAGATTGGGACCCCATTTTGCTAGATTCAGCACATGCACAAAATAAAAGACAAACCCTGCCCCAAAGAGCTTATAACCTGAGTAGACAAGACGAAGGTACCAAAAAAATGAAATTCACACAAACTTGAGCAGAAGAGCCAAGAACAAAACCTAATCCAGCAGACAGACTACCTCTCATTTGGGCCACTTGGCTAAATGTGAATCTAAGAGCAGTGATAGATCATGTAAGACACTGATATTGTGAACTGTTTAAAAGGATGCAATGCAGACAGCGGTCATAAGTTCCATTAATTCCTCAAAATACTATTACCAAAAGCCCAACCTCTGATGTTCTATGGATAAGTCTAGCAATAGCAAGCTTTTATCCAAGATTCTAATTCAGCCCAGTGGTGAAGACAGCAATCAAAGTGAGGAAGAGACATTTGGACAGCATCAGTATATTCAAGAGCTGAATACTGCATTTCTCATTGAACATATGAAAATTTGCTATTTAAACTATGGCTGGTTGCCAGCAGAACGTACACATTCCTGCAGGAAAAAGGGCAAGAGTTATTTAGCCCTCAATTATTTTTTTATAGAGCATGTATTTTTATTAAATACTTTAAAAGCCTTTCCAAACAAAGAATGATTTGAATAATAATATTTCTGAGAAAAAATTATAAGAAATACACAGAAAAATGAGCACTATCAAGACACAGATCAAGAAAAAATATAGCGTATATTCTAGATAGCATTAATCAAAGTGTTGTTTAGAATTCTTGACACTAAAGAAGTAAAATCTAGCAAGATTTATTATAGCAAAATAAAACATCACAAGATACCATTGATGTTCAAGGAACAAGGATGTAGAAAAGATTTCAACATCAGAACGCAGTTCTTGAGCAAGAAATGAGGTTCTAGGTCAGTTTTTTAATATATGTGGGGAAAACTCATGACGGGGTGGAAGCTCAAAACACAGATTGCAAGATGCAATGCATGAGCCATTGAAATCATGTGCCTAAGGCAGCTTCCTTTTTATATCTTTGTGCTTACTGTCTTCACAAGGAATTCAGCCTTAGGAGGTGAGGGAGCTCACCAGGAAAAAACAAGTAGGAAGCCTCTCTCCTGCAGAGGTACTGAGCTTAAGCAAATATTAATTTGTATTGCAGAAGCACTCAGAAGCCCTGATCTGCAGTCAGGACCTTATTAGGCATTGTATATACACATAATGAAGACAGTGCCTGCTCCAAACAGCTTATAATTTAATTAGAGAGTATGAGACACAACAGTTGGATGCAAAAAAGACAGCACAAGGTTACAGTGAGACAATTATGAATAGTATAATAAGAAACAGCACACCAGCTGCTTAGCCATTATCAAGTATTTTGCAGGTTTCATGGCAAAAAAAAGTGAGTTTTAAGGAGAGATTTGGAGAACAACATAGTGCCTTAGAAGATTTTTCTTTAAGGGACCTTCTCTCACATTAAAATGCAAGCACAGGAGAAATATGAAGGTATTGGTGTGAGAAAAAAAAGATTGATAAGCAATAACCTCTTCTTCCTCTGCTATTTTTCTGCCTGGATAAGTGAGTAGTGCAGCAGCTCAGCCAAAGTTGAAGGGAAGACTTTAATCTCTCAGGATACGTCTATACTACCCGCCGGATCAGCGAGCAGCAATCAAACCAGCAGGGGTCAATTTAATGCGTGTAGTCTAGTCACGATAAATCGACCCCCAACTGCTCTCCCGTCGACTCCAGTACTCCACCGCCGCGAGAGGCACAGGCGGAGTCGACGGTGGAGCAGCAGCAGTCAACTCACCGCAGCAAAGACACTGTGGTGAGTACATCTAAGTACGTCAACTTCAGCTACATTATTCACGTTGCATAACTTAGATCAATCCCTCCCCCCCTTGTGTGTATGTATAATTCATATTATAAGCATCTCTCTATGAAGAACATGGGGCATAGCACTACACCCATCGTTACATGTTTTCCCCTCACTTGAGGGTGAGAGGGGGAGGAGAAGGATTTAGTTGCCCTGTCCAGCCCTTCATGAGTCCTGAATGCATGGGCTGCCCCAACGTGGATTTGTCAAAGCTACCGCTGCATTGAGGATATGTTGCTGGGTGACCATATCATGGTATTGGGAGGCAACAGGAGATGATGTTCTTGCAGCCATTATGGACAGCAGTTGCTGAAACAGTTCTCTCTGTCCTCCTCCCTTAATCACAGTGGAACAAACTCCTTTGCAAGTGCCAGCTACCCCACTGAAACCCTGTGCCCCATCTGCGTGGCAAGCTGTGAGTGATTGGGCTAGGTCAGGCTAGAGAAGCTGTGTGGGCTGACAGCCAATCAAGAAAGGCCTGAGAAGAGCCAATAATCAGGGCCCAGAAACAGCCAGCCACGGTCCTATATAAAGAGCTGCCTAGGAGAGCAGCAGACAGTCTGTCCCTGACCAGCGAGGGAGAAGGACTGTCTCCTGAGCCAAAATGACAGGCACCTTGGACAATCCAATGCTGGGCAGGTTCAGGGGAGCAAAAGAGGGCTCCAGCCCACTACCTGCCAGGCTGCAGGCCCTGAGAAGGGCCCAGAAGGTGCAAGGGGCCAGAGGGGAAGTGGCCCAGGGATAGTGGTTGTACAAGGGGAGTGAAGGAGGGCAGGGAGGCTGCCACTAGAGGGTCCCTGGGTCAGGGCTCAGAGAAGCAGGCCACCCTTGTACCGCACCTAGTCATGGAGGAGCAGCTGGAACAGACTACAACCAGCCCTTGATGGGAGGGGCTAGACTGAGGGGTTGTGGTTGGCCGCCACGGCCGGATTGGTTAATCTCCGCTCCCCAGAAGTGGGTGAGCACGGACTAGGGTGCACTACCAGAGGGCAGCGTCCTGAAGCAGACACTGCCGAGCAGGAGCAACACGGGTCCAGATACCAGCAGGAAGCAGACAACGGATGGGACACCACCAGCAGAGGGTGCTCCAGGACTATTAAGAGCTAATTCCAGGACTGAACAGCAGGAGACGCTGCGGTGGTGAGTCTGAACCCTGTCACATGAGCCTCAGTCTTTCCTCCTGTCTGTCAACATGCCATTGCTGCAGGTCTTTTGTCCCTTTTCTTCTGGTACAGGACTTCTTGGTCTGCCCTCTCAAGAGCGTCAACCATAACTCCATCGTGGAAGCACTTCCCTTTGGAACAGTCAGTGAAGATGTGTTAGGCCAGGCAGTATAGGTTGAGAGTCTGAAATAGGACTCTATTACAAATGGTTATTGTCTAAATTTCACTCAGTGGAGAAGCACAGCATTAATTATTGTGGAATCTCAAGTAACATTTCTAAAGTGAACTAACACTTCATGAAGGGGACAATTCAGACCTCATACTCTCTCTGGACACAGCCTGGTTAATTGCAGTTACAGAACGGGAGAGACAATGGTAAAATTAAGTTATGACATTTTTCTGTTTCATAAAAATTTCATAACTAATTGAAATTTAGTGCCCATGCTGCTTTTTCTCTCTGTGGTGGAATATACCTGGTATTCACACCCCATTTATTATTGTAATAATCTTTGTACAAGGTATGCCTAGTAAGGTATCATTTGAAAATGCAAAATTTGATGGTGAATATTGTTCTCAAAAAATGTGTGGCAACACTGTATGTGAAGTTTAAGACTCCCCTGTATGATGTAAAGAGTGTATGTTCCAAAACACTCATACCACCAAACTGGTCAGACAGGCCTGTCTTGAACAAAAGAGTGTATGCTTGTTGTAATTTGCATTTAAACGGTAAACAGAGTCATCAAGCAGGAAGGGAAAACAAAGAAAGCTCAAACAGGTAGAAAAAAAAAGTAGGGAACATCCTTCTATGCAACTGTCTCCTAGTTCCCGGCTAGAATGTTTTTCAAGAGGGGGACTGAAACAATAAAAAGAAGGGACAAACACCCCTCTGAACCTCTCTTGCCCAGTCCATCACATTCTCTGCATCTGAGAACACAAAAGGAAACAGCCATTGGATGTTCGGGAGGGGTGGGACGGTCCTGAGCTGAAGAGTTTGGTCAGTAACTTTGCTGGAAGCATGTGGTGAGAAATTTTTCTTGAATTTAATATCATTTAAGTTGAGCACTGGTATGCATTATATCTTTATTATTCTTGCAGCTATTTCTGGACTTTATGCCTCATTACTTGTACTCACTTAACATATCTCTCTGCAGTTATTCTATTAAAGGGATAATGGACTTTATCTATTTGTACTGTCCAGAAGAGGGCTGGGTAGTACAGGTCATACTTTTGTGGGGGGAAATCCAGGACTGGGGTGTGTTGTGGTCACCCCTGCAGTAGAATCCAGGCTGGCGAGAGCCAGGTTGTAACGGGCGGCTGCAGTTACACTGAGACACTCAAGGTGGGGCTTGCGTACTGGAAAGCTGTTTGTGAGCAGCCCAGGTGGAACTAATTCAGCAAGGCATTGTAAGGCACCCAAGGTTGCAAGGCAGGGATGACACAGCCATCCCGCCTCAGTCTGAATTGAATCTTGATAGGTCACTGTAGCAAAGCGGCGACTCACCCCTGCGGTGCCTCCCGCTGGTCTGTCTGGGAATTAGCTCTTCCAGCGTGCGGAGCGCCCTCTGCAGGCCGATGTCTCGCTTGCTGCTTGGCCCAGTGTCCCTCCCCGGACCCCGGTGCCCTCTTCCCTAGGGTGCTGCACCCCTGCAGTACCCCCACAGTCTCACGCTGGGTCTCCCCTCCCTGGGGAATCCCCACCTCCTATACCCACCTTGCCTCAGTCTAGGCAACTGCCAGTCACCACTTGCCCCGTTCTCTGGGGCAGACTGCAGTGTCATTGCCATTCATCACTGGCAAGGGGGGTTGGCCTGCTGCTTCTGCCTCTAAAGCCCTGGGCTGCCCCCTGCAACCCCAGTACCCCTTGTTGGGCCATCTCCTAGGCCCTGCAGCCTGGGGGTTTCCAGGCCAGAGCTTCCCCCAGCTCCTTTTGCCTTGCCCCAGCCCTGCTTCCCTCTAGGTACTTTGCTCAAGCTCCCAGCAGCCAGGCCTGTCTGCCTCTGTAGCCGGAGGAGACTCTCTCTCCACCAAACTCTAGGCCCTTTTATTAGGGACAGCTGGGCCCTAACTGATGCAGCCACAGCTGTGGCTGCTCTGCCCAATCAGCCTGGGAGCTTGCTTGCTCCCAGCCACAACCCTTTCCTGGGCTGTTTAAGCCCCTTTTAGCAGGAGTGGGGCAGCCACCCCACTACAGTCACACTGTTATTTCAGCCCTTGCACATTTTGGAAGACATAGCTGTTCTTGTATTGTTCTACTGGCAGAGAGAGAGGTTATTCTAAACTGCTGGAAGGAAATCTGCAGTGTATGCAACTGAAGTATTCAAACATATAGTAACCAAACAGCATATCTGTGAGTGGTGTGGACTAGTCAGCTATACTGAGGGGCTGGAAGATACATCTTTCCCTGCAGCGTGATAAACTATCCGGAGTTCCTGCTTCAGAAAAAGTTTACAGCAATCAGCAGTCAAGAGTGGGTCAGAATCCATGAGGGAATTCGCATGACGCTGCATTAGCTCACATATGGCTTACCCTGTTATTCCTGCATGCAAACACACTGAAAGCTGCAGCTTTCCTCCACCCCGCATCTGACAGTTCTGGGGGAGAAAACTGCTGTCCCACTCATTCTTTGCAGAAATTATTTTGTGAAGTACAGACTGCATGGATTACCTTTAATTGAAATGGACTAGATTTGGAAACAGAATAGTGTCCCAAACACACACACACTCAGTTCACTGTTTACAGGCAGCTCCATAGATCCAGGAGGAGTGAGTATATAGTGGCAAATTTCTTATTTCTGAAAGGAACACATGAGTAACCCTAGTAAACATTTGTGACGTAACAGTTAAAATAACTTTTACAGTTGTTTATGAATATTTAAATTCCAAGTCACCATTTTGAACTCCACATGGTGTGGGGGATAGGGTGGATGCCAAAGCACGGTGATACAATCCATCATTAGTTACCACACTAGCCAGCGCTTCTCATTTTTGCATTGCTTCTTAGAGCAAATATCCCTCTGTGACGGAGTCCCCGAGGAGCAATGTGGCCTGTGGGGACAGCTGAACCCTCTGTCCCACCACGCTAGGTTGGCCCTCACACTGTGATGCTGATATCAAGTTACAAACCTCTGGCAGGTACTGCACTTAGCCATCCACCATCTTGCACTGATTAGAAACTTGGCCAGTGTAAGTTTACTATCTAGTTCATTACTCCCTCCATGTGGTATGGACCCACACTAGCCTTGTAAACTGAACCGAGATTTACCAAGCACTTCAATCGAAACACACTGTTCTAGGTAAAATATAAAACGGAATTTAAGTGCTTATGAGTAGCAGCCATAATGAACAGAGTTGGTTACTTAAGAAACAAAAATAAATTTGCAGTCTTAGTTCTACAAATAAAACAGGATTTGAACCAATCGATGTCTCGCCCTAACAGATAGTACAAGCAGGTTACAGGTCCTCAGTACACAGACTGGATTCTCTTTTCTAGCCTGGGACCACCCTTCCCCAGTCCAAAGTTTTTATCCTCCAGATGTTGAGTTTAGTGGGGAGAGGACCCAGTCTGTGTATTGAGGGACTGTAACCTGCTTGCACCATCTGTCAGGGTGAGAAAAGCTGTTTGATTTGACTCTTGCTGAAAGTTTAGGATTTAGAATGTGTGTTTTACTTTTTTATTTTCTTAAAGTAACCATCTGACTAGTATGCCTACCACTTATAATCGCTTAAAATCTATCTTCTTGTAGTTAATAAAACCTGTTCTATATTTTACCTAAAACAGTGTGCTTTGGTTGAAGTGCTTGGGAAATTTCAGCTTAGTCCACAAAGGCTGTGTTGTCCATTCCATATTGCAGGAGTGATGAACTAGATAATTAACTTACACTGACCAAGCTTCCAACCAGTGCAAGATGGTACAGTTCTGGGGTGCAAGACTAAAAAACTGGGGTGGGGGAGAGATTGGCTGGAGGCAGTCCGTTGTTGGTTCATGAGTGGCTGAGAGATCATTCGTGTAACTCAGGTGGATGTGTCCCTGTCTGTGGATAGCTAACTGCAGTATCTGCCAGAGGTTTGACATCAGTATTGCACCATGAGGGCCAGGCAAGGTTGTTGGGACAGCAGGCTCCAGCAGTCTCAATCCAGGTTGCACACTGGGGACCCAGTCACATCCTTCCATTATTATAATCATAAACTGTAAATTTGAGTCATACACTTACTGAACTCTGGAGAGGCTTCTGTCTCCACCAGGTTTGCTGCAGGCTCGATTGAACAGCTCTTCCAAGTAGGGTCCAAGAATGTGCTGTTAATCCTGATCCACAGCCTGCTCTGGGACTGGTTTCACTGAAAAAGTCACTTCTTGCTCCTCACTGGGAACTGCTGCTGGCTGCCATCAGCCCCCATGCTGGATTCAGGGACCAACAGGGCACCATCCCAGCTGACCAGGCTGTCATGAAGCACAGTTGGGTTCGTGCTTGGTGCACGAACCAGAACCCGATGAAAGTTATCTCACAATGGGCGTTTCTGGCAAATTGCTTGAGGTGAATTTCTTGTCCCTGGTCTTCCGGTACTCTCTGTTCAGCCTCTTAATGTGCTCCCTGCACCAATCACCTGCCTGGAAAATCTGCAGAGCTGCCAGCTTTTTAACTAGCTGCTGGTTCACATGGCCCATTCCTGGTGTTTTTGCTGAAGTCTGAAGTTTTCGTGGCCTTGCACCAGAGATCCACTAAAATTCAGCTGTGATCCCGTGACTATAAAGCAGCTCATTTTGCAAAAACTTGATCAGCTCACTCTCTACTGCAAACCCAGGAAGGCTCTCTGTTAGTGTGGTGGCAGATCAGTGATTAGAAGAGAATGAGTTAAACACTGACCTGAGCTGCTGCCATTGTGGGCAGAGGGAGGATGCTTCTCTTTTCAATAGAGTGGATTAGAGATTGTTGGGTTAGAGGACTAAGGAAGTTGTCCCATGGGATTGTGGAATACCAAATCATACAAGGCTGCATCCACACTGCAAAGCAACAGGGTTCACACCCTGGGTCCTGGCTTACCTCATGCTCGAACCTGCAGCACTAAAAGGTTTTGGGACCCTGAATTAGTGCAATTGCAGCGGAGATGCAAGGGGGGTTACACTTATGCCCAAACTCAAGCATAGTCTACAGTGTAGATTTACCATTAGTAACACAGAACCTCACTTGAGCAGCAACAATTCTATTCCCATGAGACATGAGAAGAGACAACTTGTGCACATGCAAGTTAGATGTGTGCATTTCCAGCACTGAATTAGCAAGGTTCTGCCTTTAATGCACTTCAAGTCAACTTCTCATAAATCATTTCATTGCACACCAGCCTATGGCATACATTGTGGGAGAAAGGCTTCAGAACCCACTGTGGTGCAGGAAACATTTTTGAAATTCCTTAAGAAGCCTTCTTTCCAAGACAGCTAAAAGAAAAAGGCTGCATGTGTTTTGTAAAGATACAATCAAGCTGTCAACAGGCTGATAATCCTTCACAGAACCTCCTTAGACAGACACACACACACACCCGAAGGAGATGTTTACCTGCTAGCTCAGAAAAAGAGCAAATAGGGAATTTACCTTACTGACCCACTGAAGACAGGTGTATCCAAAATCAGGGAAAGAAAGAAAGAAAGAAAGAAAGAAAGAAAGAAAAATGGGGAGTCTTATGTAATCTCTATTATACAAATTTTTAGAGCTATTTTAGACTGTACCTAACAACTTTGTGCTTGTTAAGCATACATCTATTTGTAGAGTATTTATATCACAACTTGTGATTTTGTGACCTTCTAGCAATATTCTTCTGTCTGTTTACCAGACTATTACAATAAAAAGGAACGTTAGAGATCCTGGTTAGATGCACAACCTCAAAATATCCCTCCTAGTCTATTTTATTCCTATTATGTACACAAGTCCTATTTGCCTTACAGGGAGAAGGCAAAAAAGCACAGCCAAGAATACCAGAAACAATTCTACCTTCCAAGCTCAAGGCCTATTACACTGGTCTACAATTTTTTAGAGGTTGTCTGCTTCAGAGATAAAATGTGATATTTATTATGTATTTTGATGTGCTGAATTCAAATATGACCATTAAAACAACTGATTGGCTACTGTTTTGAAGATATTTAAGTTTTTACATTTTATGTCTATGTATATTGTGTAGATAGTAGAGTTTTAATCATAAATTGTAAACCTAGGTCTTTTCATGTGTTTATGGTTGCTTTACATGATAATATTTCACCTGTCCTCTTTATGTAACACTTTAAAATCAGCAAAAGGGTTATATAAATAAAATGTATTATGAAACAAAAGGCAAAAAACTATTATGTACATAGTTTACTCCTATTCAGTGTCTACTCGGCGCTTCTTGGCTTGTCTCTTGTATTCATTAAATGGAGCATCTCTTGTCACTGTCCAGCAATAGTCTGCAAGCATTGATGGGCTCCATTTGCCCTGATAGCATTTCTCCATTGTTGCAATGTCCTGGTGAAATCACTCGTCGCTCACTGCTCCGCAGTTCGATGGAAAAAAATCTAGATGAGAGTGCAAAAAATGTATCTTCAGTGACATGTTGCAACCAAGGCTTTTGTATGCCTTGAGGAGGTTTTCCACCAACAACCTGTAGTTGTCTGCCTTGTTGTTTCCGAGAAAATGTATTGCCACTAACTGGAAGGCTTTCCATGCCGTCTTTTCCTTGCTACGCAGTGCATGGTCAAATGCATCATCTCGAAGAAGCTCACGAATCTGAGGACCAACAAAGACACCTTCCTTTCTCTTAGCTTCACTTAACCTTGGAAATTTTCCACGGAGGTACTCGAAAGCTGCTTGTGTTTTGTCAATGGCCTTGACAAAGTTCTTCATCAGACCCAGCTTGATGTGTAAGGGTGGTAAAAAAATCTTCCTTGAATCAACAAGTGGTGGATGCTGAACACTTTTCCTCCCAGGCTCCAATGACTGTCGGAGTGGCCAATCTTTCTTGGTGTAGTGGGAATCTCTTGCATGACTATCCCATTTGCAGAGAAAACAGCAGTACTTTGTGTATCCAGTCTACATACCAAGCAAGAGAGCAACAACCTTCAAATCGCCACAAAGCTGCCACTGATGTTGGTCATAGTTTATGCACCTCAAAAGTTGTTTCATGTTGTCATAGGTTTCCTTCATATGGACTGCGTGACCAACTGGAATTGATGGCAAAGCATTGCCATTATGCAGCAAAACAGCTTTAAGACTCGTCTTTGATGAATCAATGAAGAGTCTCCCCTCATCTGGATTGTGAACGATGTTGAGGGCTGCCATCACACCATGGATGTTGTTGCAGGCTACAAGATCACCTTCCATGAAGAAGAATGGGACAAGAACCTTTTGACGGTCACGGAACATGGAAACCATAATATCACCTGCCAGGAGATTCCACTGCTGTAGTCTGGAGCCCAACAGCTCCACCTTACTCTTGGATAGTTCCAAATCCCTGACAAGGTCATTCAGTTCAGCTTGTGTTATGAAGTGTGGTTCAGAGGAGGAGGATGGGAGAAAATGTGGGTCCTGTGACATTGATGGTTCAGGACCAGGAGTTTCATCCTCTTCCTCTTCCTTGTCTGACTCAAGTGAGAATGTTTCTGGTGCATCAGGAACCGGCAGCCCTTCTCCGTGGGGTATTGGGCGTATAGCTGATGGAATGTTTGGATAATACACAGTCCACTTTTTCTTCTTTGACACACCTTTCCCAACTGAAGGCACCATGCAGAAGTAACAATTGCTGGTATGATCGGTTGGCTCTCTCCAAATCATTGGCACTGCAAAAGGTATAGATTTCCTTTTCCAGTTCAACCACTGGCAAACATTTGTTGCACAAGTGTTGCAGCATATGTGTGGGGCCCACCTCTTGTCCTGATCTCCAATTTTGCAGCCAAAATAAACGTGATAGGCTTTCTTAACCATAATGGTTATACTGCGCTTTTGTGATGCAAAAGTCACTTCACCACAAACATAACTTCTGCTATCTGCACTGTTCACACAAGTACGAGGCATCTCTGCTCACTTTGGCTAAACAGAAGTGTGTCCCTTTGCAAAATCAAACACTGACAAATAAGAGAGCACAACACTGTATGATTTCTAGAGCTGATATAGGGCAATTTGTTCAGCAGAGTGATGTAAGCTTCGTTATGATTGCATCATCCATGACTTCTAGGAATAACATGATGCAATTCATATCATGTATGACGCAATACCAGCTTCAGATTGCATCATTCATTGTTTTGCCTAAAAAGCAAGTACTGTCCAAACCCAGTCATAGATTTATTCATAGATCCAGTCAAAGATGTATTTTAGTCATTTCTGGTTTAAACTGAGATCCCTTCCCTTTATAGCTCACTCATCCTCCGCCATTCCCATGTCAAGGGTTGTATATACTGACCCAATAGCATATCTTGAAAACTAGAGCCAATTAACAATTTTAAGCATCATTTTCATTCTCAGTGACCCAGAATTAATAAAGTTTGACTACATTTATTTCAGAAGCACTTTGGCTGTAGTGCAGTGTTATCAAAAGCTTCTGTCTGACCTGATGACCTGCTTCCAGGTAGGGAAGGCCCCACCCCCAATCCAGCCCCCCTCCCACTTCCAGCCCCCTGACTGCCCCCTCAGAATCCCTGACCCATCCAACCTCCCCCAACCTTGTCCCCTGACTGCCCCTTCCAGAGACCCCTAACCACTGCCCAGGACCCCAACCCCTACCCAATTCCCCTGACTGCCCCAACCCCTATCCACCCTCCCGCCCCCTAACCACCACCCTGGAACCCCACCCCCTATCCAACCCACCCTGCTCCCTGACTGCCCTTTCCAGAGTCCCCTCCCCAACCACCACCCCAGAACTCCACCTCCTATCCTCTACCCCTTACCATAGCTACTCGGCGCAGCTCCAGGGGAGGAGGGAGCGCACAGCCCCGACCCCCCCAAGAGTCCTGCCCTTGCGCCGCGGTTCCTGGGGAAGGGCCGGGGGCAGCCTCCACTGCCAGGGGGCCGGACTGGACTGTCCCACAGGCCAGATACGGCCCATGGGCCGTAGTTTACCCACCCCTGTTTTATGATGAAGTATTTCACCACAGACCACATTGAAATCATGATTTTAACTGCTATAGTCCTCTACACCAGGAGTCTTCAAACTTTTCACTCCGCGGCCCCTTTCCGCAGATGGAAAATTCTGGCAGCCCCCCGGGGGGTATGTCCGCCGAAATGCCACCGCAGAAAGCAGAAGCTTCCGCTTTCCGCAGCGACATTTCAGCGGGACCAAAATAGCCCGCCCGGGAGTTCGGTGGTCTCCCGGGCAGGCTCGGTGGTTGCGCCGGGGTGGGTGCGCACACCCCAGTTTGAAGACCACTGCTCTAGACCAAGCCAAGTCTTTCTGAATGATTAGAACACTTGCAAATGGTGATATTTCACTAAGAGGCAGATTTTTGAAGGTACATGTAGGTACTGAGCACAATTTTCAAAAGCACCTATGTAAATGGCCAAATCTCTTTCACCACCAAAAAAGCAAAATAATCCCCACAAATTTACTATGTGCTACAGGTTATCTGATTCCTGCTTGAAATTAAATGTAATAAATAACTCAGCAGTGCATTTATAAGCCATTATTACCAGAGATGCAAACTGATTTAAAATTAATGCAATCCATCTCTCTCCAGAATTCAAATAAGTCAAACCACAATTTAGGTAAGCTTTACTTCAGGACTTGAAAAATTTGCTGACATCTATTATTCAGATGCTTAAATCTGCTAGCCGGGGTAGACAGGAAAGACAAGCTGGGGGGAAGCTTTGCCAGCAATGTCCAGGTGCAATGCCCTGTTGCCACTTTGAAAGCAGGAAAAGAAATCCTTTATGTTCTCCTACCAGGGATTTTGCACCTCTGACCTGCCTGGCGGCTTTATATCAACCTCTATGTCGAGTAGGTGTCTAATAAATTTGAATGGAAGAAAAAGGCGCTGTTTTTATTGCCCCACTCCAGAGTCTCTTGGCTGCTATCAACACTGGGCACTATGTCCATTATATGATAAGTATTTCCTTCATATTCCTATTTTTAACAATAATTCACTATCCAACCACTCCATTTTTTAATCATGCTCTATGCTCTTTCGCACTATCCATTAGACTTTAGAGCAACTAAACTAATACTATAACAACCATGTTATCATCGTGGATCTAGGAGTTCACATATCTATGCAAAACCAACATCCTATGGAAAAGATAAGATCAATCTATACTGTACTGTTTCACTTGCTTCTACTGAATAAAATCAGAACTTCTCCGTTGCATATCATACTCATACTGATGACAGATAAAAGAGAGATTCCCCTTTAGCAGAGCGAGCAAGAGCCTGAAATCTATTCCTGCTATTACCATGAAATTCCAAGCAGCCAGGATGTACAGTGACAGGACTTCACGGTTTTGGATAGAGGGCAACCAGTTTGCTACAATGTCACAATTTCCACTCAAAGTCACATAATCTTGAAATCCTGCAACTTTTCTATTAGTGTATTACGTGTTTGAGGTTCTGTTTGCTTTTCTTTGGAGATATCTGCATTTTCTGCTCTTTCACACATATTTATACAGGAAATAGACTTAAACCCATTCATTCTTTCAATTTTCCAACACACATACTGTTATAATACCCTCAGTTCTGTGCCTGTCTTTCCCATGTCACTCAACATACCTGGAAGCATGTCATCCAACTGGTTAGGCAAATTAACCATTAGCACAGGGCAGACTTGTTGAACTCGTTTACAGTTCAGTTTGCAAAAGAAAATTAACACAGCTCTGTACAGAATTAGATTTAATAAAAGCTATGCCTGATGATATGTAATATTATTACATCCAAGTAAATCATGGCTTGTGACTTGACTGTCTGCCACTCATATAACATATCTAAATTTCTATTGCTCTTCTCTGTTTATATTGAAGTTTGAAGAGAAATGTTTGTAAGATTGGCTACCGCTAAATCTAGTAAGAACTATTCTTCATTTCATTTAAAATTAATGGGAGCTTTCTCTGAATGTTTGACTACATGCACCTTTAAGATTGGTGCTTTAAAAGTAGAGACCTGCTGACAATATATAGAATGTTAGCTGAGTAGCGTTACAGATAAATAATACATGTACACAGATATTTCACATAAAGACATGGGCACACATACGTACACAAGTTTAAGCCAGTATGTATATATAAATAAGATGACGAAGACTTTGTAGCACCTTAGAGACTAACTAGTCTATTTCAGCATAAGCTTTTGTGGGCTATAGCCCACTTCATCGGATGCATAGAATGGAACAGAAGTAAGATGCATTTATACACACACAAAGCAAAAAAAGGTTGTACATTAGCATACCAATTCTAAGAGGCTGTTTAATTTGGATGGGCCATTATCAGCAGGAGAAAAAAGTACCTTTTGAAATGGATATCTGTGTCTGACAGGAGAGATACAACTATTGAAGGTAAATTAACTAGGGAAATACAATCAATTACTGTAATGAGCGAACCATTCGCAAGTTCTATTTAGTCCTTGGTTTACTGTATCCAATTTGAAAATTAATTCCAGTTCCTCAGTTTCTCCTTGGAGTCTGTTTTGGAAGTTTTTCTGTTTCAGAACTGACACCATCAAGTCTTTAATGGAATGGTCAGGAAGATTAAAGTGTTCTCCTACTGGTTTTTGAATGTTATGATTCCTGATGTCAGATTTGTGTCCATTTATTCTTTTGCGTAGAGACTGGCTGGTTTGGCCAATGTACATAGCAGAGGGGCATTGCTGGCACATGATGGCATATATCACATTGGTCGATGTGCAGGTGAATGAGCCTCTGATGGTGTGGCTGATGGGATTAGGTCCTATGATGGTGTCAGTTGAATGGATATGAGGACAGAGTTGGCATTGGGCTTTGTTACAAGGATAGGTACCTGGGTTAGTGTGTTTGTTGTGCGGTGTGCGGTTGCTGTTGAGTATTTGTTTCAGGTTGGGGGGCTGTCTGTAAGCGAGGACTGGTCTGTCTCCCAAGATCTGTGAGAGTGAGGGATCATCTTTCAGGATAGGTTGTAGGTCTTTGATGATGCATTGAAGAGGCTTAAGTTGGGGGCTGAAGATGACGGCTAATGGTGTTCTGTTTTTGTCTTTGTTGGGCCTGTCCTGTAGTAGGTGGCTTCTGGGTACTCTTCTGGCTCTGTCAATCTGTTTTTTCACTTCCCCAGGTGGGTATTGTAGTTTTAAGAATGCTTGATAGAGATCATGTAGGAGTTTGTCAGGCAGGAATGGCAATATACAAAAACCTGTAAAACACTTCAATCTCCCTGCACACACAATTACAGATTTCAAAGTCACCATATTGCAGCAAAAAAACTTCAAGACCAGACTGCAAAGAGAAACTGCAGAGCTGCAATTCATTTGCAAATTTGACAAAATCAACTCAGGACTGAATAGGGATTATGAGTGGCTAGCTAACTACAAGAGCAGTTTCTCTTCTCTTGCTGTTCACACCTCCAGTTCAGCTGCCAGAGAGGAATACCTCACTCTCCCTGATTAGAGATAACAAACTGGTTCAGCCTCATTGAACTAACCCTGTTATCTCTAACCTCATTCTTGCCTACCTATTTATACCTGCCCCTGGATACTTCCACTGCATGCATCCGACGAAGTGGGTATTAGCCCACAAAAGCTTATGCTTCAATACTTTAGTTAGTCTTTAAGGTGCCACAGAACTCTTTGTCACTTTCCTATTGAAAGTTTTTTATTCTAGGAGTCCTATTCATCATAATGGAGAGAGTTCCCCCAGAATACCATGGATGCCTAAATTCAGTATTTGAAAAAATAAAAGGCTTCTATTCTGGACATTTAACCATAAACTGAGATTAGTTTTAAAGAATTGCACTCATGGTGATAATGGATTGTTTTAGTCTTTGTTTTTCACATGACAAAGAACAAAAACATCCGTCCGCTTTAACCTTCCTCAGATTGTCACATCTTAAGAGCCAGGTATATATATAGCGAGGGGTCCCCCAATTTTGTGATTCACAACAAATCAGTCAGTGAATTAATGCTTTTGGACAACATTTTCAAAGGTAAGTGTCAAAACACAGCTGCTTAAAAGAGTTTAGTGACGTGATTTGTAGAGGTGCCGACTCTTCACACTTCTCAAAGTCAAGGTTAGGTGCCTAATCATGGATTTCGATGCTTTGCTTTAGACATTGAAGTTTGAAAACTTCAGCCAAAAGCTTTAGCTGCCTGTGGAGGCAGCAGATGTCACCGTGATCAGAAGCAGCCACCAAACCACCTCGCTGCACAGGCAGAAGCGTTACCCCGCGGCTAGCCTGGGGACGGAGACTAGACTGCTCCGCAGTGTCCCCCGCTCAGAGCCCCGCCCGGGAGGAAGGGGGTCGCTCTTCCCCTTTGGGCGCCGCTCCCCGCGCAAGCACCCGCGCTAACCAAGCCAGCCTCGCCCGGTTCGGGGGAGGCAGCAAGCGCCGGGGGGGGCTCCCCCCACTCCATCCCGCGCCTCGCCCGCCACCGTAGGCCTCCTGGATCAGTGACAGGGCTCCGCACACCTAGCACCCCTCCCCGTGCAGGAGATACCCGCCCCTCAGGCTCAACCCCAGAATGGGAAGCCGCTGAGGAGGAGTGGGGAAGTCGCAGCAGTTATTAGGAGGAAGGGGCTACAATGGTTCAACCCTTCTCTTCCCCCCCCCCATCCCTCCGGGATGGTTTATCCCGCCCTACAGATGCGTTACCGGCGGAGCAAACCATTCTTCCCAAGTGCGGGGGGGTCAAATCTCCTCAGCCCCCTTGTGCCCTCTACCCCCGCCACACAGCAAGCCGCTGCCCATCCCACCCCGCCTCAGTTCCACCGCCATCCACAGCCAACGGAGCACGCTGTACCTAGCTCTTCTCTAGCCGCCGCTTCCATCTTTCAATGGTCCCGCCGCTCGCCCTGCCTCAATGTGGAGCCGGCCGGCACAGAGAAGCAGTACGCATGCGCTCCACCCGTCCTTTCAGAATACCATAGAAATGCACGGGGAGGATAGACAAAACACCCTGGGAGGGGAGGAGGGCGGCATTAGTCCTCCAGAGGCCAAAGCTCCTCAGGGATGCGCCTTGCAATAGAGCCAGGGGCATATTCCATGGCTGCTCTGTGGCACATATGTGCTGCATGCATCCTGCCTGTCATTAACTCCTGCTGGACCTGGTTCCCCTTCAGCCTAACTCCGGCTGCAGAGCAATAGCACCAACCTCAAGCATTCAGAAATTTTGCATTAGGTTCTGAAAAATCTTAGGATTTTACAATATGGCATGTTGGGTCTTTTTACTTGCCCTGTAGTACTGGAACATATGGGCGTCCCATTGTCAAATTTTTCCAACAACTCTAAGGGCTAGAAACTTACCTTGTTAAAAATAAAAGCTAAACTTCTTAGGATATAGATAGCCTGATTCTGGCAGTTGGGAGTCTAGGGAAGACAAATGCATAACCCTGCTAGAAACCAATAACCATGGACTTAACAAGTGTTATGGCTCATTACAGTAATTTGTTTCACTATGCTGCCTGCTACCCTTTATTGCCCACTTCAAAGCCTTTATGCATAGTAGTCTAACCCGCACTTACTTTCAAGTGACCACCTCCAATATATTGTCCTGTTAGGTAAAAATCAGCTTGTCCTACTCACCGTTCCAACACCCGGGTAGTGCGGTGTCGGACCTGTAGCTCAAACTGTCAGAGACCATATAAGAAACACACTGAGGCCAAGTAACTTTGATCAAAGGGCACGCACCCCCCTCAGGCCAAGTAGCTTCAGAGGCATGTGGCAGCTTTATTAGACACACACATCAGTAGTTATAGGTTTAAGACAGACAAAGGAAAGACACTAGGTACGCATCATCTCCTGTATCATCTCAGGCTGACCTTGCACAAACTGGTTTCTACGGTTACTCAGTCAAGAAGAGAAAGAGCAGGAGAGGGAACAAGGCAAGAATATTTGTACAAGATAAGGAAGTTAAGCAAGGTCAGGAGGAATTTATTGCAGGGGGCCCCTTTTATCGAACAGTCCCTTCTGCTTAATCTGTCCCAAATTATACTTAGCTCAGATGCTGCTGCCTTCCCCAGATCTGAAGAGCTCTGTGTAGTTCAAAAGCTTGTACCTTCCACCAAGAGAAGTTCGTCCAATGAAAGATATTACCTCACCATGTCTCTATATACAATCATAAGTCATAGTCCTATGACTTGTTTTATCATCTCAGGCTCAGTACTGCTATAGATATCAATTCCTTTTCATTAATAATCAGCTTTCTAGATAATACTTAGTCCTGCCATGTGTGCAGGGAACTAGACTAGATGACTTCTCGAGGTCCTATAATTCTGTGATCAAATATCCCTGATTTCATTAACAACTCTGCTCCAGAGACAACACATAACTGTTGATGAGGAAAGGGTATAATTTAAAGGTTCTGGTAGTACACAGCAGGGTTCAGGGTAGAGCATATAAACTCTGGCAGAAATCTGGGAGGCATGTGTCTCCCAACATCACTTTTGTTCCAGCCAAGGTTGCCTTTGGACCCCTACCAGCACCTCCAATTCTCCTGGAGTTTGGGAGTATTACCCACTACCCAGTTGGTAGTATTACCAACTCAGAGCATTGAAAACTGATTCAAGCCTTCCCAAATATCTTGAGATTTTCAAACCTGAGAAATTTTAGGCCATCCCTTTTTTGGGCTGTTAGGAGAAAGGAATTATTGACACTGTGTTTTTCATTCTTTAGGGTTCACATTTTCAGGATTCATCTCAACTATAATGGTTAGAAACTTGGTTTAAAATGAAACCCGATAAGCTTCAAAAATCAGATGACTCCTGGAGTGCAGACTTGAAGAAACACATGAAATATCACAAAAGTTGGCAATATGGGCAGTTCACATGTCTGTATTAGGGGTTATTAAGTGATGGGATAGAAGCTTCTGGTTTTATGCTAAATCCTCTTTGATTTATTATCCTTATTCTCCCAAGTCCCTGCTTATCTATTTATCCATCTCACGTGGGCCCTTTGTTCACATCCACACACAACCCCACTAAAATCAGTAGGGCTCTGCACTGGGGTTAATCCTTCACTCAGATCTCTGGTTTGTAAGCGCTGTGGCAAGGACAGTATGAATTGGAGACATGAGCACAGAGATGGGAGAAAGAAACTCTTGAGCTGTAATTATTCAATTCTTCCCCCAACTTGCTGTTTGGGTTTAAGAAAGTCATTTAACTGTAGTATCTTCAACTTGGTTTCCCCATCTATAAATTGGAAGTAATACTTATGCGCACAATGCTCCTGTAAGTTTATATTAATGATGGATCAGCACTTTGAACATGGAAAGAGCACTTTGATCTCTTGTGACACAGTTTCATATCCTGAAGACTGAAATGCTTTAGTCTAACTAATGTGTTTGGGATTAAAATAGGGGTATCTGAGTGAAATTTAGTGACCCAGTATATACAGAAGGTCAAACTAGATGATGTAATGGTCCCTTCCGGCCTTTAACTCCATGAAACTATGGAATTAACATCATATATCTTGTTTCTTTTTAAATTATTCAGTTCTTATGAGGTTTTCTTTTCTATTTTTTATGATTTCACAAAGACAATGTGTTGTGAAGTTATATAGGAGCAATAGCCTTGGAGGCAAGTGCACAGTTTCTTTAAATACATAGCCTTAATTAAGAAAAGAAGGAACTTCAGAAAGAGTTAGGCAGAAACATTATAGTGACACAGTATACAGCAGAAAGGTTTAGGTGATAATCCTTAAATTTCCTGCTACCGTTAGGAAACACTGCTTTCTTCTATCATTGTCACATAATAATTAACAATTGTGGTTTCCAAAACTTTAAAGAAAGGAGGAGGGGAAGAGATCAAGGTGGCAGGAAGTAACTAGTAATTCCCAAAGTAGATAAGGGATATCAAATGTTTTCTCAAACTCTGCAATCCCAGCTAGGAAAACAAGAATTTCAGGACATTCAATACCCACATTGCATAGATCCCTAATCACTCTGATGTTCAGCACCCTCTAATTTACTCTGAAAATAAGTACTGTAGGAATTATTTTGGGGAAGTTCTATGATATGTATTATACCACAGGTCAGCCACAGGAGTTCTCATACTGGGGTTTGGGACCTGTCAGGGGGTCACAAGGTTATTATAGGGAGGGTCACAAGCTGTCAAGTTCCACCCCAAACTCTGCTTTGCCTCCAGCATTTGTAAAGGTGTTAAATATGTAAAAAAGTGTTTTTAATTTATAAGGGGGGGTCACACACAGAGGCTTGCTATGCAAAAGGGATATCAGTACAAAAGTTTGAGAACCGCTGCTACCCAGAAAGAACAGTCTTCAGACTGAAGTGATGGATATTGCATGTATTTGTACATTAAGTTTGCAGTTTGCCTCCTCTCTTTTAAAGGCTCTTCATTGACCCTACCTCTGCCTAAATTTCTGCCCTTCCAACTTCAATTCATTTTGGCCTAATCAAGCTTCTCTTCCAATTGCTCCTTTTGTAGCATTTTCCCACTTCTGTCATTGTTCCAGATCTTAAAAGGCTGTAAGTCAGTACATCCCCATTGAACCCAATGGATATACAATTTCTACCAGCTAAGGATCAGACCCTGAATTTTCTATCTTGCCCTCCCAGATGTCTAGAATAACCTCCCATTTAATAAAATGAGGAATGCGTGTAGCACCTTAGGGCTGGTCTACACTACGACTTTAGGTCAACTGTAGCAGCGTTAAGTTGCCATAATCCTGTACCTGTCCTCACCTGGATGCCTTTTCCGTCAACTTAAAGGGCCCTCAAAATCGATTTCTGTACTCCTCCCCGACGAGGGTAATAGCACTGAAATCAATGTCTCTGGGTTGACTGTGGGTTAGTGAGGACGCATGTCGATGCTGTTGACCATGGGGAACTGTCCCACAATGCTCCATTGTGATCGCTCTGCACAGCACTCTCAACTTGCATGCACTGGCCAGGTAGATAGGAAAAGCCCTGGGAACTTTTGAATTTCATTTCCTGTTTGGCCTGTGTGGTGAGCTCACCTGCACTCACCATGCAGAGCTCATCAGCACAAACCACCATGCAGAGCTCTTCAGCACAAGAGACCAACAATCGCAAAAGAGCTCCAGCATGGTCCACACAGTAGGTGTTGGATCTGATCGCTATCTGGGGAGAGGAATCCATGATGGCAGAACTCCGTTCCAACAAACAGAATGCCAACACGTTTGGCAGAGTCTCCAAGGCCATGCTGGATAGGGGTCACAACAGGGACAGACAACAGTGCCACATGAAAATTAAGGAGCTGAGGCAAGCATTCCACAAAACCAAAGATGCAAATAGATGCTTCGGGGCACTGCTGCGGACATGCTGATTCTACAACAAACTGAATTAAATAGTGGGGAGGGGCCACCACCGCCCCACCATTGTCCGTGGACTCCTCCAATGGGGTAGTCATGAGCAGGCAAGATTCAGATGATGATGAAGCTGATGAGGAAGATGATATCATGCAGCATGTATGAAGAGATCCCTGGTGCGTGCTGGTCTGGAGTTGCTCTAGGCAAATCGGAGGAGGGAGTGAGGGAAAGCGAGGGGTGGGGAGCGTGGCGGGACCCAGAAAACAGCCAGGTGGGCCACATGCAGCCCACGGGCCGCGTGTTTGAGACCCCTGGGTTAAACATAATTTGCCCACCATTCTTCCTAACTGCCTAAAACATGTTTAAACTACTAGGTAGATCTGAGTTTTAAGAACATAAGAAAGGCCATACTGGGTCAGACCAAAGATCCGTCTAGCCCAGTATCCTGTCTACCGACAGTGGCCAATGCCAGGTGCCCCGGAGTGAGTGAACCTAACAGGTAAAGATCAAGCGATCTCTCTCCTGCCATCCATCACCCCCCTCTGACAAACAGAGGCTAGGGACACCATTCCTTACCCAGCCTGGCTAATAGCCATTAATGGACTTAACCTCCATGAATTTATCTAGTTCTCTTTTAAACCCTGTTATAGTCCTAGTCTTCACAGCCTCCTCAGGCAAGGAGTTCCACAGGTTGACTGTGCGCTGTGTGAAGAAGAACTTCCTTTTATTTGTTTTAAACCTGTTGCCCACTAATTTCAATGGGTGGCCCCTAGTTCTTTTATTATGGGAACAAGTAAATAACTTTTCCTTATTCACTTTCTCCATGCCACTCATAATTTTATATACCTCTATCATATCCCACTTTAGTCTCCTCTTTTTCAAGCTAAAAAGTCCTAGCCTCTTTAATCTCTTCTCATATGGGCTCTTTAATCTCTCCTCATATGGGCTTCCAACCTTACTCTTCATTTAGATGTTCGCTCTTGGGGACAGAGAGCATTTTTTGAGTAGCACCTGGAACAATGGGGTCCATGATGAGGGCTCTGAGGTGCTAAGGTAATTCTAATAATAAATAATAATTTTAAATAGTTGTCTTAATTTTGATAGATCTGTTGCATCAAACCCCATTAATACACGAGGAGGGTCCAATAGAAAATTAGATAATATTCACACCTGATTGTTTTGGTTTAAATCTAATACAACAAAGCCTCAGTTGGTGTAAATCAATATAGCTCCATTATCCAATGAAGTCAGTGGAGCTATGCTGATATTTACACCAGCTGAGACTGATCCATTTGTAAGAGAGAGAGATAGTCTATCTGTCAATCATACCCATGAGCAATAGTGCAGGTTTTTCATGAACCGTTCCAGTTGGTACCATTTCTTCCTTTGCGGATTCCTATTTCTGGACCGATAGAGTAATTATCCTGAGGTATCCTTTAAACTTAAGCTTTTATGTCCCATTACATTCACTGTGTCCAAAAGTATGACAATCTAAGGCGTAGCATGATGGACACACCAGAGAACAATTAAAATGAAAAAAGCATTACTTTTAGCTAAAATAGTTACCTAAAAATGCAGGCAATTGGAATTGCCGGAGGATAATTTTATCATGGGATTATTTGATATTCGTACTTCTTGAAACTACAAGTAGTCTAGTAGTTTCTATTTCTCCAAAATAGAAACTGGAAGAGAGAAGGACATTATATTTTGAAAGTCAAAGAAATTGACCCCAAAAAAGAATTCTGAAGCCCTTTTTTCTAAAAAATGAAACAACACTTCTAAGCTTGGTTTATTCCATCTTAACTAAGGCATAGATCTTATCCCTAGTTGTGTGAAAAATTGTCTAGAACTTTGATGTAGAGGGAAATGGACCAAAGTCAGCTTTAAAGCCTATCTCTGGTATATTCAAAGGAGCATAAGGAAATTTGGTGTCCAACTGAAAATCCCTGTCTATGACCACATGACAAATATCTATCAGAAATCTTGGGCCTGCTTATGATACCACTTACATGCATTTTGCACTAGTATAACTTAATCAACTTCAGCAGAGGAACTCTTGATTTACATCAGTGTAAGTGAGATCTGAATAAGGTCCAGTATCAATAGCAAGACAGAGCAAGAGTGTGGAGGCAGGAGTCACTGGGCCTAATTCATCTAAATTTCAAAAATGAAAATCAGCAATAATGCTCCTTCAGGGTAAAAGGGCTTTAGTATAAATGACACTCAGACTCAATGGAATTAAGATGGTGTACATTAGGCCATGTACTAATGATCCCAAATTTGTAGGCAAGCAACATGCCTTTTCAATGCAAAATGGAAACTCAGTTGCTGTATTCAAAATGTGTTCAAATATAAAATAAACTGTAGGCAATAAGGCTGGAGTCTTTCAATTTATTTTCTAGGCCTTTTACTTAACAGGTATTCAATGCAAAGATATTGTTATGCAAAAGACTTGTACCTTTCTGAAAATCAGTTTTGATTTAGCTTGTTCCTTAAACACCTCAACTTGTTTATTTTTACATTGCCTATAGGTTCTTCTAGTTTTGATTTGATAGGCTTGTATAGAGTACGCATCATTCATCAGGATCACTAGATCTACTGGCAAAGTGAACCTACATCAAGGGGTAATTAAAATCTCAGATGAAATATCTGCTCCCCTACTTTGCTTAGGTCTGGTCTTTAATTAATACCCACCTGCATCTGCTGGAGACTCTTCTCTTTGGTGCCATCTTTCCAAAGGGTCTTACAACACCAGAGAAGTCCTATCAAAAGGGCAGTTTAGATAGTAGACAATAGTGTGAGAAGGGTTTCTGCAATGATGAACTGAGCCAAGCCAAACACCATTTAACTTAGAGGCACCCAGCAGCATAGCCAACAAACTAGTCCCATCTTATACCTGTCTTGACATCAGGGATGGGCAGAACCCAAGCTCCAGTCAGCTGAAGCTCATAGCAACACAAGGCCCACATCTCTGATGTGCACTTGGAGCCTTTTCTCATTTCTCTAAGTGATCCTGAATGTGACCTCTTTTGGTAGGTTCAAAAATGTGCTACTAAGGGTTTTTCCCCCACTGTTTCTTATTTTCATATCTCTGTGGCATGCTGATCAGAACTAGTCAAAACACCTCCCCCAACCCACCAACGCAAACAATTTAGAACAAAGAATTATCATTGGAAATTATTTTAATTTTTTTTATTTTTCACAAAAAAAGAATTGTAATGAACCAACATTTTCCCTTAAATTTGCATCAATGTTTTTCAATTCAAACTGAAATTTTGTTTCTGTTTCATTTTTCAGAGTTTGCATTTGCATTCCCCCACCCCCGCTTCTCACCTCTGACCACAATAGAATGAAGAATATCTCAGGATTTTTCCCCCCAACTTTTTCCTTTTCCCATTCTGTAACTTCTCCCCAAAAAAATTACTGAATGAGAATCAGTCACCTACTGACAACATTTGTGTCTCTTTTTCCTTTTGCCACTCTAATTTTTCCAAAGATGGAGAAGTTTTGAAAAGTTAGAGTGGAAAAACGGGCAAAGAGGAAAAAAACTCTCCAACACTCCTGTTAAACCAGGCATCATTCTTTCTATTGCATTTAGTGGAGAAAGAGGAAGCGAGCAAAAATTCAAAATATAAAATGTCTAAGATGTTTCCGTTTGAAACCTGGAGCAAAATTTCATTTTGAAATGCACAAAATGAACAAAGAATTACATTTACCCCACAAAACAAACCCCATTTTAAAATCAACCCCCATTTTTCAGCCAAAAGATTTTGAGCCGCTTCAGTGATGAAATACCATAGGAAAGCCGCTCTGCACAGAATTTCTTCCTTGATAGGAAGTCTCAGAAGAAAATCCATTCTCATGCGATTTCCAACTCAATTTTGATGATCCCAAGTGTTTGGATAAGGTGCCAGCAAACATCCAAACTATTAGGTGCTTATCCAAATAGAACAACTGAACTTTCAAATCCATTAATGAATCTTGTCCCAGATACATTAGAAAACATGTTTCCTTCCATGAACCACTGAGATAACTGTAGTTCTCTTAGACAACGTAGATCACAAAGTGTGAAAGAGAAAGATAAGACATACTTGGTTGAAGGGATGCAGCTGTGGAATGAATTTCTAGAAGAGATTAGCCTAATCCAGAGTCTGAGCATCTTCAAAGCTCTTCCTCACTGATAAAGCTTTTCCATCATAATGATATTTACCACAAACTCCTCTGACTTTCAAAATAAAAACATCCTACCCAGCACAGGGCTTCCTATAAGCAGAAGAAGGAGATAAACCAGACTCCACAATGTCCAATAGGGACCTAGCTATACCATTCTAATTAACCTGAGAGATACTCCGATGTTATGGTGATGGTCTGTAGTAGAAAGCCCTAAAACAAATGAATAGCTTACTTAAAACCCAAATCCTCAAAATTTCTGAACTGTAACTTAGAACTTTTCTTAATTAAGACATCACAAACCTACTTCAAAACTCTTCTCCTCTCCCTTTCATAATAGAATTGGTGGATGATTAACACTCCCAGCATAACATATTTAAACTATAAAATAAAGCAGTGTTTATCGCATCTCCTAATAAAACAGAATGAAATCCTTTGTGGAAACAATTCCATGGTGAGATCTTTGCTTGTTGTGTATAAACAAGACCCTGTCCTACAAGAAGAAACTTAAAAGTATAGGTCTTGTCAAGTCACTGATTCGGAATCAGGCATTACATCTATAACCTCCTCTGCATGGTTGTTCATGACATACAGGAGAACCTCAGAGTTATGAAGACCAGAGTTAAAGACCCTGGTAAACCAGACACCTCGTTTGGAATCTGGGACTACACAGTCAGGCAGCAGCAGAGACAAAACATCAACAACAAAACAGTACAGTACTGAGTTAAAAATAAATTACTCAGAAAATAAAGGGAAAGTTTTCTGTGCTTGTTTCATTCAAATTAAGATGGTCAAAAGCAGCATTTTTTCTGCATAGTAAAGTTTCAAAGCTGTATTAAGTCAATGTTCTGTTGTAATCTTTTGAAAGAACAACTGTAACATTTTCTTGAGTTACAAACATTTCACAGTTGCAACCTGTTTGTAACTCTGAGGTTCTACTGTATTACTTTAACCCTCTAGAGGACTACAGCAGCAGTGGATACAGAGACTCAGGATTCCAGTTCCCAGACTGTCTACAGTCCAGGACAGAGATAGAACAAGCTGAAAGCTGCTACAAGAGCCAATCATAAGCCAGAACTCAAGATGAAGAATTTAGTTTTTCTGTCGGTTTTGAATGTTGCTGGGGTAGAGCAGAAACAAACATCTGTTATGCATTTGGCAGAAGCTATAAAACAGATTATTAACCAACAATCATCGGTCCCCTGTGTCTGTGCATTTCTCACTCAGCAAGGCAGTGAAGGTCTGGGGCCATGCAGATCAGGAGAAAGGAGAGGTGCTGGTGGAGATGGGACAGTTGTAGAAAACTTAGTTGTCTAAAGTTAGTAACAGCTGTCTTTTGTTCCTTGGAATATTGCCCGGTTTTAGTGCATCTTTCTCCCCTGCCACCCAGTTACCAAACTTGTCATCTCCTTACAAATGGGAGCCATGGCAAAGGATTGTCCTTAAAGTGATGTGGGGTAAATAGGGCTGGTACGGGTTCTTATCAGTACTCTGTACCGGCCAGTACCAGCCCACTTTCACCCCTGGCCATATGTAACAGAAGTTAGGCCAAAACCAAAATGTGTGAGTTTAGAACACTAACAGATTCTTTGCTTAGGGTGACCAGATGTCCCAAATTTATAGGGACAGTCCTGAAATGTGGGGCTTTTTCTTATATAGGCTCCTATTATCTCCCACTCCCTGTCTCCATTTTTCCACTTGCTATCTACTCAGCCTATTTTTGTTACAGAGAGTGGTATTAATAACCCCAGTTGGAAGGAGATCGTAAGCAATCCAGAGTCAACATTAACTAAAATAGTAGATACCTGCAGAGTGGCAGAAATTACTAAATTACAATTCTAAGCCCCAGCAGAGCAGGAAGAAAGCAGAGAAACTGCAGGTGAACCTGTAGGTGCAGGTTCATTATGACGTGAACCTGCCTCTGTTCTCTGCCAGTAGAATGAAGCTTCTTCTTGAGTGCTATATCTGCACATGCTCTCAAAACCCACTAGAGCCAGTTATGTCAAGCTTCTAGAGAAACTGAAATAAGACTCCAAACACCTTTGCCAAATTTCTTTCTGCCTTCCTGAAAGCAGAGTTAGAGGGAATTGCTAACCGTTCAGAATGTTATTATCATTACTCTTTCTACAGTGCCTACAACATGCAAGGTCTTTACAGACAAGTTCCTGAGCTGAAGAGCTTATAATCCAGTATACTAGCAAAGAATGGGACTGCAATGAACATCTGTGGAACTAAACAGCAAAGCTGCATATGCATCTTATTAGATGTCTAATTTTTTCTGGATTTCCTTTATGTTCTGTCCTTCACTGTTCAAGGACTAGACTTTATACAGAAAGAGGTGCATTTGAAAAAGGGGTCTGAAGGTTTTGGAAGAGGTGCATTTGAAAAAGGGGTCTGATGGAGGAGAAGATGGTGGTATGACATATTGGGTCCTGATTCAGCAAGGAAATTTAACTCTGCTGAATCCCTTGGGGAAACAGGTTAATTTCACCTGAATTTCAGATGTTTTCTACTAAATAATCTCCTTTTTTCTATCTTTGAGTGTGACCAAAAGTACCCCAGTGTTCATGCCCTACACACTGTTGTAATAATCTTTGAATGGAACATGCCTAGTGAGGTATCATTTGAAAACTAGTAATTTATTGGTCAATAATATTATGGTGAAATGTATTTTGCAGGATTAGATGTAAAGTTATGAATTCTGCCTGAATGATGTTGTCACATGTTCAAACCACACATCCCTGACTAGGCAAAAGTTATTAAACAGATCTGTCCTAAACAAAGGAACATGTGTTTTAATCTCAATTTATATATAAGCAGTAAACAGAGTCCTTGAGACACCAAGAAGGGGAAATTGCAAGAGAGAAGGCAAATCTGCATTCGCAGGGGAGAAGAAAGAGCATGGAGCCACCTTCATCACCAGACTCCATGCTGCCTTCTATACTATATGAATAAACTTTGATTTGAGGCGTAATCCTCAGAAGAATCCACTACAAAGGGTGACTGGACTACAAAAGTGAGGGACAAAAATTCCCCAGGGATCTCTCCCTATTTCTCTTTTTCACATAAGAAGACGAAGGAACCAGCCTTTTGACTTTGGGGGAAATCCTGAACTGAGAATTTGTTCAGAAATGTTACTGAGAACATGTGGTAAGGATTTTACCTTGAATCAAATCTAGCTTGTTAAGTTTTAGCTAAGAGGAAGCAGTTTTTTATTTTTCTTATCATCATTTCTGAATTTAATGCCTTATACATGTACTCACTTAAAATCTTAGTTAAATAATCCTGTTTTATTGTTTTTTTATCAAAATTAATCAATCCAATGGGTGTTTAAACTGTTTGGTAACTCTAGTTAAAATGGCAAACTATTGAATATTGACCCCTCTAATATCTGAACAGCCAAGGAAAGGCTAGATAGCGCAGAACAGAGGGGCTGACTTTCTAATTTCCCCGTGGGGAGCTTGACCCCTGCTCCACTCTTGGCCCCACCCCACCCTGTCTGCGCTCCACTCATGCCCCACTCTCGTTCCACCTCTTCCTGCCCCCACTCCTACCACCTCCCCCCGCTCAGTGCCACCTGCATGCCGCTGAACAGCTGATCACCAGTGGGCAGGAGGTGCTGGGAGGAGATTGTGGGGAGGATGTGATTGGCAAGGCTGCCAGTAGATGCTGAGCACTGTTTTTTCCTGTGGGTGTTCCAGCCCCAAAACACCTATGGAGTTGGCACCTATAGAGCAGAACACATGCTTTGGGGAAAATTCTGGATTGGGACTGTGTTGGGGCCACCCTACAAGTAGTAACCAAGGCTGCTGGCAGCCAGAATGTGACTGGAGTGTTGCTGACAGGCGGCTGGGGTCAGAGCTGCTGAACCAGGGCTTTGGCCATGGCCATGGCCATACACAGACACTCTGGCTGTGACCTGCATGCTGTTTGTTAGCGGTCCAGGTTGAGAGTTACAACAACACGGCACTGTGAGGCACCCAAGGTTGCAGAGCAAATGGTGACACAGCCCTTCACTAGTCTGGACTGTATCCCAGAATGTGCAATCAGAAACAGATTTTTTCACCCATACACATGATGAGACACCTATTTTGTTTGGCTCTTGTATCTTTCAATCTCTTTCTATTTACTCTGTTTGCTAAGCAGCTTTTCAATGGGACTTGTTCACATTTTTTTAAAGGGTGGTGTTAATCATGGTAAGGAAGGGAGAGCAATTTATGAACTAATTTTGACACTAACAATTTCCACCCCATTATGTTTGTTTGATTCAGGGGACAAGAGTAACATTGATATAGCTTTTTTATACTGGTGATAGGCTAGAGATTTGGAGAAAATATTTCTATTCCTGTCTGATGTCAAGCACAGTTGCAGAATGAAGACAAAGGGCTGGATTCAGACCTCCAGATCCTATATGCAATTCTAACAGCATCTAGGGGCAGTATGGACCAGAGAGAATTCCGTTAACCCAGAAGCAGAATAGGGACTATGTAAGTGGCCAAACACTAACCACTCACAGACCCCTGGGGGACAGGGCATGTCAGGGATGTACTGCACCACTGAGTGCTCTGGGGATTCTAGGCTGCAGAGCATCTTCTAGTTAGCCCAGCTAGGGCTGCTATAAATTAGCACAGTCCCTGGAGCAGCACCAATATATGCCAGGAACAAATATGCACCCCAAAGCAGTCCAGTCACTTAGGAAACAGAATCTAGCCTAAAGACAGGAACAGACAGAACCTAACATCTTCATCAGCCTGCTTCCTCCACTATTCCTTATAACTCCTAATCTAAGCTGTGGATGAGAGTTGAGAAATATGGAATTGCTGCTTTTACTTAAACCTAGCAGAAAAGGTTTGCTATTTTAATAGCAAACAATAAGCAAAGAGCCGTTGAAATGAACATTGTCACCTGTCTCAGCTAGAATCATGGGTGTGTATACAATATTTCTTCCAACAGTGACAGTGGGTGTGTATACAATATTTCTTCCAACAGTGACTTGGAATGCATTTTCAGGGCAGCTGGAAGTGGTGTTACTATAGGAAAAGAAAGTTAGAACAGAGTTTGCAGAAACATTGACTTTCTCAAAGAGCAGCTGGTTACTACACAGAGAATAAACACATAAGTGTACGAGAATGTTTTCTGAGCATCTCTTTCCTGATTCTTTGAAAAGAGAATGTTTCATTTTTCCTTTGAATTCTAAAATTATCGTGAAAAGCTTCTACGTCTAGAAAGAGTGTCAAATTGATGAGCAACCTCTATCCACCCCCAGGACTCCAAACCACGAGACAGCGCTCTGCAAAACTTTGAGACTGAAATCCACACCTGGTACCAATCTGAACCTCAGGGCAAGATCACTGAAAGGTTCTCCAGCAATCATGATGAACCTTCTTATAAGAACTCAGATCAGGATTTTATGATGTCAGGTTTAGAGTAGGTTAAAGGGGGAAGATTTCAACTTGGGTTGGAGGCAGTGGCTCCGGTGCTGCCCAGCCTGTTTTGTGGATAAACAGAGTTCTGAGTACTAAATTCTTTTTATCCATGAGATCTAATCAACATCTATAAAAGATGCTTCTTGGAATACAAGTCTGTAGTTTACTTTTATTCATTGATCAATAAAACATTTAAGAAAACCAAATAATCATTATATATACAATGATACTGCCTATTATGCACATAGAGTTTATCTGTTTGGATACAGGTAAGAAGTATATATTGAAAAAGACACTTAGGTGATAAGAATAGCTATTAAAATGTTATCTCCTAAGAGTTAAATACAGGATGCATCAGTGTTATTATTGTGGACTCTGCTACCACCAAGTGGAAAACTAAGTAATCACTAACTCTCCATCAGAAGTGTTTCAATAAGGTTTGGCTATGGGCAAACACTTTGAATGAGGCATGTGTTTGAGAATTTCAAATATTTTGAGTACAGCATTTCCTGATGGAACTAAATATGTCAACGTCTTGTATCAGGAAATCCCTTAAAGCTTAGCAGAGCAGAAGGGGAAAGGAGGGAGTATATTGACCTGTCACTTATTGCCCCATCCAATCAGACGAATGATGCCAGGGAGGCAAGTGATGTTGACCTACAAAGAAGATGGTGGAGAACAGCATTAGAGCACTGGCCAGATGGAATCCTAAATTCATACAAAAAGGGCAGGATAATAGTGAATTTGGCCCTTAGTCTTAAGAGAGGCTTTGAAGACTCAAAGTGATTCTGTGGCAATGGGGAGGATTGCTATATAATTGTTAGACGAGGCCACTGGAAGTCAGGACTCCCAGGTTCAGTTCCTGTATCTGCCTCTGTCTTGCTTTGAATTTGGACAAGCTATTCAATCCTTGTACTTCCATTTATCCATGTTTTCTCCAGCAGGTGGGAGGAGATTTAATCTTTGTAAAACTCCAAGGTCCTCAAATGAAAGACAAAAGAAGTGCCAACTATTAGTATCATTTGAAATTAAGGCAACAAAATTGTGCCACCCTCTTCTTTTCCTTTAAAAACAAATCTATCACCAAGCCCCAGAGCTATGTGCTGCAACAGAAACACTCTAAATACAAGAATCAGAGGGGTAGCCATGTTAGTCTGGAATTGCAGAAGTGACAAAGAGTCCTGTGGCACCTTAAAGACTAACTAAAGTATTAGAGCATAAGCTTTCGTGGGCTAATACCCACTTCGTCGGATGCATGCAGTGGAAGTATCCAGGGGCAGGTATAAATAGGTAGGCAAGAACCAGGTTAAAGATAACAGGGTGGGTCCAATGAGGCTGAACCAGCTTGTTATCTCTAATCAGGGAGAGTGAGGTATTCCTCTCTGGCAGCTGAACCGGAGGTGTGAACAGCGAGAGAAGAGAAACTGCTCTTGTAGTTAGCTAGCCATTCAAAATCTCTATTCAGTCCCAAATTGATTGTGTCAAATTTGCAAATGAATTGCAACCCTGCAGTTTCTCTTTGCAGTCTGGTCTTAAAGTGTTTTTGCTGCAAAATGCTGACCTTTAAGTCTTTCATGGTGTGTGCAGGGAGATTGAAGTGTTCTCCTACAGCATTATGCTCTAATACTTTAGTTAGTCTTTAAGGTTCTTGCCTACCTATTTATACCTGCCCCTGGATACTTCCACTGCATGCATCCATCGAAGTGGGTATTAGCCCACGAAAGCTTATGCTCTAATACTTTAGTTAGTCTTTAAGGTGCCACAGGACTCTTTGTCACTCTAAATACAGAGATTTTTAGAGCATAGATTTGGCTCTCCATTCTCCCTCTTTTTGTGTGTGAGAACATCTTTGCTTTTCCCTCATCATCCCATACACAGAGTAAAGTCCTCCAGCCCCACTGTGGTTAGTAGTGGCAATAACCACTTTTATCCCCCCACCCCTACCCTCCCAGCAAGAAATTACACACATCCTGTTACCTTGTGTCTTCTGGCCTGCCTGTTTGACTCGTGAACTTGTTCTATATTGTGTCTTTGTCAATGCTTTGGGACAGGAACTGTCCTTTTTATAGGTTTATACAGCCCCTAGCACAATGGTACTCCAACCTGTTTGGCTTTGAGTTGCTAAAATATATATGTTAAATAATAATAAAACTTGGGTATGAATTAACAATTCTGCCATCAGATTCCTCATTAAACCACGAGAGAGACAAGATAGGTGAGGTAATCTCTTTTATTGGAACAATTTACATTGGTGGAAGGAACAAGCTTTCAGTTTCCCAAGACTCTTTCTCGGGTTTGGAGAAGGTAACCAGGGTGTCCAAGTTAAATACAAGCTGGGACAGATTGTTAAACATAAGGGATTTCACACATGTTGTAGGAGGCCACTTAAAGTGAAGGGGACAATAAACATGAAGTGGGAAATTCACACCTCTGCAGTTGTAGGACAATGGAGGGTTAGTAGGTGACAGGGTACATTACAAATTGTTGTAATGGGCCATGAAATCAGTGTCTCCCTGCATTGTCCTATGACTCAGAGTTAACTGCCCATTCCATTTTAAATGGTTTCTTACAACACGTATGAATCCTTTTTAGTAAGGGCAGGTCAATACTTAAAATGCTACTCTGGCCTGTGCACTACTGCAGCTTCCCTTGCTACAGTGCCATTGTAGAAGGGTTAGATAAGAGATATTACCTCATCTCCCTTCTCTCTCAGATGCTGGGACCAGCACAGCTACACCCCCACTGCAAATATTAAAACATGCTCATAAATACAACACCAAACAATTTTTAAAGTTTCTTGGACTGGCAGTTCTGCTGTATCCCATTGCCAGGAAAAGGACATGCTATCAGAGAGGG